>BGZK01000497.1:0-383940 GCA_005406025.1 Eumeta japonica | reverse complement strand
AGAAAGTCTAAGTCGCATTCAAAATCCCAAAGAGCTTAGTTGATGGCGCCCACAGTTCACAGTTGGTGAAGTCGTTAATATTCTATGGGGTACCGTTGTACAAACACAATAACCAGTAGACAAATGTCGGTCTTAACTGTCCCTCGATCGGTTAAGCTGCCGGAGAGAAAAAAAAATTATATGATTTATTTTATTTACATTCCTGTTCCAATTTATGATTTTATTGTTTGCTCTAAATTAATGACAAAAACGAGACGGCATAAATAATACGAAGATTAAACATTTTTATTGAGTAATATAATGTTTTTGTGTAATATTCTTAGTGACGGAAAATTAAACGTATTTGTATTAAGATGATGAATTGGTTAACAAGAGAACGCTAATAATTTATTGTTTAGAAATATCCGATGATATGATGATATATTGTATAATAATGGTTCAATGTTTCCCGAGCTCGAAAATTTTATAACTTTAAAAATGGGGAAAGTTTTGAGGCTGGCTTGAAAGGTTAACCATTGCCCGTATTTTTTTAATTCACTTCGTCGTTAAAAACAGTAATATAAAACAAAATGTCTCCTTTTCTTTACCTCCTCAGCCAATCTACATTTTATTTGACAATATAATAACTTTGAGATGTACATTATACGAACACATAGATTATATTTATTTATTGTCAATATATTGCCAACCATTCGATTGCCTTTTAACGATAAATTCATCGGTAAATATTCGCAGTCTACAAAAAATAATAACTAATTCTTCTGTTATGAGAGTTCTGCATTCTTAAAAAATGTACTTTGATACGGCTTAATCGCATTACACAACAAAACCATTTTTTATTAAGAGTGGTAGATGTCCGTCTGTGCCTTTGATAAGTGAATGTATATGCATGTTCAATTGAATTACAGATGATTGCAGTTAGAAAAGCACAAAGTTCCGTTTCGATATTATACATTCAGAACATATTTTAACCTTTTCGATATAAGGTATCGAAGCTACACAAAGAATGTTAGGTGTTGACTCTGAGTTATCAACTTTGCGTTTGCTGTTACTCCACGTTTTAATTATCTCCTTTTTTGTACATAACAATAAAATAACGAAAGGTTAGTGGGGAAGAAAGAAAAATCTAAAATTCAATTTTTTTTAATTTTCATATTCTACTTTTTAGGTTTCCATACCTCATAAGGAATCTTTGTAAGATCTCTCTGTTATCCGCCTGTCGGCCAATCTGTCAAAACTGTTTTTTTCAGGAACGCATGGAGGCATCAAATTGAAATTAATATCAAATACTTAGATTTACTGTTCTTGGAAACTGTATAAAAATCAAGCTACAATTAAACAAAAAATGAACATGAACAAAATATACACATTTTTATCGTGTATTTTGATACTCGCAAATTAATAGAAATATACAGGATGCACTCCGTTCACATAGAATTATGGAAGACAAGAAGTAAGCTCACACAGGGAAAATAAAAGAAATCTGAAAATCTTTAATTTGCAGTTATGTAATTATTTTTTTCGCAATTATAATTTTACATTTAGACTTGGTTAGTGATGTAAATCGATGTATGGGAGTGTATCTTTTAATTTCCCTCCACGAAAATTTAAGATTTTCAAACATTCACATATGTTTAAAAAATATTTTAAATTTTTTTGTTTAAAGGAAAACAACAAAAGTTTCGAAATTCAAGGACCATCATCTCTCCAGTGTCGGTATCAAAAAGGAAAAACAGTGGAAAAACTCTTGATGAAAGGCATCAACATACGTAATTAATTATCTACAGAAGCTTCAAGGTTCTATTCACACTTATCTGGTTTTCAATTTTTTTGTGTAATCAAAATGGATGGGTAACTTTATTTGTATGAAGGCGCGCACAACATGGACCTGTGGTTCAACATGCTTACCATTATTGATCCTTTAGAATTTTGGTAGCATTTTTAGTACTTAAAAACATTTTTCGTACTTCCGAATGTCGTCACCCCCGTACTCACGATACAAGTTTATTCTGTGTTTACGTATACATGAGTTATAATTTATAACTGGGTATACGGATACGGCGCGAATAACTATTCGATTCTTAAAAATGGCCATTTATGACAAAGGAAAACAAAATCTTAATAAATCAATAAATCAAAAGTTCTACGAATATGCAGTTGTTTATATCGACATATAGGCAATTTTTTATATTGTAAGCACCTCCAAGTCACGGTCGTATAAAACACTTGAAATTTTTAAATGATGTATTTTTAAGATTTTTCGTTATACCTTCAATCGGATACATTGCGCGTATGCTTGGTCTAGATCTGTTGTTGCAGAATTTGCTGTCAGATTTCTGCCGCTCCACTTCAGAGACATATCTTACAATCTTACTTCATATTGCGGAAATCGAGGCTTAAATTCCGAGGCTGCTAGGGACCATCGCCTCTGAATCAGTCACAAGGCTCGCTGCCGATGGTTTAACGTAGTCTCCATATTAGTCCATATAGTTTAACGTAGTCGTCGAAAGTTGAATTCGACTTTCAATGAAGTCGACTTCGACTTCATTTAAAAACTCATTTATTCGAAATCTGTACCTTCTTGTTCGAAACGCCTTTTACCACTCGTCCACCATGGCTCATATGTAATACGAATAAAAAATGCGGGTCGACGACAATATGTAACTACAATTCTAAGAAGGAAAGAATGCCATCTCCACCTGGCCGCTCGCGGTTAACCGATGCGGGCCAATTGAACGTTGCTTCACAAATGACAGAGTTTTGAATGTACTTCGAACTGTTAAAAGTGCTATAATTTAGCCAGTAAACGTTTTTTAAATTAAATTGTATAAAATTTTCAAGTAAAAATTTCTAAAATACTTGATTTATAAAAAAATCTATATTGTTCATTGTAATGTCATACTACGATATATTGTATCACTAATTGTAGGTATGCGGATTTATAATTTTAAAGGCACAGTTTTAAAAAAATTGACAATCTAAAAGTGCAGCCTCATAACGTTTCCATTTAATTTTGGTAAGGAACAAAAAAAAACAATTATTTTTTTAAGCAATTGCATAGCTTCTATCGCGGGCCTTGAGCGTGGAGACCGAATCCAGAAATTCCGTAACGAAAATAACCTAACACCCCTCACTCCGACCGGCACAGCGGTGATACTTTTTACTTTTGCCATCTATCGATGAATAGCAGAACTTTTAATGACTTTTTGAAATATCATATCTCTTTAGTTCAGTAACCGCCTCGGCATTTGGCCGAATGCGTTACTGCGCATACGTAATCCCCTCGCCCTGCAATCTGGTGACTCATGCCTTAGAGTTTCGGCGTTAGGGCACCTCCTCAAAAAAAAAATACTGCATAAATAAAATAAATAAATAATTATAATTGCATAAGTTGATAAAAAATACTATGCAATAGCTTTACCGCGGCAGTCCCCGAGTGCCACACGTGTTTTTTTTATTTTTGAAAAATTTCAATAGTAAAGCACTTTCAATAAATGCTTCGGATTAAGAATGGTGAAAAAATTTTTAATAGTGCCATCTAAAATATATTCTTGCAATTATTACCACCCAATCTTTTACAAAATATGGTAACGAAGAGATATGTTTACTTACTATTAGAGGTTGCCACTGTTTGTGAGAGTCCCTTTTGGTCAACAAAAATATATCTTTTATTAATTATAACCTAAAGAAACCGAATTAGACATCTATTTTCAATAGAAAACTACTTATTGTAATTCTAAAGAACAATAAAAAAATACTATATTAATGGGTTTTTTCAGAAATATTATGTTTTGCAAAGTTGATGACGGCAACGATTTTCTAAACGATTTTGATATTTTGTTTTTCTTTCTATTAAATTAAATCATTTTTTGAAGATGATTGAATTAATCTTCGTTAAATTATCTCTATAAGAAATGTTTTGCGCTCAAAATGACGCGAAATATTTTGGAGCTGGTCTGCAAGGTCAACCGTTGCTTAGATTAATTTTGTATATTTATTTTTAACTTAGAGAGAATCTGGACTCCCTTATCTTAACTTTAATGGATTATTCAAAAAAACACTTTTGTAAATAGTGAATCAGTCAAAAAAGTCTTAAGTGTTAGACTGAATGAAAGAATTAGATCTGACTGTAAACTTAGTTTACTCGAATTCAAAATATTACCACCTAAATACAAAAGTTTTTGACTAGTTAGTGTTCGCGACGAAAACGGCCCCGCACACCCCAACGTGCATACGGCGTGAAAATATGAATTATTTTAATTACAATCTATATAGTTATATAGGCGAGTTTCAAACGAATCCGGAAATTCCAGAAAATAGTATAAAAATACAGCTGCATGCTGCATTAAACCTGCACTCCACTGCACTATCACAGTACTGCATTTAGTCCACAGTCTACTATTGATGTAGAGCGCAGAGTTTTACTTCCGATACGCCAACATCTAAGATGAAACTCTGCTCCTCTATACACCTACTGTTCAGAGGTACCATTTCGACTACCTAATCTGGCGGGGCGTCGCTCCTGCAAATGGTTAGCCGATTAGCAAACAACAAAAACCGGCCGTTAAGTGTTCCATTCGCGCGCGTCCGGTCCGTCACAGTCAGTCTGTCATAGATGATATGGCGATATGAGATGTAATCACTTGACTGTTTCACGATTTAGTGTTGGTCTAGTCAAAACGCCTAAATTCGCTCAATACTCGACGCAAAGAGCTTACTTGGATTGTCTACATATTAAAAAAGAACAAAATGAAAAAATATATAATACTGAAGTAACCGACAAAGTAAATTGAAATGGCAGTGAATGATAGATTCTTTGGGCAGGTTAAATTTTCTAGTGAAACCAATAAACGCTAGGAAAAAGCTTTGAAAGGCGACCACAAATCGAACATCGGCGTCACAGCGTCGGACAGTCTCAATATAAACTGTAACGGTGGTCGAGCACTGCTGTTAGTCAACAGTCATTATAGAAGTGAAAGAGAGAGAGAGCGAGAGAGAGAGGGCTTGTGTTCAGTAGTGAACGTTTAACTAGAAGCTATAATGATGACATTATATCTCTCATTCGTCTAAGGTGGCTAATTGCACGACTCATAATGCATTTGAGAGTGCTTTGCGGTATGATACCTTTTTTTACCTCGTGTCAGCAACTATTTCTATCCCTATGCTCTTGTTACTACACGAAAGTGGGAACATTTGCATACCAATACTTATTGCTCACATATTTGAGCTGGAGATTATTACGTTCTTTTTCAAAATTATTAGAAGTGTAAAAACCCGGCCAAGAGCATGTCGGACCATGCTCAATGTAGGATTCCGAAGCCGTTACTATGAATAAATGCACTATCGATGAAAAAACTACGTAGTTAAACTTTTTTCTAAGTTTCTCGCAAATAATAGGTATAAGCACTTCAGTCGCCTATTACTAGAGAAACAAGTAGGTACATCGACTATTACTCTTAAAAACTAGTATAAACCAAAGTACACCAGCAAAAGAGCGTATTTTCATGGCACTTACGCATTTTGTTGGAAAGCACAGTTTTACGACAATAACTCAAAAATGGTATATCCGATCATATTCAAAATAATTTTCATTGAAAGTATTTATTAAGCCTTGCCTTTGTAACTTTTTTCATATTTTTTGGGCATACGGTTCAAAAAATAAAAGGAGGACACAATTTCTGTCACTTTCGGAGCGATTATTTACGAAAATATTAAATTAATCAATAAACTTGCTTAGAACCCTTAAAGTATTTTAAAAAAACTGTCGAAATATGTGCCACACACGTTGATGTCGGCTGAAAAATTTTTTTCAACATCTGTTACATGTATGGAGTGTTATCCTTAAAATATTTATTTTTGTTATTTAGTTACCAAACTAAGAAGCGGCTTATACAATATACCTATACTCTAAATTCCATAAATATACACCGTGTAGTTTTTGAGTATAATGCCTGTGATATACGAATGGATAGACATGATGAAACTACAAAAGTTCCGTTTTTGCCATTTTGGTTTAAAACCAGAAAAAAGACGTAATTGTCATTATTCACCTATTTTGTCAATGATATTTTTTGAATTCAAATTATTACTAATGCTGTAAGCTCGCTTGCAATCGATATTGGTTTAATCGCTCAAAATGACGCTATATGAAATATTTAATTTTTTTAAAAGTAGAACTGAATATGATTAGTTGTCTAATTTAATAGAAGTTTTCAATTTTCTTAGAGAAAAGATAAAAAATATGGAAAAGAACGTAGTCTCAGATTATTCGTTAGAAAATTAGGCTTAAAACAAAGATTTTCATTTGTTTTCATGTCTACAGTCTGATGAGGTTAAAGCCTAGTACCTACGGGGAGTTTGCATTGGCATTGTGGTTATTTAGAAACTGTACATAAAATACAATTAAAAACTGAAAAATCAAATCTATTAATGACAATATACTTTCCGACCGTACATCCTACGTCATGTATGCATATACAAAATGGAGTAGACCTAAACCGGGGCGGACGGGCGCACGTCGGCTGCGGTGGAGGCGGACGTGACGTCACGTGGTGCCGGTCCCGCGTGCATCGTGCAGCCTCCCATGATCGATACAGGCCTGTTATGTTGTATTCGCTTACGAAACTGTGTTCTGAATTTCTATGTAAGATTTTACGACGCTTAAGCAGTACTGCGAAATAAACTTACCGGCTTGTGTCGACGAATGTGACGTTCGTGAAACACATTACAAGAAACCGAGGTGTCGCCTCGGATGACGGCTCGTAGACATTTTTCGGTTACTTGTTTTGGTGTGTTTTATGAAATATAGCTTCTGCGGAGTAAAAACTCGAGATTTTTGCAACTTTAGGCTGTAAAGATTTATATATATCCATAGAAAGGAACTTGTAAGGTTCTTTTTTTAAGTTTTACTTATCTAAAATATGTTATTATTTAATTAAAGACACAAATAAAAATGAGAGAGAAGAATATATTTTGAACTAAACATTTCTAGAGGCACTTTTGTATATTCATATGGAATTGCTTAAGCAATTGTTCATATTTAGAATTTGTTACGGCAGCAGTGGTTGAATATGTTATGACAGTAGTAATAAAAATTGATGTTCAGACAAAATATATGATTGTGCAAATAATAAACTACTGTATGTATGCATACATGTTCTTTTATAACTTAAAAACAGTTTGGTCGATCTTGATAAAAATCGGTGAACAGTTAAAACATATAATTGCTCAAATGATGGGATCTACGTAATTTGAATACACCGTATAGCAAAACAGAATATCATTATTTATTATTTATTTAGTAGTCAATTTTTTTTATCTAGTTGCGTGTGTATATATGCGTACGTAACTCGCTTTTAATGAAGAGATGTAAACGTAAATTTTTTGACATTTATATATAAATAAACGACTTTTCGCGAAATGTAAACCACTTTCCACGAAGTTTTTCTTTTATTTTAGGAAATTAATGTAAGTCGCATGGTGCGAGGTTGGGGCTGTAAGACGGGTGACCTAGTATTTCAAGGTAGTTTTCAAAGCTTTCCCAACCTTTTTCCAAAACGAGGCACATAATTGTTAGTGTACCAGTCTGCAGTTACTGTTTTTTTTTTATCTTCTGCAACAATTGTTGCATAATGACCTGTCTTTCTGGAGAAATCGTCCATCATTTTTTTTTCAAAGGCTTCAATCACGTTTTACTTCATTACGTAACTTCTTGAAAGGAAATAATCACTGAGCAAACTGTCTTTTGGTTTCGGGATCGTAACAGTAAATTTAATTTTCGTCACCTGTAATTGTATTGTATACAGTGTTTGAGTCACCACCGCTAAAATCATTTCGCGGCTCTAATTAAAACGACGGAGTTTTTGAGTTCAGTCCAATTATGAGGTATCCACCGAATACAAAACTTTCTGACCTTTAAATATTCATGAAAGATCTTATGAATTTGGCTCATACCGATACCAAAACTTGCCCGAATCTGCTGGTAAGTCACTTGTCGTCAGTTTCTATCATGAGCTGCACAGCACCGATGTCTTCGGTCGTCGCCGTAGAAGAGCCCTCCCTTCCCTTCCCGAACAGCCGTCTCTTACGCAGATCGTCAGTCAGATTGGTGCGACCACGTTTGAACTCGTTAAACCAGTTGTAAATAGTGGCAAGAGATGGAGTTTTAATATGAAAGGCCAAACAAACTCTGTTATAGCTTACTTATTGACTTAAATGGCAACGAAATTCATAGAAAGTCATTGCACGAAAGTTTCTCGCTTTAAATTCATATTGACGTTTGACAAACAATTTTCTTTTTACGGCCAATTTGTAAAAATAAATGACAGATAAATGTGATATACATAATAAGGTTGGCAAAAAGTTTCGTTTTAAAAATTCAAATATGTTTTTTAATTTTGCAGCTCATAAACGGCCAATTCTAAAAATTTTAAGTTTTACCTACGTATATTAGATGAAAGAATTCATTTTGCCTACGCTGGCGTAACCGCCAACGGAAGCTAGTAAAATATATAGCTACATCCTTGAAATGGTATATTATATATATGAGTATACTCATATATGGTTTTCGCTTTTCGCGAATACTTAAAGGCATGCTTTCCCTTGACAAATATCGATAGACGATAAGGAAAAAAATCGGATGGAGCTAGTCGGTGCACACGGCGGTCTAACGCGAAACGTTTTGGTTTCGCGATGCTTACGAAACAGTCTCGCTCGCTCGGCATCATCGGGATATCTGGTACCGGATCCATAACCTCTTCTTTTCAACGAAATACATCATTTGTATTTTCGATTGTCTTTGTCTCCTATTGAAACCAACATATTGTATTTTAATAGTTATTAAATTATCACATTGATATTTAATGTTTCAATATTGCGTAAAATAAACGAATTTATATGTAAATCGATGGTTCTTGATAAATATTACACAAATATATATATAAATTTAAACGCGCTATCAACTTCGGATCAAAGAGCAGCTGTATGATCGAAAATTCATCCTCTATTGTCGTTTATTTACATAAAAACGGCAAAAAGTTACAGAGCTTGAAACAATTAACGATAGCGTTTATGTCATTGGAAAAACTATTTGTCAGAATTGAAATATCAGTAGTTACTATGGTGGTTTATTTCAAATAACTGTGATGAAAGTTACAATGATATTTTCAAGTTGAATTGGAGTTTCGTTGCGTGTTATAGTATTATTTAGGACATGAATGATAACAGGTATGACGTACAAAAATATGCATTACTATTAGTCTGTTTTATATAGCATCATCTATAATTACATTTACTAGATTGTCAGCAAGGGCTCTGAGAGCTCGTGTCTACCAAATCCTAACTACCGCACTACGGACGAGAAGTGTGCGCAATTGCCCACTATTTAACTTATACGAAATCATAATATATTAAGTTTACTCCCGTACTTGGATCTTTACATACCTTGATTTTAATATACTTCAATAAATAATAAACTGTCTATCTATATGTTCCGCGCAGCATGACATCTCAAGTTTTATTGAGTACGATCTTAATACACAAGTACCGTAATGCTGCTTTCTGTAATTGAGTGTGATAATTTTAAATTACCGTAATTTCTTTCACACAGTCAGTTGATAAAGACTGCCATAATAACTATTGCAATAAAGAAACAGCTTTCTATCGACATATGTGTGGTTGTTATTGGTCTCGGTTATCATTTCGTTTGGTCTTCCTTTCATGATGTTTTATGCATCACTGCTGGACACAAATCTCTGACAAAGAAGGTATGTTTTGTGAATGGAGCATATCGAAAGTTTCTGAAATTATCAAATTGTAGTAAAAATATTAAAAAAACGATTATCGTTTCTGAAATACACTTGTTTTAAGGCCAAGTGCAATGCCAAACGCAACGCGTCACGCCCCACACTGTTTTGTGAGAAGGAGAATCGACTTAAAGCGGCAGAGTAAGGAAGATGGATTGTCATTTAGTTACGCAGAACTTTTTGTCGTAAGCGACATTTTAGTTTTATTTATAATGAGAAACTATTTATTATAAACAAAATGCTTAAGGCCAACCCTGTATAATTATATTTTACTAATAATGTTTAAATTTTGTTTTTTATCGTTTGTCCTGTTAGAAATTTATTGGTATTAGTGTTTTAAGTGAACGTACTTTAGTATTTTTATCATAAAGAACGTGCTGTGTATTTAAGCTTTCCCTACGGTAGAACTCAGAACATATTTTGTATACTTAGAATTTTTTTTTGAGTTTGCTAGGTATAACAGTTTTCTAGAAATATTCGTATAAAGGTACCCATAATCAAAGCATACTTGGCCTTAAAAAAATGTAAATCTTTGGAAGTAGGATTTTCTGTTGGTATTTCATTGCCACAGACTTTATTGGGCATCAAGTGATAAAGCTCCAATACTCCGTTTTATTTATTCCTGGTTCTATGAACTTAGATGTGGACATGATCACGTTTTTAACAATTTATGTTAAGTTCGGTCGGCAACTGCAGTTACCAAAATTAACATTGATACTGTACTACAACTAATTGAAACTGTTAAAAAATTTACTCGTGAGCAAATTCGTACACAATTGGGTATTTGTATAAGCTATGTGCTAAAAGATTTTGCATGTACATCTAAAGGTTGGAGAAGGTTCGGAAGCTGTGTAAGCTTTCGAACCTTCTCGAAACTAAATGGATGCCATATGACTTCAAAAGCGCATTGAAAACTTTTCTAATGAAGACTGGGCCAACAGCTTTTTACAAATATTTTAAAAATGCATAAATAGAAAAATAATGTACTTCAAAAAACACAAAAAAAATAAACCATAAACATAATATGTGGTATATCATGTTTATGGGAAAATTTCTGGATTAATGAGGATCCAGAAATTTTCAGTACTATCCACGTACAGCTCATAACTCTCACGCTGGCCCGACGGTTTGGAAATTTCGTATGTATGGGAAGATTTTAATAAACTCCCTGTCTTGCGCGTTTCCTCACAATATTTTCCTTAATCGCTAAAGGCGAGAATTATTGCTTAAATCGCTTTAGAATGATAATATCTCAATTACTCACTTGAAAGTCATATTAATTGTGTCGTTTTGTTCATTAGTTTTTATTTATTTTAAAATAACAATGTGCTGTCTATTGTCACAATCATTATATGAGATACTAGTTCTAATGAATCTATCGAGTGAGAAAGAGAATCGCATAAAAGTATCAGAATCTGACAAATGTCACATTTTTAAATGTTGACAAATGACAAATTGTTAAACATACTTATCAATATTTTCTATTTGATGTAGTTGGACAATAAAAAAATAGTAATCAAATTGTTCAACAGTCATTTTTAAAGCTTGTAAATGGACATGTGTCAAGTTATTTTCAGAGTTATTATTGAATAGTTGTAATTCTAATTCATAGATTTTACATTTCATAAACTATTATATAAGTTACCTTAATTTATAGAACATATGGTTTACAGATTATAGGGACGGGACACATTGTAAGACTCTCTGATGATCCTAACTAATTATTTGAAATACTTTTAAAAAAATTATATATACACTTCTTATCAATATCAAACTATTATGCAGGAGAATTTGTGCAGCATCGTTTATAGTAATAAGTATTATTTATATAGGCATTTCTGAATTACAGGAAATATCCTGTAATTTAGGAATGCCTTTATAAATAATAGCAACTCAAATGGGTTACATGCAATTCTAAACTCGCACTCGACCCTCTATTCAACCGTATATACCTCACTCGATAGGGTTCGCACTTTTTATGTCCCAATAAAATGTTTAACAGCCTAACATTTCAAACTTTCGTTTATGCCTTACCTGCAATGGCATTCGCAAGATCGAGGTAGAACCATTGAAGTCCAACAATGTTTCCAGCTCTACAGCGTCACAAACAATAATACAAAAACAAGTGCAAGTCGGGTTTTGCAAACTATACGTTCCGTAGCAATAACTCTCTTAATTTAATATTGTTTTTGTTGCCTATTAAATACTGACATTAGTAACAGTATCAAAAACGCTGTGTGTGACGTGTGTGACACCTGCTAATGATTCTGAAAAACAGAACCATAGAGCGATTACCTGCAACGCCATCTTATGACGGGCATGTAAAAAGTATAATATTGCTATCCCACAAATCTGAAATAATTTAGGTCAATCTATTTTTTCTAAATATTATAGGAAAACAGCAGCAAAGCAGTCAAGCTAATTTAAACACATTTCGATTGTCAAATATATTATTTTATTAATATCCTTACTTTTTTGTTTTATACTATTCGTTTTACATCCAAAACATGTTTAGGGGACATAAAATTTAATAAAACACTTTTATACAACATTTTCATGCACACTACGAAAAATTTTAAATATATATATTGTAATATTGCTTTGGTAATTCCATTAAAACTATATACATATATAAAACTTTGTACCCCCTTTATTTTTTTAAACTATGTATGCAAAAAATATGAAATAAAATAGAAAGGCTTAATGAATACTTTCAATGAAAATTATTTTTTACATTATAGGATATACCGTTTTTGAATCATTACCGAAAAATTGCGTTTTTTAACAAAAAGACGTAAGTGGCACGAACATATGCTCTCTTGCTGGTGGACTTATTCGTCTAGTTAGAGGCGACTAAAGTGCTTACACCTGCTTTGTGCGGGTAACATGAAAAAAAGTACATATAACAACGAAATTTTTTCCATCCGCAGTACATTTCTTTGTAGTAACGGCTACGGGACCTTACACTAAGCCCTGCATGCTTTTGGCCGATTTTTTAAGTGTATCATGCGTTTGTTAATTTTTGTTGTGTTTACTTCAAAGTTCCTACTCATTTATAATGAAAATTCCGTTTTCATCTGAAAAAACACAAAACTAAGTCAAGAAGTTACCAGTCTGAAGATTATACAGAATGTATCGGAGATTATATTCCTATTTATAGGATTTAGTTTTCCATTATCATATAATAATTTTAACATGCACTATGCCTGCTTGAAACAAAACCTTTTTTATGTAATGATAAGCCATAGACCATAAACATTTTAAATAATAACAAATATTCATGGAAAATCAGGCATCAATAGTTTTACAGTGAGAAAGGATCGACCGTTCTTTACTCCGTTATTACTATTTGACGGTTTCGTTGGCGGAATTTGTTCGTCTTGGTGGAGTTTATGTGACCCTTAGACTCTAGTACAAATGAACCTCGCATGTGCATAAAGTACTTGTTTATTACGTCCTACAACGTTGTGACACTCATTGCATTGATAAGTTTATCTCGATAGCTGGTATTATTACACGCTGTTGGTATGATAGGGCACAGTTCTAGGGACCAGTGCTTGTGTTTTAGTGTTACTGTAATCCGAATTTTTTTTTTATGTTACTTGTTATTGACAATGACTTTGATGCTTGTAGAGAAGGAAGATTTATGTTCTGGGCAAAGTCAGACGACAAAGCCAGAGTCTTTTTGATATTTAATTTTGGATTCATTGACAGGACATTATTAATTTCATTACTTTTTCTGAAAATATTGTAGGTCGCGAAACAAATAGATTTCTATAAAATCCTTTTTCTTTCTTCGTTGTATTTTATATTTTCCATTAAAGTCGAATTTTATATGTATTTGCTAAATTTTTTCATATTTCACATTTTGTATAAGACATTGTTTCGTGATGGTGGAACAGATTGCGAGTGAGAAAAAATAACAGTGAAAGATTCTCATATACGTTGCTAACGAGTAATCGCTATTTAAAAAAGAAATAAATGCCTAATTGGTATAGATTATTCATCAAAGAGCCAGATGCGAATCATTAATAAGGATTACGAAAGGACATCACAAGGGTGAACTTCGGTTCGAGACCGCATAACCGGCCGAAGCGCCGGCTCAGCCCGCGCGCGTTTTCATGAAATTATATTTCGGCCGCAAACTATCAAGAGCGCCGCAGTTGCTAAAGCTTCGATGTAATTTAAGCCGCGTTCCCAGTTTCGAGACCCCGGCGCTCGACTTGTATAAACAACCGCAAAATTCTATTCAGCGGTCCGTTATGAAATGAGCTAGAGGCGACGGAGTCAAATCGTTTTGCGCGGTAAACCGCAGGCGCACGTCTGCCGGGCGGGCGTGCGCCGGGACTTTATGTCCGAGTGTCACGCCCTTCGGCGCGCCGAGCGTCGATGTATCATCTCATATGTGAACAGGGCCGTAACGTATTTTACTGGTATCTGTCTGTCCGTGTGCGCTCCATTTCACGAAAGCGAATTTCACGTTTATTGTATTTTTCTTTCTCTCTTTCGGTTGTAAGCTTCGCCGGTTTGACATACACTTACGTCTGAAATTTCCACTGTAGTTAGTTCGACGTTATGCGATTTTTATCAGCCACTTCGTATGGGGGCTGTCTGTCGATATGACGTGCGGTCTATGTGCGCCATTCGAGAAACTTTACCGTCTGCGCCGATGTTCTAGAAATATCATGTGCCATTTTGACGTGCCGTATCTGTATGTTAAGTCTGCCAGAACGGTTCTGAAGGAAATTCCTTGAATTCGGACATATTTTACTTAATGTTAAAGAGAAATTCTAATTTAGCCTCATTAAGTCCACTTTAAGTGCGTCAACAACATCAGCATTAAAAAATATTGATTTTATATTACTATCATCACATTATATATCAATAGCGATACACTCTATATCAAACAATTTTACTTTTAGCCACTGAAATATATTAAATTTGAAGACGTTCGTTACTTTATTCAATACTGTTTTAGCTAAATTAGATTTCTCGTTTAATCTTCCCGACTTACTCGAGTGTTCCAGGTACAACAATACTATTATTCTAACAGAAACAATATTATTATTCTTTAAATAATAATTTAAGAAATATTATTATTCCTCTAATTCAATTTCAGGGTTTCTAAAGATCATCGAAAATGAAGGGTTTGATTTGATATTGCCACATTTGTATTTATTACTGGACAAACTAAGTATAAAACTATTAGTGTCTACGCTTGCTACCCAGATTTCCAAGGAATGTGTCATTATGATTACTACATCATTAATTTACATTAACAAATGAAAAATAAATACGATTTGAGTGTTGAAACAATGACTGGATATATATGACTGGGTACAATAAGTTTTCAATTTATACACAACTTTTTGGTATCATTATTTCTGAATATGTCATACCCTTCCTCTGTGGTTACACTCTATGGCAGTGTCGTACGTCAAAGTGCGGTTTGACGCGTCGATATTTGCGTACCTGTTGATTTTCTCGTCGAGAATATTATTTCGAGAGCCTCGTGCACGGAAAATGTTGAACCCGTGGTAAAGCAAATATTTCACAGCTCGATTAGAGTCGAAAGAACACAAAGAAATTAAATAGTACGAATGCGCCGATTGTAATATTGGATTAAACATGCACATATTCTATTCGGAATAATGGTACAAAAGATTTAATATTTTTAATACATGAAAGAAACCCGTGTATCAAATATACCTTAAAGTGTGTATTGTACAAAACAGATTCTTTTTGGTTTAAAATAACCATGTTCAATAAATAAAAATGTTCTTTATTTTCAGTGAGCGAGTATAGGGTTCAAGAATAGGCGAGCACTTAAAGTCGATTTCGCTTTTCCTTAATTATTTTTATTACGTTCTTTATCGACACATCATCAAAGCGGGCCGGAGCCTCGTCCCGTTCCTTTATTCGCATTGTAACGAAGTGATCCCGGCCAATCGCCGGCGGCCGCGGCTCCCCAACAACGGGAAAAAGTTACTTTAAAATTATTGCACCGCTGTACGTCTGTGCTTCTTTAAAAAGTCGTCCCCTCGTTCCCTCACGGCCGCCGCTAATACCCAACGAAACCGACTTGAATTCAATTTAGCTTTTTTTCGAGCGAGCTTTTGTTGGCCCTGGGCCGTGTTTACCTTATTCGATTTCTGTAATTTCATTCATACATAACAAACTGGATTTGGGGGTACGGAAAGCCGGTCGGGGTCGACTGGGGCGTTTGAAATAATATTCTCTTTGATAAGAGGCCGGTGCGGCGATAGTCCGGGCGGCGACCACCGCCTGTCTCACGACGTGGAACGCACGGGAGACTAATGTCGGCTACTGCTGTAAGCGAGGAGATAAGAATCACATCTAAACTTTTACTAAATAGTCAATTCTGATAATGTATGGTGACATTCTCTACTGTCACTATTCATTAGTAGAATTTATTACAAATGTCACTACGTGATATTATTATAAGTATAGATATGAATTTCCGAATAAACTTATTTAATTGAAATCTTATGAAGTTTTCTTCCCATTAATTGTAATAAGGCAGAATTATTATCGCCAATGTAACACTAGACATTTTTTACAGGCTTTTTACCAGCATTTCACATGTGAAATACATAAGGCACTGTCAAAAATAATAGAAATACAATACATCACAAAGTATATGTTACAAAAATAAACAATCGTTAGAAGAGCATGAACGATTTTATTTTCCTACACGTGAAAATGAAATTAATATTTGAAAAACATAGGGCAATAGAAATTATTTGATAATGTGATTGGTTTATATTCATTATCTAGTATTCGTATATCACCAAATACCTTTACTCTAAATGTGACGTTTTTTATGTTACAAAGTCACTCTAAATCGCCCACTTACGTCAAATCTGTGATAGAGAGTAGATTTTTTTCACTATAAAAGTAGATAACATGATTCTGCAAATGCAGTTATTGTGATATCATTCTATGCTTAGAATTGGATATGTGCTTTGTATTAGGAAAATATTCCAAAACTACGTGTTTAAACTTTTTTTACTGTCCTTCCTATTTTAATACTGTTTTGCATACTCGTTCATACAACATGAAAATAAATCAAATTAGTGAAGTACGATATCAGTCAACTACTCATGATATTAAACAGCGTTCTTCATTCTTTCAATGCACTTATTTTTAAATAGTATATGCTCCTATTGAAAAGGTCTGTTATACCCAAAGATTCAATTAGTAACTAATAACATGGATTTTCTGACCATCGGCTTCCGGACTATGACTAGCGAACGCACCCGGCCGGGGTGCGCGTTATCGCACCGCGTCCCGCGCCGGATTTGTCAATGTGAAGTGACAAAAACTAATTACGTTCTCGTTGAGGCGATTGGGGCGAGCGGGGTGAGCGCTATTCGCGCCTCTGTCAGTTGTGCGGCGCTCGCCGCGAGGACATGCAGCTACCCTTCTCAGATCGATCTCCCCTATTTAATTATCGATAAATCGATTTTGACAGCAGTGACGTATTTGATAGCTTTTGTATGCGGTGATACCCATAGAATTCGCGAGTTTATGCGAACGCTTCATCGGACGGTACCTACAGTGCGTGCGCGTGTTCAAAAGTAAAGCGTTCGAGTATAAGCTTTACATTTTTTATTTATTTTTTTACGTTTTATTAAAAAATTATGATTTTAGAGATATCTCAATACAATAGAATGGTGACGAGGTTTAAAGGTTTCAATGCAAACACAGGCTAAATTGTTTACATTTATATCTACACACACGCATACATAAACATACACAGACACCTCATGTTTCACCCTTACACACACATCCAGACACCGTTACACACACATTGATATTAAACCGATGTTTTTTCGAGAGAAAAAAATCCTAAGTTCTGACCGTGTCCCACAATCACGTACACATTTGTACTCCGTCCTCGATCCGGCGCGTTCGCCATAACAAAATATCCTAAATCTCTTGAGATTAAATCAACACAATTTAGAAATTTGTCTCGGGCACGCCGAAGTGACAACACAAACAATAACAAAGCCTCCCGCCGACACTTATTGTTTCCTCCGGACATCGATTATATCTCAGCTTCATGTTAATAGGGTGTTCATCGGCGCTTTGACACGGGAAAAGCTGATTTAGCCGGGCCGAACTTGCTTATAAATAACTTCGGCTATAAATAATCATAATCACAAAGACATTTTAACGTAATCGGCCGTTTTAGATTTACGTTATGAATGACATTTTGAAATATCTGCTAAAAACGGGATTGTCAATTTAAATGATTGAACCGTTTACCGCTGTTAGGCTGGATCAAATCCCAATAGTGCAGTTTCAATCTAGTACTAAATTGTACTGAGAATGGGTCTGAGCTGATTGAACTGGGAGTTAATTAATGTATTTCAGCGTGTTCTAACAAAACTGTGTAAATGAAACCTCCATAGGATCACTTCCATGTCCGCTTTTTATAAGAATTTATATTCAGAAATACCGTATATAAAAATTGAAAATATAATATTTTTTTGATATAAAGTATAAGAAATTTAAGTGCTTTGACAGATATATAAACTTAAAATAATGGGCTATTATTTTGAAAATCAAAAGGTTTTATGAATTGTATATCAGAAGAAGAAAATTAAATCTGGAGCGAAATTTTCTTTTATGGACATTTTTTTTATTGATTAGACAAAAGAAGACAATTCACCCTAAGTATTTAAGGTATTAGAATAAACAGTATATGTACTTATTTCAAAAATAGCACTTGTTCACTATCATTCTCATAACATAACTTATCCAAATAATTAAAATATACATATACGTTTTATTAATACATGAATTTACTTTCTTGAAAATTGAATAATCTACCTGAACTCATTCTAACATCATTCCTCAACACACTTTTTTTTACTTTCTTATAATTTGGTGTAAAGGGTGCTTTATGGTTATGCCTTCAAAGAAAATCTAAAATTAAATTATATAAATAAATTCTCAGCAGTAGTCAAATAAATCAGACACTTGTCTAAATAAGACAATTTAAGAACTCGTCATGTAGTATGTGTATTATAATATAAAAATAGAACACAAAAGTTCAAAAGCCCTTAACTTGAACCTTAAACTGGACTCAAAGTGCGCGGCCCGCGTTTTGCCTCTGTAGCCACCAGGGAGAGGCACAACTGCACGCAAGCGACAGGCGAGTCACCAGAACGGTTTCAGATAGTAAGAGTTCGGTATAATTGCATTTGGCCATCGCTAGGCGCCGGATACCGATTAGTTTAAGTAACGGATCGAAAATGGTGAAAAATTGAGATATTGGTCCGAAAAATACGTGCAATAGCTCAATCGATGCCCAATAATGTCTAGAAAAATGTATTGAAAGCATTTATTTAGCACATAAAAAAAATGCAAAAGTTATAAACAGTTAAAACTGAAAAAAAAAAGGTAATTTGTTTTTCGCCAATATCTCGTAAACTATTAATATTTAAGAAATTTGAAAACAAGAACTTTAAAAAGGAGGAAATTTTCTATAAAACTCTTATCTTCCGTAACTCTACTTCCGTTATTTATAATTTTAATTTAACGCTGAAAATGGGCCTACGTGCTGCATTTTAAGATAACCCGCACGGCGTCAAAATTGAATACGTCTTACGAAATAATTTTTTTAAGGTATTAAATATTAATTTAAAAATTTGAATAAATTATGATATATTAAGAACATTTCCAACAATTTATTCCTTTTAGAAATTTAACTTAAAGTCAATTTTATACCAAGTTAGACCATTGTTAATTAACAAAATTTTCTCCAACTTTTGTGTTTATTGTACAAAAAAATGTAGTTTAAATAATTGAAAGAAAATTTTTGCGTTTCGAGGAGTTATTATTGTATACATGTTGAATAAGATCACGTCACAAAAGTTTAAAAATTTCATTACTTTGTTTTCAATAAATTTGTAACTTAAACAAAAAGTGAATAATCAAAGCAATATTTTAATGTTACGATATTATATAATAGTAATATAATAATACACATACACGCACACGCTCGTGCACGCAACGCGCGCGCGTGTCTGTGCGTGTGAGTTATTTAGTTCAACAACTTGTTGCTATTTTGTAGGTAGTGCCACAATCTCATTGCTATAGAATTTTTTGAACTTGTGATCAAAAAATTGCGACAAGTAGTTGACAGAGCTCTCTTGATGGTTAACCTAACTCTTGATGGTCATTCTGAAGAGACCGAAACAGATGAAAATGTGAAGACGCAAGGTCAAGTCCAAAATGGTGGTATATAGCCTTGATGGATGGAATGGATGAGGTAATGAGAAAAAAAATATTGAAAGAGTTTGTTTGGGTGGATGCATTAACACTTTCCAACCAAACAAACTCTTTCAATATTTCTTTTCTTCTTCTCGCTTGAGTTTCATCAGTTCTTGGCAGAAGAGATCCGGAATGATGGTTTTACCTGGCGGTAATAGTTTAAAATTAATAATGCCTTCCCAATTCCATTTCATTTCAAAATGTGTCTAATTTCTACGTTAGATTTACTCATTTAGATAGATAGAAAAACAATAGAAAAATGGCGGGACACCGTTTCTACTTTTATTTTTCTTTCTTTCAAATATCATCTTTTTAATGGTATCTAAACCAGCCAGATACAAACATCATTATCAAAGAGATTTTACTGCAACCTTTTACTTATAAAAAACAAAAAAAAAAAAAATTATCCTCAACTGAATATCCTTAATCTACCCTTATTTTTTTTAACATTTGTATTTGAATAGGTAGGTAGAGGGTTTTGTGATTTTGGAACTGGTTTCGACTACACACATTTTAAGAAACTGTCATTAAATGTCAAAGTTGATAGCGGGCATGTACTAACAATATAATTGCGATATTCTGAGAAAGTTAGCTATGTTTATAAGGTAATGTTTAAAGGCAACGAGGAAATGATATATGGAAGTTTTTTAACTTAAGTCATAATAACTTAAAAACTTTACAGCTAATTGGATATTTCAAAATTTTTTAATGTCGTGTCCTAATTAAAAGTTTACGAGTTTCACAAACAGAAAAGATTTCTTCAGTTTAAAGCTACATTAGCGTTTATAATTGTTACATTACATTTATGTGTAGTACACACGTAAACATAATGTACAATTATACAACCATTATAACAAATGAATCGCTAAAATGTATGTACGCGCATCGCTTCCGAACGACTGCACCAAATTGAATAATTTTCTTGTATGTTCGTTATTATCAGGATAAGGTTTGTATATAAAAAGATAGCCGACACAAATTTTTGTCTGTCTATTTGTCCTGAGTACCTTAGGAGCCGATTTCGGTCAACCTTCATTTGAAAGGTAGAGGAGCTTTGTGGAAAATAAACGGGAGTTTATTTATTTATTTCATGTTCATCTTAAAGCTTCCATTTAAGGTATTAAAGCAGAAAGAAAACCACCCAGCTTAAACAAATGTAAGTAATATTAAATTATTGTCTCCGTTTTATATTCAATGATACAAATATTTTCCAATTTACGTAAAATCAGTTTTAATTTTTCTAACGCCTGGGATTAGCCCATTAAAACCAAAACAAAAGCGATAAAACGTCATAATGAAGACCGATAAACCCATTTTTATTAAGGTGATGAATGGCTAAGCAATGCGAGCGTTGTTATTTGTCCTCAAACACAAACATCACTTTTATTGGAACCTTTTGTGTTTAAAACAATTTTCGCGATTCATAGTCGACTGACATGGGTGTAATAATTATTGGCGAGATAATAACCGTTCGATGGTTAAAATTAAGGAAATTAAATTGATGTAATTAAGAAAATTCTAACCGAAAAAGGTGAGAAACTAACTCGAATACAAGAATACTGGTTCTTTAAACATATTAACTAACAATCAGTCGGGTGCCAACATTAAAATTTAGGTACATATTTTAATTAGTAATAGAGACCTTCAACTACATGAAATTATTGTTGAGTAAATTGAGTTCCCAGAATTAATATTTTCATAGTCTAGGTTATTTCTTAGTTTGTTTTTAATTATACTCTTATAATTATTTATTATTCACCTCGACGGGACTATGTATTATTATAAAAAAATAAAGCGGTGCGTACTTATCTCAAATTGTAATTATTTACATTGTAGTTAGTACATATGATTTTACAAGTATTTTATATATTGCTATTTTACAACTCTTAATTTATTAATATTTTTGGTTTTATTCACTTTCATGTACATATAGTTTAATATATTAGCTCAATAAAAAATCCAAAAAAAGAATTGTATTTGTCCCTTATAATTTCATTTGCTTTAAACAAAAACTACATATAAGTTTCATTATAGTATATAAATTTAGTATAAATAACTGTTTAACGTATGCTAGTAACTGAAAGTTTAGAAAATTTATAGAATTGAATTATTAGGTCTTATGACTAAAGCTTTTTTGCCACATTCTATATTAATATCAAATTTTTCTTTTAAAATCATTACATATTAATACCCTTAAGCGAATATAGTCGGGTGTTACGAGTATTACTTTTTCCAAATGAACATCGAAGAAACTATTCGTAGACGTGTTGACTTAAGACGTTTAAGCCAGCGGCATGTGCGGTAAGTAAGACCCGCTAGCTTCGTGTCACTTTATTTAACTTAACACCAGGTTAATTGGCTATAAATTTTGCTCTCCAGAAGGTCTACTACAGTTGCCCGCTTGGCCGCGTTTGCTTACCTGTAATTTAAGGGACATGACTTCTGTTACGCCCTAATTACCCTACCTCTACCATTGTCGGCCTCCCTTTGTTAATTCGAGTCGGTGGTAGCATTTGCATTAATTTGACGGTTTTATATTTACAAACTCATTGTAGATAATGTAGTAATTGGGTAAAAGCACATTTATTTTAATACGTGCTCTAAAATTCGGTGCTTTATTGTGTAGTCAGTTTTTAATTGGATACATGCCATTGATTCTGTGTTTTTTTGTGTAGTTTTTAATTGGAAACATCTTATTGATGTTGAAATAACTGAATGTATGGTTAAATTTCTGCATCTTTTGTCAGAACATAATAATGATAATACGGAGAAACCCTAACCCAATGTTGAAATATGAAATAAATAATTATTGGTCGTTAGACGCATGAGGCGAAAGTTCTAACGGGGGGCGTTGGGACGAACTTATGCAGAAGTACGCCATACTTGTCGGTTACCATAAAGCAACATTATTAGTTACTTGAGTTTATTATTTATTGCTATTGACTCTTCCGTGAGCTTGTCATTTTTAAAAGCCTGTAAAAAATCATTTAGGAGCTATACGAATCAGTGTCATGCGTAACTATAAAAATCAATATATTATTATTGCCACGAGAAACTGTGTTTATGCATGTATCTCAGATTCTTTTGTATGAAATGAAAAGCGTGTAAATTAAGAAATAATTTTCATATAATATTTTTCATAGAAAAGGACTTTGAAGGTTAGCAATATAAAATAAATGTTTGACTCTGGATATGTTTTTCATGTTCCCTTAGCATTATAATTTTTATAGTTTTTCTTATACAATGTTTTTCATTATAAAATAAAAAAATACTCTTCAATCCGCAATTTTATTCTTTATTTTAAAACAGTATTACCAATCTATAATATTGTACTACATTAAAAATTATGTGATTATTTCTCTTATTCTTTTCTCAATTTATCATTATATAATTTTATGATTCTAACTAAAATTGAAAATCTAATTTTAAGATAGATCTTAAACTTACACATATTTTCTAAATTCAAACTCTGCATTTAAAGTTGGCATTAAAAAGATTATATTGCAACATTAACTGATTTTTATGGTATCATACCGCCTATTTAAAAATAAACGGAACTCTTATAAGATCACAGGTGTTTCGGTTTGTTTGTCTGTCCATCTACTACAGCCAAATTGCTCTGTATATACTCGATCAATGAAATTGACATTTGGTATATCCATTTTATGTAATATGTATATCTGTGACCTAACACGAATATGTAACGTAAATAACAGAATTTAATAGGTGAGTCACTTTTAGGAGGTAGTTTATAAAATTTAAAGTTCTGCAAACTGTAACATGTGACATATCAAGTTAAAACATTTGTTGTAAAGGTTCCGAATATATATAATTTTAAAGTAAGTAGTTTTAAAGTTAATTAAGAAAATGGATAACAATTAATCATTTGCTCCCTCATTTCTTAAAGTACTACTCCTAAAATTTAGAAAAAAAAATACAGAAAATTGTTCTTTACTTATAGATTAAAAGAAAACTTATAACAGATCTATAGTTAGCTTCTTTTCATAAAACTTACTAAATACGTGAGTATATACTTAATGCGTATCAGCTTATAGTGGACTTTGCATTGTTGTGGTTCATTATTAATTTTAAAGGCAAATATCAGGATACCTTCTATCACTCGGTTTTTGTCCACATATTTAAGAATACACGAGAGCACAGAATTCAACAATACACGATATATTCCTTAATTTACCTCTACAATCCTGTGTCACACGTTCTTTTTTAATTACTACAGATAAAGGATAAGCTCTTAAAAATATGATAGATATTCAATGTACGAAACCTTCTCCACGCTAGTGCAACTCGCACATGTCCAGTTTTTTTTTTAATAAAGGTTCTGGTATAATTACTTCAGTACTTGCTTTTTTAGTGAAAATGATATTTTAGTAAAAAATTATGAACATGAAAAAAAATATAACATAGTGAAAATATAATTATAACGTTTTATCGTGATTTAATAACGGTGTCACTTCAATACAAACAACTACATCGTTCGTTACACACGACACATTAGCGACCCCTTGGCCTTTTCTTTGTAAACTAAAAAGGATGTATATACGGTTACGATATTGAGCACCCTTCCATTATCGATCAACACCAAGAAAACATAATATTATGTTGAAATTCACATAATATCGATGTACTTTGAATAGTAAGTCGCCTGCGTCTTCGTTTGTATTCAAAACTGGATATTCATTCATTATTTACAAAAAAATAAGAAACGTACGAATTCTGAATTGAAATTTTCCAAACTTGGAAATTGAACAGTGCATTGAGTTCGCAGTGAATTCCCGGTGAGTCCGGTGTTTCTTAATGTGTATTTTAATGAATATTACGAAATGAATGAGATAAGCGTCAGATACTGCTTAAACCGCTCCTCCGCGCTTGTTATCTGGGCGGCGCACCTGTCGCTTCGCGGGAGTTTGTTAGCTCCTAGCCGCTTCTGTAGTATGTTGTCGCCCTAATTAGACCCCGCGGAGATTTCGAGTTCATTAATTACGTTACTCTCGTGCTTTCGTGTCTTTAGCTCACAAAATGACCCCCATTTCCGAATCGTATTTGTACGGGTATGCCTCCGGCAATACGTTAGTTTAATGCACTGTTTGTGTTACTAATTAGTTTAATTATAATTCTGATACAGATTTTTTAAGGTGTCTCTATAAATTTAACCCAACCACTGATCGATGGTTTAAGATAGATGGAATAATTGAGTTAGGAATAATACCATTAACAGTAAGGAATTCGATAATTTGATTAATTCGGAATGATTGAGTTCGGAACAAGACCTTAATCTCGTAAATCAATTTTTTATGTTACTTGCCGAAATCGAATTGACATAAATGTAATAAAGTGCACCTTTTTTGCAGTTTTTTCAGGTATTGGTTCTAGTTTAAAATTCATGTTTTGACAAATGAACCATTGAAATATCAATGAAATGAACTAATCTTTCGCAAACGTTGAATTGAAATTTGTCGCAATCGTCAACAAAATAAAATTTGCTTTTGGATGTCTTTTGTAACTGTTTTTTCAATCTTGATTTTAATTAATCGATGGTTAAAATTGATCTATAGGATAAAAGAATGTTCTTATTTAGAAAAATTGAAGTAATTAAAACGCATTAAAAATTATATGTGTATAATTCTGACAGGTTTCGATAAGTTCTCTCTAGTTACAGAAACATGAAGAAATATTTTTTTGTGGCACTCAATAAAAATTTGTGAGCATATCTTTTTACTGTCCATTTTCATATTTCATTCTTAAAAAAAATTTTTTTTTTCATTGCAATAATATTTCGATTAAATTCGTCTCTAGGTATTCACATCGTTTATTCTGAATATTTAAGTTTTCAGTTGAAAATTTTGTCGTAAAATCAAGGAAATTAATCTTAGAAGATATGTCCGATATGGCATCTTTATAATTCTGCAGTGCTAAAACAATTGCATTTTTATTATATCTCATAATATTATATTGTACAAAGAAAATTCAACAATAAAAAGAAATGCAATTTAATATAAAATTCCTTGAATTATATATACCTAGTTACTGTTGTACCGTTTCTTATTTAATGTTTGTATATACCCAGTCATATTAATGTAATAAACAATTTGTCAGAACGTAATTCATAATTATCTGCTTTTACTGCTATTTTTTTTAGATGCGTATTTCGAATCATTGAGATTTAGCATATTTTTTGCAATAACGTGTTTTTTTACCTCTTGCGTTTTTTTTTTATTGTATAATTTTAAGAGTTTTTACTTAATTTACTACAATTTACGTGAAAATGTCACGCACTAGTAACAATTATGAATGGTCAACGGCATTCCACGTGCGTTTGTATCTGCATAGGTGGACACAAATCTACTTAATCTTAACATAAAATTGTCGATCGTATTCAACCACAAATGAGCTTCATTAAAAATATTCATAGAAATCCAAATTGTCCATGAAAAATAGACACAAGAGACAGGTAAACAAAAAGTATAATTTTTGGTAAAAATTGTTGAATTCTTTCTTCTAAGAAATCTTTCAAGGAACGTGGTCTCATTATTTGAAATTATTTTTCCTTTTGATACATAAAGCTATGTATCAAAAGGAAAAATAATTTCAATGTCCCCAAAGTCGATTCAAACTCAGTAAAATATAATGACATCTATAATATTATTATCTTTTTCTTTCCCAATTGAACATTGTAATACATTATTTTGGTGCCATAAAAAAATTATTAGTAAAATTCCAAAATATGTGTTAAAAATGGTTTTGGAACACTGATTAGACTAATGTAGCCAGAATCAACATTTTTCTGGTTTAATGTGAGGAAGTCAGCACTGATCTACCAAAGTGGCGTAGAACCACACGACACAAAAAACTCCATGTCCAATTGTCCATGGATAACCTATCGGTTCAGTCAAATCAAAGCAACAAAAGATATGTGAAGACTCACCCATCGATGTGCACATCCGTCAATCCGACGTACTTAATAGTCCAACATTAAATTATTTGTAGTACTTTTACACTGTAAGAGGTTATTAGTAATGTCGTTTTTACATTCTTTGTATCGAATTTAGCTACTGCCGTCAAAAAATATAATAAAATGTTAATATTGTGAATTATTATTATATTATATTATTATTATAAAGAACACTATCCAAAAGCAATGATTATGCATGCGAAATAAAAAAAAATTAAAGAATTGAAAAGAAAATAACAGATTAGATGCTAGATCTTAAATGATTTAAATATCGTGGAAAAGATTGGAAATAGGATAGGAAGTGTTTTTTTACAATCTTTTATTTTGTTCCACCTGTCCCGGTGTAGGTGATCAAATTTTATAAGTGAATTTTAGACCATTTACTAACATTCAATTGAGCTGAAATTTGGCATAATTATGTTAGTTTGGTATTAATTTAACAATATGGTACCAGCGAGCTGATCTGTTGGAGTCAGGAGGTGGATAGTGGAATTCCTCAACGGCGAAAAAGCACGAAATTTTGTATATGCATTTAATTGTGATAACTCGTTCTAAACACTGTCATAGTATAATTACTACATCCAGAGTCGGCTGCCGGTGAAAGTCCTTATTAACGGTGAACAACACATATACGAAATTGTGTATATGCATTTAATTTTACCTGTAGTATTGAAGCCCTTATAGAAATAAGGGCTTTAATGCAACAGGGTGCGCCTCGAACCTCTTTTCTGAAACAATTTTTATCTCCTACTCTTAGGAACAACATGGATAGAAAAGAAACAACTATATCTACGATAAACAACTACATAACAAAAAGACGTTTGGACAAGGGGAGATGGAAGCGACAGGAGAAGATTTCTCATGAAAGCGATGATAATAAGCGCCAACGCTTAGAAAAAGTTCGTTTATCGTTATCTGGACATAGAGAAAATAAATCACAGGCTTAGTGCTCTATCAGGCAAGATAGCGATAGGACTCAAACATAATGGAACAGAAAAAAAGAATCGCAAATACGACATTCGCTAGACTCGAAAGAGAGTTCTTACATAAACACGTTAGTTATTTCAGACGACAGAGGAACCTATTGTGATTGTAGAGAATGAATGCCAGAAAAAAGCGAATCAGAAGAACATCCGACGCAGTAGTGTTGAGTATTCTGAAAATTAAATCAATACATTTTGTTATAAAAGTTGTAATATGTGCTTGAATATCGTTTATCCAAATATTGTTTTTTCCATATTTTATCCACATTTACTAAAACATCTTCGGTTTACCTTGCACAAAAATGCGTTACAAGTAATTAATTTGTTGGAATATCATATCAAGTAAATTTGAGTTTTATATTAACTAAAGTTTAGTAAGTACATAAAGTTGTTAAAACAAAAATATAGCATTGATAATAAATACCCAAAAGTAAAAAATAACTAATGTAAAAAAAAATATTTGAAAATAAGCTTGTACATTATAAAAAGAAAACTATGAAAGTAAAATAAACTTATCTCGATTAGACACAAGCCATTTTCGACTTTTTAACTTTTGATCGATATTAAAGTTTCTTCTTTTTTGTACCGGCGATTTCAGTACCGCCGCGTAAGCCCGCACTTTGGATTTCCTTCACAGTCGCCTCGGAGTACGGATTCTTGCCGTGTATGGGCAAAATAATGGACAGCGTTTCGATGTTTAGATTTGTTTATTGCAGCACGAGCTTTACAAGTGGCGGTCGGAGTACAACTGCGAGGGATGCACCAACTTCGCACCAATTTATAGATGGCGCATCCACCTGCACATATGAATTTCATACAATCGAGGGGACGTGGACATACGCTTCGTATATTTAACGTATAAGCTCTCGTGGATCTTCCACACCCTCGATCTTCAGGGTGCAGGTGCGGGACGGAGGACTTATTATTGCCTCATGCCCGGGCGTCTTCTCGTCGGGGATACGACCCCGAAGGATCAAGTGGCAATGGTTAGAACCATTGTTTCTGAAATTTTGCCGGTGCCTTCGCCGCACCGCCCGCGGGCGCGCGCGTATCGCGCATGCGCAGCCGGCAGGTGGAGGGGGGCATCCGGCTTGGTCGATTGGTTCTCGACGAGGGTGAGAGGCAGCTCAAGCTGCACACGCAGCCGACTGCCGGTGGTCCGGACGCTGGTGGGCGCTGACCGGATCAGGCGCGCGCGCATCGGTGACCCGGCGTAGATTTAACCGAGCGCGCCAGCCGACCGCTGATCAGGCTATCCACGCATCAGACGACAGCAGCCAGGGCAGTACGTGTCAGCGAGCCGCATCCTTCAACCTCCTCGTTCTGTCCTATCTTGGGTCGCGATGTCAATCCGGTGCCTACGCCGGGCCACCCGCGGGCGCGCGCGTCGCCGCGCATGCGCTCAGCGTTGGTGGAGGGCACCGGGTTGAGGAAGTGTGTTGACGAGGGCGGGGGGAGGGGCACTACGCGATCGACGCACGCAGACGACCGCCGCCCGCCGGAAGCCGATGAACGCCGACCACGTCGAGGCAGCGCACCGGCGACTCAGCAGCAGCAGCGAAGCCACGCGTCGGTGAGCAGCTATCCTCTTCTTCTTCTGGCCCTCGTCAGGGTGGTCTATCCGATCGGCGAGGGCCCCGCCATTAGAGTAATTGTTCCCACGACGTCCGGAGAGGCGCCCCGCCGTCTGCAGCATGGTGAGGCGCGCGCGTCGGACACTTCAGCGTCCGGTAGCGCCGGCGCCGTACCAGCGCCTCTGCACGTCCGATGGATGCCGCGGTGCCGAGCCGCCTGCATTTGAATTAAAATGCGGCGACATCAGCTTTGGTGCAGTGGTGTAAATCCGGGATCTCAATTGAGGGTAGTCACAAAATAGCAGGCCGGTCCGGGGCGCGGCGCGTAGCGCGGCGCACGGCGCGCGTGTTCGGCAGCACACACGCACGTGGGAGAGCCTGCGTTGGTTCCCATGGGCGTCGGGCGCGTCCTCAACGGCCTGTGCCGGAGGTGTTTGCGATGGTATTCGAACTCACTCGCGGGAGACTTGATGGTAGTGGTGAGCTGGCGTCCGATCCCGCTGCGCCACGCCGAGGCGTGCGCTGCGGGCCGCTGCCGGGAGTCAACTGCCGTATAAGCGTTCGTTCGTGGGTCTTCCTCACCCTTTTTTTTTCATGGGTGTGGGTACGGGACGGAGGACTTATATTTTGCCTCATGCCCGGGCGTCTTCTCGTCGGGGACACGACCCGACGGCTCAAGCAATAGTCCATATCTGATGGATCCATTGGTTGGCATCGCCGAAGCCCAGTCGCCGACCCACGGGCGCGCGCGCTCATCGCGCATGCGCAGCCGGCAGGTGGAGGGGCATCCGGCTTGGAATTGCGTGCTCGAGGGGAGGGAGGCACAGCTCAAGCCGCATACGCAGCCGACCGCTGGTGGTCGGACGCTGGTGGACGCCGACCGGATCAGCGGCGGCATCGGTGACCCGCGTAGGCGTAGATCTAACCGAGCGCGCCCGCCGACCGCTGATCAGCTATCCACGCATCGGATGGCAGCAGCTACGGCAGTACGTGTCAGCGAGCCGTGTCCTTCAACCTCCTCCGCCGTATAAGCTTCGGTGGATCTTCCACACCCTCGATTTTCAGGGTGCAGGTGCGGGACGGAGGACTTATTGTTGCCTCATGCCCGGCGTCTTCTCGTCGGGGACCGACCCCGACGGCTCGAAATGGTAATGGTCCTTGGATCCATTGATTGACATCTGCCGGAGCCCAGTCGCCGACCCACACGCGGGCGCGCTGCGCAGCCAGGCGCCGGCGCGAGGGCCCGGCGTGTTGGTGCTCGACGAGGGGAGGAGGCACAGCTCAAGCTGGACACGCAGCCGACCGGTGGTCGGACGCTGGTGGACGCCGACCATCAAGGCGGCGCGCATCGGTGACCCGTGTTGGCGTAGATCGACCGAGCGCGCCTGCCGACCGCTGATCAAGCTATCCACGCGTCGGACGGCAGCAGCCAGGGCAGTACGTGTCAGCGAGCCGTGTCCTTCAACCTCTTCTTTCTCTCTAGCCCTTGTCGTGGTGTCGATCCGGTGCCTACGCTGGACCACCCGCGGGCGCGCGTCACCGCGCATGCGCTCAGCGTCGGGTGGGGGCACCGGGTTGAGGAGGTAGTGTCCGGGGCGGGAGGGAGGCGCGGAACAGGCCGCACACGCAGCCGACCGCCGGTGGTCGCCGACCGGATCAAGGCGGCACGCATCGGTGACCCGCGTTGGCGTAGATCTAACCGAGCGTGCCTGCCGACCGCTGATCAGGCTATCCACGCGTCGGACGGCGGCAGCCAGGGCAGTACGTGTCAGCGAGCCGCGTCCTTCTCCTCTTCTTCGTTCTTCGATCACCACCCATCTTCTTCTTCCTCCTTCTTCTTCTTCGATCGGTCTTCTTCGGTCTTCCATCTTCAATCCGGTGCCTACGCCACCACCCGCGGGCGCGCGTCATTGCGCATGCGCTCAGCGGCGGTGGGGACAGGGTTGTTGGAGTGGTGGTTGACGAGGGCGGGGGCACGGCTCAGCCACGCATGCGTCAGCGAGCCGGTGTCCTCTTCTTTTCGCTCCGGCCCTCGTCTGGGCCACAATTAGAATAATTGTTCCCACGATGTCCGGGTAGGCGCCCCGCCGTCCGTAGTGTGGTAGGCGCGCGGCGCGTCGGACACTTCAGCGTCCGGTAAGCGCCGGGGGCGGCCGTACCAGTGTATTCTGCACTTACGAGGTGGCCGCGGTGCCGAGCCGCCTGCATTTTAATAAATTAAAATGCGGCGACATCAGCTTTGGTGCGGTGATGATTATCCGATAACTCAATAAATTGAGGGTAGTCACATAATATGCAGGCCGGTCCGGGCGCGGCGCGAAGCGCGGCGCACGGCGCGCGTGTTCGGCAGCACACACGCGCGCGGGACGGCCTGCGTTGGCCCCCGTGGGCGTCGGGCGCGTCCTCAACGGCTTGTGCCGGAGGTGTATGTGGTGATTGTACTCGCACTCGCGGGAGACGTGACGATCCTGGTGAGCTGGCGTCCGGTCCCGCTGCGCCACGCCGAGGCGTGCGCCGCGGGCCGCTGCCGGGAGTCAAGTGCCGTATAAGCGTCACATGCGCTCGGTACATCGATCCATGATCGTACCGTATAGACCACCGTGGTTCTCGGCCTCTCAATGGACCCTCCCGTCAAAGCATAATTTTATATGCAACTCATATGTGTATCACTATAATTTCGTATTCATAATGAAATACGACAAAACACAATAAAAACAAGTAAGACTACAAATATTCTACTAAAAACAGAATAAATATATGCAAACAGGGAAAAATTGACAAATATTAGACAATGAACAACAACTAATCCCGACCTGGGCAATAATAGAGACAACTATTCAAATTATTTGATTAACACACACAAAATGCATTAAAACACAAAAGAATTCTTAACCTAAGTCCGTTTTTATAAATCAAAAGAATACATTTATTTACATATTTATACTAGAAGCGCGGTTGTCCATAACATTTTTCGTTAAACTTTTTATATTATAAAAATAAAAGCGTATAACACTCTATCTTTATTCTCGTAACAAAGGTCAAAATTTAGAAAATGGCTAGTTTTCTAAAGAAACCTAAAAATTTCAAATTTATTTTAAACTTTTTACGTCTCTTTCATTAGGGTTCCGTTCCCAAAGGGTGCTAATGAGACCCTATTACCAAGCCTCCACTGTTCATTCTTCTCTCACAGGGCTGTATCTTGTGAACCTTAATAAGTAGATACTTCAAATTTTCGCAGAATACGGAGTACTATATTTCCTGTAACAATAAATGATAAATTAAAATAAAGTTAAAAATTAAAGGGTGATCCCATACAAGAAACATTGTTTTTTTTTTCTAAAAATGCCCTTTGCGAAGTCGAAGCGAGTTGCTAGTGAATGATAAAATTAAAAGCGCACGCAGGTGGAGTGAAATGTCCTTTTAGCACTCGTGCGTAAAATAATCTTATTGTATTGATGTGACAAAATAAAGTTATCGTACTTGCGCAATGAAGTAAACATATCGTGCTTGCTTGTGCGCTAAACTTAATGTTTCATAGAGGTAGGTAGGAACACAAAAGGTACCTAAATCCAAATCACATAGTCAGTTTTGAATATATAATTAATTACCTATACCTCCTCATATAAACAGACGGTTACTCAAGTTTGTGCTCGGCACCCGAGGCGCGGTAACGATTGTTAGGCGATGGCTTGCTCGTCGCGGGGCCCGAGTGGGAGGTGACTTTTCAATGCGAGCCGCAGCCGCACGCACATCTAGGAGCGACCTTATGCCATCCGGATGTTTTTCGAAATCTTATCTACTTTTACTTAATTAGTTTTATGATATGCTGCTAAAATTTTAGTCATTTTCGAATTAAATAAGAATTGTTTTTCAATATTGAATCATTACTTTTGCTTTATTATTCTTGTTATGTGTGAAAACAAAATATATAACGGTGGGACGTAATCCTTAGTATGCCAGTTTTTTTTAATAATATAACAGCTTGTTTTCAAAAATTTTGTTTAGGTTTTTTTTCGAAATTTCATATAATTAATAGATTAAATGCCGAAATGCGAATGAAATCATATTTATATTATTGGAGCTAAATACGAAGCATTTATATATATATATATATATAAACAGTGCTGGCCGCTCAGAATACGACTAACAATTATCAAATTCAAGCACGCCTAACGTATCGATAACGAGCTCGATGGTTTATAAAAATAATAAACATCCCATTTATCACGACACGCGGAGGGTTAATGAAGCCGTAAAGACGGGGACCGTTAAAAACGCAACGCTTATCGCATTAATATATTCAGTTACACCCATAATTAAATCTGACAGTGGCGCACAATGCGTTGTTCATTAGCGGCGGGCGCCGGGTGCCCGCTCGCGGACGGCCCGTGCGTCGCCGCCATCACCGTGACTAAGCCGTACTCGAAGGTGGCAACTTCTCCGTATGAATTAACCGATCATCTTCATCGGTATCATCGACGAACAATTCCGTCCGAGCGATCCGTCGAGGGACGCCTTTGCGGCTCGAGGCGTCGTCTGGGACTTGAGTGGGCTTTTTGACGACGAGAACCGGCCACGGGAGAGGTTTATGTGGATAGGAAGTGCGAAGCTTTTTTTTTCGTTTAAAATCTCAATATTTATAAAAGGGAAGATTCGTTTGGGTATAATATTAAACTATATAAAACGATACCGTCGTAAAGTAAAAGTGAAAATATAAAAGCGTTTCTGATATTATAAAATGAAATCATGCGCATCCTATATCTTTTCACGAATACAGTTACAAAATTGAGTGACATAACTAAACATTTCTTAGAAAACGAAGTCTTATTACAACACTGAAAAGATTTATTAACTAGGTATTATAATTTAGCGAAAGTTAATAACTCAGTTATCATAGTCAATGGTTAAATTTGACTAAAACCCGAATCAGCATAGAATATGGTTATGTTGTATTATCATAAATTTTAAACACATACTAATTACTATCAATACGGTCAGGTACATGGCGCTAGTCATGTTGTTAGCAAATGCGGAGGTAAGTAGATATAGCATGTATATTAGTTTCTCATTCTCATAAAATCTTCAAAATGTGCATGCGATACATGAAAATTTGAAAATAAAACACAATAAATATATTCACATTATGCTTTGATATGCGAAATGTAGTTAGACCAATTACAAAGGACTCGATGTATTGAAAAAGTTAATTTGCTAGCTAACTACAGCGAAACTAAAAGGTTTATTTATTTTTTTTGCAGCGTATATACGAAATACGGATATAAGCTAACATAGTGTGAATGTCCACAGAGTAAACAAATTTGAAAAAAAAATCACGTTCCATAATAAAATCTTTCCGTACAAATAATGCTTTTACCTATATGTTGAATTGTCACGTACACAGCTCTGTGGGCACACGTCCCCATTCACGCAATATACATGTATTTCTGGCGGTCCTTCAATAAAGATCCCCAACTTGCTTACTCCATGTCTAAAGGAGTAATGAAATTGTTAGGACACGGGAGGTAGAGTTGACAAAATAGGTTGACGTATAGCTTCTTTTCTGTCAGGATCAAATAACAGATAGTACGGTTCATTTCTATGAACAGTTAGCTGGGGTTAGGAGATGAAATGCATTAAAATAAAATCTTCAGAAAAAAAATCAAACGTACGGCGATAACAAGGCTTACAACACCTTCGGCACCTAAAGTACAAAGATAATTGGTTTAGTTATTTTTATGATTAGTAAATTATTAGAAAGAGACCGCTTTCGAAATCGACGGAATCACTTTAAAGCTCGAAATTGCATTTCACGTAGTAAATTAAAACATGACGTTCATGTAAAAAAAGCAATATCGGTGCATGAAAATCATTACCAATTTTTCCGCCATTAAAACAATCAGCAATACACGCTATAAAACTACTCTGTATCAAAATCGCCTTACTGGACCAATATATCTCGTAATTGAATGGGAAGTGGTAATATGCCTTTGATCGAGATCAATAACAGTTATGTATAACAACTGCGTATGTACATCAAAAACACCTTACTGGACCAATATAACTCGTACGTAATTGGAAAATTGTATCACGCCTTTGAGCTACATCAGCAATAGCTATGTGGAACTTCTGTTCCTGCACATCAAAAAAAACTTTCTGAACTATTACAACTCGTAGGTAAATGGGAAGAAGTAACACGCCTTTGGGAGAATACAGCATTGGTCATACCAAATGATTTTAAATTCATATTAAAATACAGCATATTCGGACCAATACAGCTCGTAAAAAAGAAAAAGTATTAGACTACCTCAGAGCGAGACCATCGTTAGTTATATATAATTACTACGTGTGCACCTCAATGCCTTGAGGTGCATACGTAGTAATCCAATTAGGTGCCCTTAATTGGATCAATATCACTCGTAAATAATTGTGAAGTTGTAACGCGTCATTGAGCGAGATCAGCAACGGTTATATAAAACTACTGTGCATGCACATCAAAAACACCTCACTGGACTAATACAACTCGTAATTACGCCTTTGAGCGAGGTCTACAACAGTTATGTAAAACTACTGTATATGCACATCAAACACACCTTACTGGACCAGTGTAACTCGTAAGTAAATGAAAATTTGTAACACGCCTTTGAGCGAGATCAGCACTAGTCATACCGAATTATTGTGAATAAATGTCAAAAACACTAAAGTTAGGCCAATATAGCTCGTAAGTAAATTAAAAATAATAAGGCTTTGAGCAAGATCTACTTTAGTTATTTAAAACTACTGTGTATGTATCTGTAATATTATAGTAATAAAATATAATACTGACGAAAGACGTAGTGTAAAGACCCTGTTGTTCGTTTTAATTTAATATGACTTTTTTATTATTAAATAATTATTATTAATCATATAGGTAAAATTGAATTGTTGAAATTCTCAGGGAAGGAGATATGTTTTTCTCACCCTTCCTCTTATTACTCATCGTCCACTCTATCGCCGCTTCTTCTTTATCAAACTATCATATCAAACTATAGTCTAGTATATGGTGATCGAGGCTTTAACAGAAAATAACAACAAGTGTGTATATATAAATTAAAACATAAACTTATTTATTTTCAATGTATTTCTATATTCATCATATTCTACAGGCATTGTTGTAAAATCATAGATTATGTTTTGTATCGTCTCGAGCGAACTGTTTTTTAGTATCGATCTATAATATTCCACAGGCGAACAATACCTATTGTTTTACAATTCAGTAACCAATTACTTTCAGTAAGGAATAATGTCATGTTTTTTTTTTATATTTTTTCTTTACTTTTGTTTTTTTCTCGGTGAGGGTTTAGTTTTAAATTTGATTTAATCTGTACTCAAATTAATCCCTGTATTAATTTTCGATGAAAGTGCCTAAAATTTCGTACAAAATATAAAATGAAACGACGTACTTTTTTAATATTACCTTTCCGCTCACGGATTTGCCCGCCCAAATGTGTTCTGTAGTCTTTCTTCATCTAAATATATATATATATATATATATATACACCAATATATTGATCGATCTTGCTGTCAATCCCAATCTCTTTCTGCTTTTACTTCTAGTAAATTTTTTTCTCACTTTCGGTTCCGGTTTTTGCTCTTGATTCTTCTGCTCATTTCTCTTATCCATACCGCTAAGGTTCACTTTTTTCATTTGTATCAAGCCGTAGCAGATGTTAGTATCAAAATAAATGTAGCTTTCTATGAACGAAATATATTCTAAGATCACTGTGGTAGTTCGATTCAATAGAACAAACAGGCGAACGGAATCAGGTACAAATGCGTATAGATATAAAATACATACTATTATATAAAGATGATTTATCTTATTCATAATTATCTTATACATAACAGGAATTATCTATACATATGCACTCTATAGATATAAAGATAATTAACGAAAATAAAAACAGTGCCATCAATGGCTTCGATTCATAAATTTTGACATGAAGAACTTGAACAGTTTCAATTTTCCGTACAATATTCCATCTCCTATTTCACCCCTTTAGAGAAACTTTATTAAAAACGATGCATGTCATTAATTTTTTTAGTAATGAATAACTAAATTATAAAAATTGACATAAATCCCTTCAGTGGTTTCGATTTTCAATTATTATGTTCTTTCATAGTTAATTCAAAAAAGAAACAATGTACGGTGTTTTTCTATTACTTTATGTAACTAAATTATTCGTTTGTCATTTATAGCTTCAACGATTTCAATTTGTCACATAACAGCATTTTACCCTTTTCTCCACCTTGAGGGTTTAATTCCCAAAAATTACTTCTTCGTTCATTCGAGCCTACTTTATAACAGCAATTTCTATGCAAAGCTTAAGTCTCAGGACCTAGTAGTTGGTTGGACGTATTGGATAGTTGGACCTGTACATTGATACATCGGTCAGTCAGTCAGTTTGTTCTTTCATATATATGTATTATAATTTTATTATAATATATATAATACATAAGTTATTAGCATTTGAATATGTAGATACCTGTTAATGAACTAGTTTGTAATGAAGTAGTAAAAATATATAAAAATAAGTAACTAAGAAATAATAAAGCTTTAGCACTAATATGCAAAAACTAACATAACAATAAGTAGTTCATTAATTCTTCTTTCTTTGCTTTCGTTCGTTCGTTTGTTCCCTCACTCCCTCCGTCAGTTATTAGACATCTTTTAAGCATATGAATTCATCCCTGCAACATAATAAATACTCCTCGACATAATAAATAAACATTATTTATCCTCGTAACAGCTTGTTACCACTATTTATGCAATGAAATACGAAGCTGACAATGTTCATACCGACTTCAAACCTTCAAACAAACAGCGGCGTGCAGTTTTGATGGTGAGAATCATTTATACACAACTCCAAAACCTGCCACACATATCGGAAGCAAACGCATCAAAACGCGAAAATCAATCACACAGACAAGTCTTTATAGTTACGTCCTGTCCAATAAAAATAGCGTTGAAATCGAAAGATTCATATGTATGTTTCTAAACGCATTTATATGGTTACTTTGGACAATTCTAAATGAAACGAAATATATATATATAAAAAGAATCGTACAGTTAGTACCTTGTGATTTACGCGCCCAACGAAATCTCTCATGAAAAATGAGTTCTTTTACTGGGCGACAGCTGCTAACAATGCACCGCTCTTTGTCTTAGACCGGGGTGTATTTTGTTACGGAAAAAACATTACCACGTTCAGCAGTTTGACTCATGCACGCGTTTTCGACTAAATAACTGCTGTTTTTAAGGACGAATCGTTGTCGAAATTATTTATAAGTCCTGATATTGACGATTTACAGTTTTTTTTTAATGGAATAAGACAAAATGCAATAGCTGTATCAATACATTTCAAATCTATGAACTATCAATTTGATGGTATGTATACGTAACTTTAGTGCATCTAGTACATTTTTTTTCTTTTAATATTGTTTCTGACTTTAGTCATTGTACTTTCACTTCCGAAGTTTCCAATATTGATTTTAGTAAATATTCGTTGACGTTCAAAAACTGAAGATCTTCAATTTCATAATGGGTTTTTGTAAATAGTTATCTGTAGTTTCACGAATTTCAAAATCATTATTTTGGTTTCTGTATAATCAGCATTTTTAATATCAGTTACAGTGTTATATCTTAAAAAAAATTGTACAATAATGTACCTAAATGTATTATTTTCGCGTAATAATTTAAATTTATGATTCGCCTACATATTCGAAATTTTAAAAGACCACCTGCTAATGAATTCTAAAAGTAAATTTACGTGTACGTACGTGCCGTAGTACGTACACGTATCGAGTGTTTATTTATCAAAAAACTCTTTCAGGGTGATTGCAAAAGTGTTGAAACTTTTTTATTTACGCAACGTAAAAATGGATTTAACCCATTACTGAGTTGTTTGGCGATGCTTCATTCGACATCGGTAATCGGCGCTATCTCGCAGGCCGACTTCAATTCATGAGGTTTTAGTCGCGTCCTGCCCGATATTAAAATTCCTATCGCGTGATCCGCGTCCCTTGTCGAACGCGCTCGCGACGTCGCTCGTCCAATCTCCGAAACAATATAAGCCCGAGTTGTTTATTTGTCTGATATATTATTCATGTAATAATCCGGCGTGATGGGAGCGCGCGTCGCGACGGCCCATCCGACGGGTCCCAACTTAATGCCGGCATTTATTATATTGGTAATGGAATTAACCGCGTCCGATTATCGTATAATTTGATGGACGGCTATCTCCGCATCTCGGCCGTGTAAAAAAAAAAGACCGGGCAAGTGCGGTTCGGAGCCGTGAGTCGGGGTTTTCATACCTCGGGGGAAGAGAAGATGGTCAAGCGAAGGCCGTTTGTGTTTATTCTGAGGGAAGGTTATATGCACCGTAACGTGTAAAGGAGGTAGCACATTTGTGTACGCATCTTTTCGTTTTTTAGCCGTTGGAGATTGAACAGGAAGAGGCAACTTTCGTAAATATATTATAATTAAAACGGTGAAAAATAAATTTATATATATATATTTGTAAATGGTCAACCTACTTAATCTGGTTATAAAAAACAATTATTTTTTTTGAGATCGCTATCGATAAACGTGGAGTCTGGTTACACGCAATGAAGTCGTAAGTTTTTTCGAAATGTTTTAAATTTTTCATTTGAGCACGCGAACCTACTGTGTTCGCGTGGTCGATATGAGTCATCTCCGCTTAGGAATGCAAATTTTATTATCGACTCGGCCACAGCGTCACTTATCGGGTCTAGAATATGTTAATAACTTTGAATTTAGTCCCATCTATTAGACTTTAAAATAGCTATAATCTAATTTGAAAAAAAAACCAATATATTGTGTGAATGTAAAACCCATCGGTTAAGTGGTTCAGAAGTTATAGGATCACAAACAGACAAATGAACGAATATTGATATAAGGATGTATATGCATAAAATTTTGTAGAGAAACATCCGAGTGTCACAAAATTGCAATGGTTTCTTTTTACAAGTTTACATCAGAACCCTACAGAGCCGAGAGACGGGAATCATTACCGCTAATTATTGTTATCATTATGGTAGCGATCGGACGGAGAACGGCCGCGGCCGATAAAGGCACCGCTTTCATTGCAAATTCATACTTTGATGTTAATCCGGTGGCCGGTAATCATATGTTACTTTTTTTATCTAATTATAAGCTAAAATGTTTTGAGACTCTTGTGACTTACTGGATTATAAATGATATTTTGATGTAGTCAATTTGTTATTTCATATCTCCTGCCCGTATCTGATGTGTATAGTGGTTATAATTGCGCATAATAATAGGTACTCTTTAGCTACTTAAAAAGTAGCCAGCGATGTGGGCTCCGCTTGTGTGGAAAGACTTGCTGTATTACTATTATTTTAATAGTGTTGGTTTTTTATTTATCTTTGCTTACTTGCTTGGTTTCTATTTCATTTTTAAGCTTCAATAAGACTGTTTTTTTTTTAATGGGGAAACCTTATGGATACCCGGGACCTGAGGACGGACAACCAAGTCATGTCAAGCTGCTATCGACATAGCCCCATGGCATTCCGCATCCTTCTCGTAGCCTAGTACTGGGGTCTCGGTTACGCTTGCCTATTCATCCGCTAGCTCAGCGGTGTTGGCTCCTTCATGGTCTGCCCTAAGGGCCAAAGAGACAGCGTATGACAATACGCGCTAAGTATCTCGTGCCCCATAAATGGATGACAGACTTCGCCAATTCCCCTGTCCTCGAGAGTAAGTAAAAGGGCGGGTTGTGGAGGAATGCATATGCATTTCACCTGTGCCTAGTACGTGGGCGGCGGATTTTAAGTAGAGAACTTTCTTACGCTTCGGTTCCGCCGCTTCCTTCCGTGACATAGTTTTCCTATTATCCCCCACCACGCCGGTCACGGTCGCGCGCTGCACTGCCAAGACAGGGCATGTCTCATGCGTATGCCGAGCGATCTATTCGAAACGTCCGTCGCAGTGGCGGCACTCGGCCGACGGCTCCACTCTAGCGATTCGGTCCAATTATTTCTTGAAACGAGGCTGTTTGTTGCTTTTAAAATAACGATGCTGAAATTAAACATAAATAATACCAAGAAGAAAACTCAGCATTACTATTATTTGAAGTTGCGTAATAAACAGTATGAATTAAGCATGCCAGTTATTAGATAATAAAATTGGTTTTGATGCGTTGTGTTAGAAAAATATTTGAAAAATTATTAAACTATAATTCATGATCGCCTTGCTGTCCGTAAGGTTGTTCAAAACGCGTGCCGCGCAAACTGAACGATGAGCAGAAGGACCGTCGGATAGAATAATGCCGATTTATAATAGAAAAATTTGGGGTAGGTGAAAAGAAACATATAAATATACTTACCAGTGTAAAAGCACGGCTGAACATCTACGACCACGAAACAAAGCGGAACTCGACCGTATGTATGATGCTTTGAAAATGAATCAACACCAACAAAATATCTTCATGCACGAATGACACAAAAACAAATGGCTGCCATGTTTTTGCAAGAGTCGTCATATTGCTACTCCTGTGTTAGTTCAAAACAGATAATCCTGTGTGGCATGTGACAGTTTGTGCCCCGGCAATATTATCAGCTTTGTGTGACGAGCGACAGGAATCACGAATTCGACACCTTCTTTGGCATGAAGATAACGCCATGCCGCACACGTTTTCCTGAACACTTGACTTTTTTATTCAACAGATGTGTCTATCCTACCTCACCCACCATATTCCTCTGACTTAGCCCCGTGTGATTTTTAGTCGTTTGCCAAAATCAAAGACAATTTGAAAGGCATTTGAGAGCAAGGAAATCACACTAGCTGCCTATAATTTCTGAAGTATTTGAAAAAGAGTAGTCATCGTTATTTTTCGAGTACCCTAAACGTATGGAAAAGTGTATATAAACTCAGGGTGAATACTTTGAAAAAAAAAAGATTTTAATAATTAATATTATAACTTTTGAATATCAAATTTTTTGGAACATCCCTTGTACAGAGGCGCTAGGTGAATTGTTCTTGGGGAATATTACAATATGACGTTATGTCATCATCAAATGTTGTTGTGTTGTGACACAAGCTTTCTTTATTAATATCAACTTACTGTCATATTCTTAAAAGTATGTGCACTTAAATTACTTCACTTACTTTATAACAACCGTCTTTCGGCAATGATACAGCTGTTACTCGCCTCGTCAGTCGCGATGACTCCGACGTTTTCGGCGCTTGTTCGCGTTTTAATCAGGGAACTCAATTTATTAAGATGAATTAGCCTCCGTGGAGTAAGCGTCAGTGTGTGGGTACATGGGCTATTATTTGAGACCGACTTGTTGACGGCCACTTAAGCCCGGTTTGCGCACAAAAATATTACCTTTCCGTCTTCGCGTCGCTTCGACTAAGCGGAAACGGATGACCCTTTTTATGTTCTCGATAAAATAAAGGGTCATTATTATTCATTAATAATAACCACTAACAAATTTTGTGTAATAAAATAATAAGCAATTATTCTTTGGCTGCAACGAAATATGAAATTCTTTTTGGTGTATAATATATTCTTGATTATAATATGAGAAATTGAAACTTGTCACTTGTCATCCTTACTGAAACCATAGTTCAAAACGAAGTAAATTCATAAATAATACATCAATGCAAAAGTACTATGAGCTCTTTATTATAACAACCAATGCTTATAAACAAAGTAGTAAAACGTCCTGTAAATAATTTTTCAACCCCAAAAACGGTCCAATTACGTAGTATGTAATAATAAGTAGTATGATTTAAGTAAGAAGAAAGTGCCGAATGAATTTATGACTAATCACATATCATTACTTTTATATGAAAAAATAATTTAACATATGATTTTCAGCTTTTACGACAGCCACCAAAATTGTATCAATACGAGAAAAGTACACCTACGTATCGAATAACGTCTCAAACGTTCACCGCTCAAATCGAAATCAGAGACAATAAATTTGTAAAAGCGAATAGGGGGCAAAGTAAATATGATCGACGATCGTGACCCGAGATCGTGGGCCACCGCGCCGGCGCCGCGGCCGCAGCGGCCGGGTGAAAGCGAACACGAGAAAAAATCCGCGGTTACGGGCGAAATCGGCGCTTGCTGCACCCACCGGTGAAAGCTTGAATTTGATTAGAATATCTCTAAATGTTGTGATGAATGAGTTGTTACGATATATTTTCGAGACAATCACGAGATTCGGTTGTTAATTGAATCTATATCGCAACCGGTTGCGGCAATTTTTCAATCGGTCTACTCGTATGCAAGTATTGCGATTCTATATTCCTATCGCGAAATTTTATCTCTATTTTTAATTTAAGGTGATACAGTGATGAAAAGAGAGTTTTGTTTATTCCTCTTTCTCGTTAAATTCATAAGTTACGAGTTTGATTTTAAGGTATATGTTTTTTAACTGTCTAAATTACTGTGCTATATAAGGAATACACAATTGGACATTATTTTCTGGGTAGAATTAAATTAAAAAAATAATGATAATTATAATTTACCTCTTTAGCTGTTATTTGTAATCGATAAGGGATTTCTTTATAGTTCTTTTTCAGAATAACAGTACTGACAATTTTTAACAAACTGTTAAAACAGTTTTTTATTTGCTAGCATTGTTTTATTTTAAACTAATCTTATGGGGTTTGGCGCTTTGTCTTTTATTTTGAGGCCACGCGCACTACTGCTATTTCATTTTTTGTGTGCCCTAGTAGCAGTACACTTACTCGTTTATTCGTCGGTCAGGTGTCCATCGTCGGCGATGTGAACGCGCGGACACATCCCCTCTCTTCTTATCGCGGTATCGCCTTAAGTACTTTTTTCACAGCTTTTTTGACAAAAATGTTTTTTTATCTTTTCGTTAATTCATTTAAATTACATTAACTCGCCGTAATTATTATCACCATTGATCAAGACGGTCCTGAAGATTAGAGCCGCATCGCCGTTGAGGTCTGAGTGAGACTTTTGATGATTGACGACCTGCGGTACGTGCTCAGCTACGAATTGGAATAATGGCTTACATGATCGTGAGGGCTAGTCCTTCGTGTAAACCTTTGATATAGACAGATCGCATCTCGATTGAACGTATATATAAACTATTATCCGTCTACCTTTGATTTGGTGGTTCAAAGATATATTTATTTTTGCTAAACTTTATCAAGTTTTTAGTGGTTTGTACAATTAATTTTCGACTACCCGCCTATTTTGTGTCGTCTACCATTTTCTGTTGTTGACTGATCTTGTGTGTCGCCTGAAATCCTTTTCGTTCCCGAATTTGGCGTTTGATAGCATGTAACTTGAGATTATTTAAATATAATTTTAAGAGACATCGTATTCTGTAAGGGTTACTACGATCGTCAGTTTTAATTTAACCGTATTTATAAGCGAAAGAAATAGGGGGAGAAAACTCGAAAACGCAACGGACTAAACTCACGTGGTCAATGTTCAGTGCAGGCTTTAAACATAATTTTTAGAATTCGATAGTATTTTGACTGTTTGCTTCGATTTACATTGACATATAATTGCATCCAAATGATGACTATTGATTTCGAACTTGATATGAGTAATAATGATTTTTGAATGGTTTCTATTTTATTTACAAACGTATAACGATTTTAGAACCTCAATAAATTGCGCAAAATGTATAAATTTAATAATAATGATAAAAAGGAATATGGAAATTTATATTTTTGGTACAGATAATTTAAAATCTATCCGTGCTAAAATAATAAACTACTAAATGCACTTAAAGTGTACAATTCGTTGTTTTTCGTTCGTTGAGGGTTACAGTGTTGATAACGTGCATACAGTGCAGTATGTGGCACTTTAACGTGATATAACACCTCAGAATAAGGGAGTAACTATTGCAAATGAATGGAAATTAATTGTTAAAAAATTTCGCTTCAAATTGGGAAAACTACCTAATGCATTATACCGATGGATAATTAAAGGGTCTTGTTACGTCAAACAATTAGTATTTTTCTTTAGAATATCTATTTTCCCCAAAAATTTAGGGACATTTTTCTTTCACAATTTCAAAGGCACGTCTTTGTTTTATAGACGAAAAATATTAATAAGATGCATTAACAACTTTTTCATAATATTATTTGTATTTCTTGTAATATAACAAATTTTGTAATACTGTGCTTTTTGTTACATACACTATCCTTGTAATACAGGAAACTAGACCTTATTTGTTTGTTCGTTAAATGCGTATATCGATGGTGATCATGCTGTCGGTTTTGGCCGTGCCACGAGAGCGCTCGCTTCGGTTTTTATTTTTAGGTATTGTATCACCTAAATTGTACTTTCTTCTTTACCAGCAGTTTATGTGGATCATTGTTTGTAAACCCGAGTAAATAAATACATAAATATACATTCTTGAATTTCGTATTGCATCCGCTTTTTTTTTTGGGCATACCGATATGTAGGAAAACGTTTTGTACAAACTCTAAAAAAAAATCTCACAGCATTTACACGAGTTTCAAAAATTTTACTATACAGTTAGAACGATTTGAAAACAGATCAAGCGATTTATTCGAAACGTCAACGTTTATACGACAGCGCATACCGACTTCTTATTCAGATCTGCAGAGGAACGGTCCAACATTAGCTTTTTAAGATATGCGCGAAGAGATTAATCACGTGGCATTTACTCGGGCGCGAGGTTCGGGACGTTATTTTGGAAAGAACGCGAAGGCCGCGCCCCCCGGCGGCGACCCCCTGCCGGAACAAATGATCCGACCTTCCCACTATGCGCCTTTGTCACTTTGTAGCTGTGAGATAGCCTGTGCACAATCATCAGTATTTATTTACATGTCTAACGAAATACGTCATCGATCGCATACGGTCGGAGTTAAATATTGTATTGACCTGACTCTTAGAAAAATAGAAAAATCCATTGAACTTAATGAAAAATATAACAAAGATGCGATTTAATCTCCTCTGAGTATAATGAGATCCTTTGAAAAAAAAAAAAACAGATATTTCGCTAAGAGGAATTTAAAAAATATTAAACAATGAAAGACGTAACCTCAATATAAATATACTACCTCGTCAGTTGTGTTTACTTGTGGTGTAAATGAGAGACATTCTTATTTGTGTGTGGTGTAATTAAGATTAGAGTGACGAAAGGACAGACAGGAATATAATTTTGAAATCACATAATTAAAAAACAAATTTAAAAATTCCCTATAAAATGGAAACCGCAAACTCAAACATACCTGTTGTGCCTTTACAATTCGTCAAACCTTCGTTTTTAATAAGATAAAATTTAAAATCTGACACTGCAAATTTCATTAATATACGTCCTGTAGTTTTTGAACAAAATGCATGCGACATACGAACGGACAGATATGACTAATCTACAATAGCTCCGCTTTTGCCATTTTGGCTCGGAACCTGAAAAAAAATAGTTATTTTTTTTAATTTCTTTTTTGCATTTTATTTTAAGCTTCGAAACACAAGATTATTTTCTAATCGTCTATCCTCACTTCATTCTCAATTGTGTGCTAATCAATATCTAAAGGACAAACCAGGTATATATTGGTATCAAGTATAACAATATGTAAGATAATTATTATTAGCAGATATATGCAAAAAAATCTTTGCCTATCAGATCGTGAAATCTCGAAAAAAACATTTTGAATAACAATCTAAGCCTGCGTATAATACATTAAAACGTTCATTTGAATTATCTGCTAAGACCTTTACATAACGTAAATCTAGGTCTGCATAAATTAACCCGCACGACCCTAAAGTTTCGCTTAATTAGTATAAATTGATATATGTTATTGTCGTAAGCTGTGTTGTTCGTAAGTAATTACTTGGATGATTTTAAGTTAGGTTGCCTAGGATTTATTACTATGTGCTCCGTACGTTCAAACTTTTTAATCAAAATTTTCTGATCATAATACGAAAACTTTTGTTGTAAATCAAATCTGTATGCCATTTTTTCCACCGCTACCTTTCTTAATAAACCGTCGAATGTAGATTAACGGATTTAACTGGTTCGTACACAGATTCAAAATAAACCCAGAATTAATCATTTCGTTTTTTCAAAAGTTGTTCGAAAAAAACGTATTTGTAATTATTTTTCTATCATATAATTTGATTAAATCGACGGATTTTAATGGACTCTCTATTAATTCATAAAGTTAAACGCTCATAATTGATTAGTTTTTTCTTAAAGTAAAATTAAATATTTTTAGTGAAACTAAAAAGATTTTGAAAAAAATATATTTTTGTGATTACTCAAAATTTTAATTTTTCTTAGCGGTAATAAAGATAATCGCTGTATAATATTGTGAATGAATCATTATTATTCTCAGGTACCATTTTATGGAGATATGTTTGTACATATTCTATGAAAATATTGGAACGCTGCCATGAACCTTTTATTGGTAAAGGTTTTACCGCTTTACACAGCGACTTACATCAAAATTAAAAATGTAAATCGTAAACGAAATCCATAAGATTTGACACATCATCCACATGTTGTCTGTCAAATTTTACGAAATACTTTTAGGAATCATGATTTTAGTATTCCGTAGTCAACAAGGAACGCTTATAGTGTCCCCATGTCAATTTTGATGCAACTCGGCGTAGTCTTCAAAATGGTCGTTCACCTATACGTACTACGTCTAAAGAGCTATCATTAAACATCAAAGAAAAAGCAATAAAGAAAAATAGGATGTAAAATTAAATTAGAGAAAGAATTATTTCTATCGAAAAATTCTGATTAAGCCCATCGCTTTGTCTTTGTAAAGACTTGCAGTTAAGGTCGCCAGGTCGCCAAACCTAATAGCCGGACAGACCAGCCACTTAGGCCGGACATTTGGGTAAAGAGGCCAGACACCCTACATTATTGAGGATTTTGTGTTTCAGTATTATTGCCCGGTTTTTTACATTTCGCTCGTTTGTAAACGCTCGAACACCGTTTATTTTGGCCGGACATGCAATCGAAAATCTTAACTATGTCCGGCTTTATCCGGACGCCTGGCAACCCTACCACCTACAGTTGATTCTCTAGAGTTTATAAAAAAACCCATTTTTAAATAACTGTAAATATAACAACTATAACAATAACCATGTCATGGTATAAAACTTATTTATTCATATGAAATTATAATATTATTGTAATACTTACTAGATTGTTTAAAAATAAAAGCTATGAAGGGAACTGCATCCACCATTTATTACATTGGAGACGAGTAAAAAATAAGTGGAGCGTTCTTATATTATTTTTAAACTTCTAAGTATTTTTTTTTTATCAAGTAATTCTGTAAGTTAAGATAAAAATGTCAAATATATTTATTCGTACATAATTGTAATCAAATATTTATTCAATTCCATAATAATATGTGAGGGTAATGTGTAACGTTGAATAAAGTTCAACAGAGAAATGTTTAGCCGCCGACTGTTATTAACTTGATACTCGACGTTGAGCGTATAAATAAAATTTGTACAAAATTAACATCATGTAATAAGGCCGTAGTTATACGAAACGTCAAATTTTTCCAAGAATACCGAGAAGAAGAGCTTAATTCGGTTCAAAAAAAAAAAAAAAAGGAAAGCAGAAATTACAGCGTCAACGCGAAAAACATGCCATCGGTATGTTCGCGGAGAGATTTATGTTTATTTATTTGTAGGCTATGGCCGAATGTAAGTACGATATTTATCGTGCGGCGGCGCGCGCGGCGGCCGGCGTAAATCACAAGCGGAGTCGACTCGTTATTTTTCGGCGGGCCGGCGCCCGCGCTCGGCCCATTGTGCTTCTCGTCTCGCGATCGGAGTCGCCTCCCCGCCGAGGAAGCGGGAAACCGTTATACGTCCCTCGTGCGGCTCTCGTAGGTGTCGCATTGTGGAGCCGGGCTCCTATAAAACGCAGGTACGTGTTTAATGGCTGAATTTATTCCGGGAGCGGCGGGTAGTGCCGCGTCGGGTCGGCTGAAGTCGGAATAGTTGAAGTGAAATGCTCGCTTAGGCCGTGTGGAAGTTCGGCGGTGAACAAAAATGTTCAGCGACGTGTAACGCGAAGCCTTCAAGCCTCGTATTATTTCGTCGAAGAGAAAGGGACAAAATAGATGCGCTATAACATCGCTTAGAGTTAGAAGTACATCGTCGTTTACAGTGAGGTTCGTGAACGTCGTAATTGCATCTATGAGAAAATGATTGTACAAGTAAATTAGTTTCGCTTAGAGCCAATTTTAAAGACTTCTTACCAAATCGACTTTCAACAAAAAGTAAATTCTATCAGTTAATTCTAGAGTCAAAATTAGCGATAAAAGTAGCTTTTTGTTAAAAATGAGAGTAAAGGATATCATGAAAATAGCCCTTATTATTTATATAAAAAATGAAATTGCAATAGTAATGAGTAAAGAAGTACCTTTCGATTAATTTATTTTATGATAATATAAATCAAAACTAGTCTATTCATGCACGTAGTAAATACGAAATTTATTTTGAATAGAATATTGGTTACCAGTTATTGTAAGAAAATATGAAAACAATAAACTAGAAAAAACAAACTTGTTAATTCCCACGGCTTCTCTTTTATTGTGACTCATATTCACTCTTCAAAAAACTTGTCTTTCTCAATATATTACAAATAACAATTTTTGTTGAAGTTTTCTATATGACGCAAAATATGAATATTTTTTTATAAACATAATATACTTATGGTGTGTTATTTTGTCAATATGCCATAGTTTTCTTAATATGACATTAAAATTAATAATTGAGACATCATTGTTAACGTTAGCTTTACCGCTAAAAACAAAAATAGACATACAGTTTAAAATTAACATTTTCTTCTGTAGAAAACTCGTATAAGTTCATATGAAAAGTATACACGCGGCCATCTATTGGCAATGTCTTTAACTAACATGCATGACAACTGTCACATGAAGAAATAAAAGGTATGTTTTCCATTAAAAAGTTTCAATAACTAATAATCGAACCTACAACTACACCGGTGGCAAGGGAATTCCCCACATTCTACTACAACTATTATGCTCCATGCTACAAGAGACGTCGGTTTTTTTTCCTAATACAAGTTAATCTATAAAGAAACATGTTTGAAATTGTCATATGGAAGGAAAGATACGTGGCGTTGTCTGATGTCGCCATGAATTTTCGTTATCAGCGGCTGGAGCGGACCACGTCGTGTCACGTAATCCGTAAAATGCGATCGTAACGGTGTCGTCGAGCAGTAAAATTAACTGAACAACAATATAACAGTTTACTTTTATTGTATCGGCAATAAAACAGTATTTCTATTTCCGTGTCACATGTTTAGTGAGCTATAGTAGAAAAATTAAAAATAGATGTAAGCATCTTTTCTATTTTACTTGAAGAGGGACTATTTCATGAAATCTCCTCTTTCTTTCTTGTTTTTCAAGATTAGTTAAAATCGATAAAAATTGCGATACAAATATTAACAAGTGAACTATCGTCTATTTCCACAAACATTATACTAATTAAAAATGAATACAAAATATTTTACAAATATAAAACAAAAAATATTCAAATCGGGTTTGCTTGATTAGCATTTCGTAGTTTATTGTGTGTGTACATACAGATAAAATTGAAGAAGTCGTCTGGGATTTCAAAATAACTAAGTTTTTTTAAGGTTGTTGTTATTTATACATATCAAGCACCCAAACTTTTTGAACAGGAAACATTATCAAGAATTAATTATTTTCTGGCGTTTTGTGACAATTACTAAAAATTATTTTCAATAAAGTTATAGTCTGAAATTAAATGGAAGCCAATTAAAGGGCATATGATACATTTTTTATGATTTCGTGAATAACACCAAAAACCCTTCTAGTTTGACTAATTTTACTGATATTTTCACAAGTTATTCTTATTAACAGAGTATTTAGAATAGTCTATGGTTATTTTTTTGTGTTCTCTAAGATTAAGAAACAACTATATAATATGACCGGTTTCAGTGAAATTAATTTAATATGGAGATAGTTTAAACCAAGAGAACTAACGTACATTACTTTGTTTTTAGAGTTCTATAGTCAAAGATTAAGTGAATATTACTAGAAATCATTACGACTCGACCAATATCGCTGATTTTTCTAATTATTTTTTTAGTTTAGCCAATCGTTTAAAATTCTAAAGGAACGAGGGTATGACCGGAGCTGTATTATTGGCGCCGCGACGCGATGGACATTACTAATATAAAACAATCAAAAGGCAAAGTTATCATCATTGTATCCTACTACGTCAGTGCTGTCGGGCTTTGACATGTAGCACAATCCATAATCTTCAGTATTTCTTAGATGCTTGAGTATTCTTTTGACAGCATTGCAGTGAGATGCATCATAATAGTTTAAGAATCTACTTTGCCTGACCGCAAACAAAATGTCTGGCCGTCTTACTGATACTGCATGTATGAAAGATCCTACGGCTTCTCTGTAGCGATGTTTTCTTTCAGATAGCCCTTCAGTTTTTGTAAGTTTGACATGTAGATCATCTGGTACACTATTAGAGTTTGCTTCAGTAATATTGAACTTATTTAAGAATTTCTCTATGTATTTGGTCTGGTGTATAAAAATATGATTATTGGATTTTTCACTTTGCATTCCTATAAAACAGGAAAAATAATATGTTCTGACATCAAAATTAGTTTGAATATCATTAATTACTGCAGTTTAAACTGATTTATCTTTAAAAAGCAAAAGACCATCCTCAATATATAGACACAGGTAACATGTTTTTCCTCTAGTTAATCCAATGTAAATGCAATGATTTGCTTTACATCTTTCAAACCCAAATTTCTTTAAAACCGAATTAAATTTTGTATTCCAACATTTTGGCGCCTGTTTTAACCCATATTAAAATTTATTAAGTTTACATTGCATGTTTGAGTGGAATTGGACTGCACCAATCTCTCAGGTGGAGTTATGTAAATTTTTCTTCGAGGTTAGCACACAGGAAAGCAGTGGTGATGTAGAATTGGATTATTCCTAAATTTTTCTAAGCTGCAAGTGATGATAATAATCGTATAGAATCATATCTCACTGTCGGCGCAAAAGTTTCATCAAAATCTATCCCTTCTCTTTGTGCATACCCTTTTGCACAGAGCCTTGATTTGTAACAAGAACCTGTTGGTTCGTTTTTGATGCGAAACCACCCACTTACATTCGATAGGCTTGGTGTTTTGGGGCTTTTCTACCAATGTCCAATTAACGTTTTTAGAATGTGATTCTAATTCTCCTTTTATTAAAGTTTTCCACTTTTTTAGATTCAATTGAGGTTAAAGCCTCTTCGTAATTCTATGGAATAGAATTTATCTTTTCTTCACTGTGGCACAGGTAAGTTTTATCTTTATTTTCATTTAATTTTGATAATTCTCTATTCCTTCGTCTCAATGTTATTTTAGAAGGTGTTGACGATAGTTGAAAATTAATATTTGGTTTATGCTCAGGATCTTTGTTATCTTCTTGGTCTGACATATATTTACTAGTGATGTTTGAGGTATTTGATGTGCTACTGGAATTCAGAGATGAAAAATTATTATTTTGTTCCAATGATGTATCATCACACATTATTTCATTCTCTGTCAGATCTATAGGAAGATAGTTTATTTTTACTGTGGTCTCTTAGAAAACGGCATCTCTGCTTTTAATCACAGTTTCAGAGGCAGGTATTAGAAGCCTAAGGCGCGAATTTAAATTAACAGTTCAATAACTGCATCACTCACCCGATTGATGGAATTTGCCAGAGAGGTTGTTTGCATCCTGATGTCGGGCATGCATTACCTTTTATTGCAGGAAATGATTTAAAAAATGACAGTTGTTTAGATAAAACCAAAAAAAATCTACACCAACACAATGATCGGAATAAACGCGCGAATATTAGTCAACGGGGACCAAGCCGCAGGCCGAAAGCCTGTAAAGAAATCAATTTAACAAATTCTGTAGTAAATACACAAATGTTTTTAAAACTATTATAAAAGCGCTACAGGCATTGATTAAATACAAGGTAAGTAGTGATTATAATCGTATGGTATAGGCTTTGTATTAATATGAAAATATATCACGAAAAGCTAAATTTGGGTAATGAGTTTAGTTCGATTCACGTCTTATAAAAACATTGTAGTTTTTAGAATTTTAGAACCGATTCTCATAAGAACAGAAGCTGTGAAAAGAAACTCCTAAATTCCAGCAACCTTCTGGTTACTGGAATATGACTGAGGTTCAGATTTGTATTTTGTATTAATTTTTGAGTTTCTATGTTTTATCGGAACAAATTATATTGATTATTGTGATTAATTAATTCAATGAAAATATATGAAGCACTAATAAGTTAAAGATGTGTATAAAAAATATTTTAACAAGATTACGTCAACAATTGGGTTATAACATCAAACGTAATATAAATCAAACAAACATGCTAAAATAACATAGATATATTATTGCGAAGGGGCATTTGTAGCTTTCTGATCTATTTATTATTATTATTTTTAATAATTAATACAAAATAATTAATAATTAAAATCCATAAAATCACATTTACTTTTAATCAAAACATAGAACCAACAAGCTTTTGCTTACCTATATCTTTTTTTAAATATGTAACCACTTATAATTTTTCAAAGATGCAATATGTTTTACTTATACGTAATCAGACCGGAACGCCTACCATTTACAAATGGTGGTAATAGTCTTGCAATAATTCAACAAAGCCGAACAGAACGGCCGTTTCGCTTGCATTCATCGATTGCCCTATCACTATCACGAATTACACGCCATTACTGGAAAACTACCCCTGTTCTACGTTCATGCGCCTACAATAGGGTTACAAGCGTGAACACGGACCCGTGACACGGTCAGCTATTCGCGCGTGACTATCGCTCAGCAAGCGCACCTGCTTCCGGCCGCTCGCGCGTCAAATTCTTTAAATTCTCTCACTTAGTGTTACGTTCGGATAAATAGATCATGGATCGAGTCCGATGCAGCTTCGACCTTGGGGTCGTGCTGGCGTTTCAGCGACACCTGGACTGTCGGCAACTAACAGCTTGCGGGCTCAACTCGAAACTAGTTTGAGCAATGGATGGGAACATGCCAAAAGAAATAAATAGCTCATTGTGGTCAGCGAACTTTTTTCGTTCGTGAACAAGTCACGTTGGTTAATTTTTTCTTTATTGGTTTTATTTTAAATGTGCATTACGAATGTTCTTTTCATTTTTTAGCCTAACTTTATCGAAAAAACTAATGTATCCAAGAACGCTACTTTGAGAGAAATATGGCAACAATACATTTATCAAACCAAAATTATATTCTTGATTAAGTTGTAAAAACTTCTTTATTAAGTTTAGAGCATCAGTCAAGAAATATAGTTAAAAATTTTACGTTCTCTTGAATCCAATATCTTTGCGCCAGAGTTGTATCTCCCACTGCCGAAGCTTACACTCGCCGTTGTTAAAAATGCATTAACAGCATCCCGGGCCAACGGCTTAATTTGCTGTCCGAGACACGAAAACACCGGTTTAATTTAACATGATTTTAAAACTCGTAGATCATTTCGTTCGTGGTCACGTTTCAAACCCAATAGCTTCTTGTTCGAAAATAAACGCTTTTAATCACTCGACCATTATCACTCTCATGTACTCCAATAAAAACATTCAAGTAACACCATAACATTGAATGCAATGAGCTAAAAACTCTGCATTCAACGATAATCAGAAATTAATGGACATGTACAATATAATTAATTCCCCGGATATAATTTACCACGTCTGAAATAATTGCCGAGCTGTCCTGATGATTATAACTTGAGCGTAGTTCCGTGGGGAGAAGCAAAAGTGACTCATTAAGAACCCTTTGCACGGGGTAACCCATTTGTACTTGCCTCAAAGCAATGGCCACAGACTGAGGCTGCACCGTGACCAATCGTGACGGATTGGATCAATTTATAAACGCGAGTTTCAATTTGAAGCTGGACGTCTCTTTAAATTATAGTATAGTATTAGTAGGTATTATAAATACAATAGATTTTTTATAGGTGTTGGTGAGAAAATGAAGTTAGAAAACATTAAGAATGCATTTAAAAATTACTTTAATATTTTATGTACAGAAAAATTAAATGCGATCTTTTTGTTATAGTTTCGTACAATTATACAAAAAAAAAATAACTTGAACGTAAATACAATTTTAAAACACATATAAATACTATTTTACACAAACAGCTCATGAGTCACTTTTTTTATTACATTATATTGTATTTATTTGTGTATTTTGAAATAAGTAATGGCAGAGGTAATTTGATACATAATTTTGTATTAGAGTAATATAATGATTCTTAAGTTCGATGCTGGTTGTTTTTGTGTCATCTATTTTCATCAAAATTTTCGCTCTAATACATGATTTTCTTTGAGCACATGTGACTCATGTGTTAAGAATTTTATTATTTTAAAGAATACTTTTGAAAGTCACAATAACAATTATAAATAGATCCAACTACTTACCTGTATCTAAAAAAGAGATAAGTTTAATGGTCGAGACATCGGCTAATGTATTATTCATCGGCAATTACTGAGAAATCATCCCGAGACACAAATAAAACGCTCAAGAATTTATTGCATTAATAAAACTTTATGTCATAATCTGGTGTAATGGTCGCCAGTAGAGAGTATATTTATAAGTAGGGTTATCATACACTTATGTTTTTATTCTATTCCACCTAAATTCTTTAATCTATTTTTATACTCCAGTACAGGTGTGTCTTTAGACATCTCAATGTTTCAGAATGGATTCCAATTTTAATTTTTCATTTCATTTGTTTCACAAAAAAACTGAAAAACGGTTTATACTGTAGGCCATTCCCAAAACTTCCCTCGATTATATTTACCGATGAGTTTTTGAGCTTCTTTAGTTTTAAAATATAATTGTCTATAAGTTTATGACGTTTTCGAGCTCAAAAATTTACAAGACGGTTGAATCTGCAGGCTATTCCTGAAACTTTTTTGCTACTTTCGAGTTCGAAGTATTCAAAAATATTCCTAGTTCTAAATTCTTGCGTCTTAGAGCTGAAAAGTTCAATCTCAGGTGCTTTTTCGAGTCCTCCAAGCTCAACAACATAGTGTCAATATGTTTTAAGCTCTTCGAGTGAATTTTTAAAAAACGATATTTTTTACGATTCATAATGCCAAACATTTGAGAGTGCTTTATGATAGAAAATGTTTTTCACATCTTGTCAGCAATCATTTATATCGCTGTACTATTGTTAGTGCACGAACATGGGAAAATTTGCATACCATCGTACAGATAATTTGAGGAAGATTAATTTAATCATCTTCAGAAAATGAATGAATAAATGAAATGAATAAATAAATTAATAAATAAATCATTAAATAAATAAAAATCTCCTATTACCAAATTGGCGAAAAGGCTTAGTTCGGCAGCATATGCAGTGAAAATAATTCGGCGGCTTACAGATGAAAGCACCGCGAGACTAGTTTATTTCAGTTCTTTTCTTAGTCTCATGACCTATGGAATTTTGTTATGGGATCATGCAGCCGATGTTAACACAATTTTTTTGCTGATGCAGGCTATTTGTGCTGTTTATGATTTGAGACTAATGGCATCTCTTACAGCAAAATTTTTAGAAATTAATATCCTAAGTTTAGCGTAACAATACAAAAATCTGGTAAAAAAAGAGACATATAGAATCGTTCCAAAAAGGGAGCGACATCCATAACATTAACACTAGACATAAGAACGATTTAGCTGCTTATTAAATCAGTCTAAGCAAAATTAATAAACCGTTTAAGGGGCAATGTGTGCGCTTTTATAATAAGATCCCAGATGAAATTCAAAATTTGCCATTTTATGAATTTAAACGTTTCGTTAAAAGAAAGTTATATGGCAAGGGCTATTATACCGTGTTGGAATATTTTAATGAAAAAGACAACCATGTGGTTGAACTACTCGGCTATCAGGTTGCTTTATGTTATTACAAAGTGTTGTACTAAATTATTAATTAATCAATATTTTGTATTGATGAGTAAAAAAGAGCAAACCTTGAGTTTCTTGCCCATTCTTTTCTTGGTGAATCAACATTTGGAAAGAGTGGTAATTTTAATGTCGAAAACAGTTGTATATAATGCATTTCAAGTGTGATTTCTATTACTTACGAAATAAAGATATTTTTGTTTTGATTTGATTTGAATAATTTAATTTAATAGTAACGTAAAAAAATATCAAAATCCTTTAGAAAATCGTTCCCGTCAATTAACTTTGCAAAACACAAAAACTCGATAACCTCTGAAAAAAAAAACATTAATTTAGTATTTTTTTATTTTACTTTAGAATTGTAAGTAGTTTCCTGTTGAAAATGGATGTCTAATTCGGTGTCGTAAAATTATAATTAACAAAAAATGTAATTTTATTAATCAAAAGGCGACTCTCACAAATAGTTGCAACTTCTACTAATAAAGAAATATATTTCTTCGTTACCTTCTATTTCGAAGGGATTGGGTTGTAATAATTGCAATATATTTACATGGCGTTTTTAAAATTTTATACACAATTCTTAATTGTGTATAAAAGAAGAAAGAATATAAAGAATTTGTTGAAATTAGTTTACGATCGAATTTTTTTTGTGTCACCAAAATTTAATTAAAACGGTATGAGGTGTGCACTTTTGCGTTTTGCATTTTTTTTTTATTTTTCAACTATTACATCTTCCGAACGCGTTGTTCGATTTTGATCCACTTGTAGTTTTCGATGCAGTTTTTTAGCAGAATAAGTTGACCATATACTTAATACCAATTCAACAAGAATCAATCGAGTTGTTTTGAAAAAAAACACTATTTTACAAATTACATGCTAATGATATCCCTCGAACAAACCAATTGATTTTGATGCAGTTTGCAGCGATCGACGTTGTTTTATTAAGGAGAAAATTTTTTTGGAATCTATCGATTAAATAAAAACATTTTGAAACTACACTTTTTAAAACATTTTTCCAACGATACTTTAGAGCAAATTAAGCGAGTTTGATGTAATTAATGGCAGTCAATGCAACTTTTTAAAAAGAAGAGCTGATTAGATTTTTGTATCGATTTGGCATAGATTCATAAAACATTTTGTGAAAATGTTATTATTAAACATTTTCAAAACCTTCACGAAAAGATGCATATAACCCTAAATCTCGACTTCGAAAAATCAGACTAAAAGTATCAACTCGCTAATTTATGAATACTTTTACAATTTTCATAGCGGGAAAATGTTAAAATACTCATATTCACCCTTTCCAACTGAAATCTCGTCATTTCAAAAAAATAACCTGTGCAAGTATCATAATGTCACCTCAATAGGATCATGTAGATCCACAGACGATTCTAAGACATGTTCCAGCGCATGATACCCGCCGAGGATCCACGAATTCCGTTACTTTGCTTTTCCACACTTCATCCTATATCAACGTATGTACTCGGAGAAAGTTAAGGCAACCCTATTCACGTGTCGGCCCTTTCGCCGATGCCAGTACACTGTACGCGTACAGAGCTGCTTCCCGATCGAGCGTTCTCGCAGAAGCCCCTCCGATGGGCAGTCCGCGGCGTGCAGCCACTCACTGCGTACGAGCATCGCAATCGTACGGCCGGCGATGGAACGAACCGCGGCCGATTACGTAGTCGTAATTTGACGGACGTGCTATCTTCCCATCTTGTGGACGGCGGCGGAGTAACAAAAAATGCCACCGCCCGCCACCCCGGCTATTAGCGCTAATTATTGTTATCTTTATGGTGACTGTCCGTCAGAGCGGGCTATGGGTATTGTTAATTAATTTTATCTTGCCCTTTTAAGAATTATCGTCGGACGATAGATAATTATTTCTTTTTTATGTTCTCTACTTTGTTCTCCGCCTTGGTAAAATATGAGCTTCGATAAGTGTTTGATAGGTTCAGATTGCAGAATAGCATTAATATAATAGTTAATCCACACACACACACATATATATATATATATATATATATATATATATATATATATATATATATATGTATCTGTACATTAAATATTTTTGCAACGAAGTTCCTTACGGCGGGCTTGGAGGAGATAGGGATTTTGCTACACGACTGAACTGAAAAAAATGTGATAGTAAAACCGTAAGAAAAATTCCGTGGAATAAAACCGTTAAATGAGACGTGCGCAGGCGCGACAGTCGTATACACAAGCGAGTAGTGTATTATACCTTTCTCTTTCTCCCTCTTTCTTTTCGTTCTCTCATCCCTTCTCTCTCTATTACCACTCCACCCCGCCAACGCATAGTATATACTCATGAATTCAAGGACAAGCACGTGGCTAATATTCACATTATAGATACATTTTACTCGTGAGTAGTCACGTTTATTTTCATATAATTTCAAATCGTCAAACAATAATAAATATAGTAACAATGGCAAGTGAACTAACAAGTGACTTGAATGCAATTGACAGTGATAATAGTGGGAAATTATTCTATTTCTATGTAATTTTGTGTTGTCAAACAAAAATAAAGAGACATATTTTGTTATTTTAGTTGATAATTTGAATTACGATTTTTTTTTATTTTACGTAATTTATTTTATTTCCTAAAATACGGAATTTCCTAAATACTTTCTTGTACTTAAATAAAAACTAATCAGCAAAATTTAAGAGAAAAATCAAGAAAACCTACATAAAATTGAGCACGATTTTTTTTTTTTTGCAAATTGTGTCGATTCTACATTAGCCGAAGGAACTTCGTTCCTACCTGGTGTCCCACGACACCACTCGTTAATTTTTTTTTTTAAATAATTATATTATATACTAAATATAAACCCCAAAAACGGACCCAATAACAACTGCCTTTAAAATTTTCTTCTGTTTGTCTTTATATTTGTCTGTTTATGTGTTTAAGCATCACTAAAACATTAACAGACCGATTTGGACTACTTTTTTGTGCTTTATTACCAGTAATGCATTGCTTAACTTAAGATATACTTTATCACGCTACATTATGTAGGGGCTAAACAGAAAGCAAATAATTTTTTTTTTCTATCTACAATATGAAGCACTTACTGAATGGATTTCGACAAATGGTATACTATCTATCCAATGTTAAATTTTTTGACAGCAAGGCTCAGAAAAAATGTGTCCAACTATTCATAAAATTCTTAGTATTATAATTAATAAATTTCATGAAAAAGAAGAAATCTCGCTATAAGCATTGCGGCTTTTAAGTAGACGTTTCATAACGTCTAACGTTTTCTACGAGTAATCAAAGACAACGAAGAATCGGAGGTCAGTTCTTGTCCTTTTAAAACGTTCGCTAATGTGCAAACGTTATAACCACCACTTTATAACCACCACGCGAACGAAATCGCTGGCAACGGCTATTTTCAATAAAGACATTGTTCAGGTTTACTGCTCTTGAATTTATATTAGAATTTCATTAAAAAAAATCACCTGATTTCGAATCCTTACTCTCGTCAATAAAATGAAGGAATTCAGACACAAATAATTAATTAGAATATAATCGTTTTATAAATAAAGCGAATGATGGATTTCTTAAATTTTGTTGTTTGTCATTTCAAGCTAATCACAAAGAATTGTACCTCGAAAATGCGAAAATTCAACATATCCGGAATTCCGTGTGCTTTGGCGACAATCCAAGACTCTCTGCCTCGGCATGTCTACGAAGTAATAGCTTTTAAATAGGAAATACGTAATTTTGTACTTTATGGTATAAACTACAATATTTTATTATTTGACTGTTAAGTCCCTTCTAATAAATCCGATCCATATTTTTACGATTTACAAATAACTTACCATCAATTTGGACTCTTGATAACAATTTATAGTGGACTAACGAATATATCTATAAATAATACGAGGTTCCACTCCCACAGGTGGGTCCACTTAGTGAGTATTAAGAGGAAATGAACACATCGTGATTATGCAAAACCAGTTAAGTGTGGCAAGCGATAGACGGTTTTAAGTTGACAATATATTACAGGATTCCTAGTAAATTATTTGATAGTTTGCGTTGATCTACCGGGAATTATTTGACCTGTTCATTTTTTACATCCTAAATTTCTTTTGATAATGTAATACAAAAGCTTTATTTATGTGCGTTATTTAATGGAATTCCATCACAGGTGAATGATAAAATAATTATATTAAGATTTTGTAAAAGCATAAACAATATATTTAATACTGTCACTTTTAAGCGTAGCTTACATAGTTCGACGAATACAAAAAAATAAAATAATAAATCAAACTTACTAAAATGATCCAATTGAAAAAGAAATAATACCGATTCATTGATAATTTTTATTTTCTTCTAATATAATTTCTAATGTGCGTATATATTATCATTTGACAATTTCTGTTATAAAAATTCTGACTTTACGAGTTTACATGTACCAGATCATATTTATTGGTCGTGAGAATGTATTATTACATTCAATAAATATGAAATAAAATATTAAACAATAAGCATTAAGCAAACACGTCAATATAATAACGTCCCCTTAACTACCGCGGATCGACTCCCCCAAAAAAAAGTTCATTATAAAAATATTTGTTCGTTCAAAACGGACCGTATCGGTGAAGTAATTAAAATGAAGCCGGTAATATTTGCTCATGCATGAAATCAACATAAATATTACACATTAGGAGACATCCAACTCGTTAAGGGGGCACCGATCGATTTGATGTTGTAAATAGTCTCAAAACGAACCAATCGGCTCGATCGGCCGCTGTTTATTCGAAGTCGAAATATTTTTTTTTATGAGGATCAGAAACGTTTATTATACGTCAGATCTTGTCTTATTAGTTTGCGGCTGTATATGTCGGCTCTTCGACTGTCCGATTCTTAATGAAGACAAAATCTTCGCGATTGTTTATTACCTTTGATCGAACGTCGCGTATTGAGCATGCTGGATGCACATCAACGTCTTTTGTATAAAATGCAATATAATTGAAAATATTTTAATGCGCTTTTAATTTAGTTTTCAACGTGGTTTTATAGTTAGCAAAAACGGATATGAAAATTACAGTACAATGGTAAGTATCTAATTACAACACTGCTTTTAATTTATTGATAACATTAGATCGATCTTTTAAAAAATGCTATTCGTTTACACTCTTAAATTAAATTATTCACATTTTAGCCTCTTTTTGTGTTGAAACAGTGTTGAAGATATATGCACCAAATATAATATATATATATATATAAGCAAAAATACGTAGTTATTTTCGTGGAAAGCGCCTGCTGGAAACAACCAAGGGGTATCTTTTAGGTGAAAATAGCGTAAGTAAGCGGTATATTTTTCCGAGGCCCATAATAACCCTTTTTGCGTACAATTTATGGGGTACTTACTTGCTCCATATACCGCGCTCGGTACAACAAGGTCCTCGTACCTCACTGTGCCTAATAAATAATTTTTATCATCGCTTTATTGTCACTTACGCTTTGACGTTTCTATACTTAATGTGACATAAACAAAATATTTCATTGTTATTGCCATGTTATAGAAGTCGAGAGATTCTTCTTGCATTATTTTATTCTTAATAAATATTTACACATACTGATCACTATTCAATTTAGGAAATATTAGTACTAAGAACTTGATAAATATTATTAGGTCAGAGAAAAAGCTTTTTCATATTTTATAAATAAAAAGTTGCAGTAAATCTCTTTGATTGTGATGTTTGTATCTGGCTAATTTTGATACCATTAAATAAAAGACATTAAAAAAAAAGTAAATATGATGTCCCGTTTTCACTTTTTATTTTTCTATTTTTTTTCTGGTCACCAAAATCAGTGAATCTAAAACAAAAATTCAATATATTTTGAAGGTTTATTACAAAAAAGGAAAAATGCGTCATAACTGCGAAAAACATGACGCTTGTGAATATAATGCAGTGTCGGTAGGAGTAGCATAAAACTGGTTCAAGCGTTTTCAGTCTGGTAATTTTGATGTCAAAGATGAACCTCGCTTTGGTGGACCTGTTACGGATAACGTCGATGCCATTTTGGAAAAATTAGATCAAAATCCACATATTACTTCTTACGACATAGCTGAAAAGTTTTGACCCATTTGATAAAAGCTAGATACACATAAAATCTCGATACTCGGGTCCTACTCGAGCTCACTGAAAGAAATTTAATGAATATGTACTCATTTGCGATTCTTTATTTAAACGTAATGAAACCGAATCGTTTTTGAAAAGATTGATCTCCGGTGATGAATAATGAACCACCTACGGCAAGAAAATTTCCAAAAGATCATGGTCAAAAGGTAAACAAGCTTCACAGACTATAGCGAAACCTGAATTATCTCACAATAAGTGCATGCTATGTGTATGATGAGATTGAAAGGCACTATTCATTATGAGTTTTGCCGTCCGATAAAACCGTCAATTCGAATTTCTACTACTAACAACTGATGAGACTCAAACAAGAAGTAGAGAAAAAACAGCCAAAATTCATCAACTGAAAGAGTGTAGCTTTCACCATGATATCATCAGACTATACACATATTTAGCCAACGTATTTAGGTTGGGAAGCGTTAATGCATCACCTGATTTGGTCTCTTCAAAATTCCTTAAATAGTGTTAATATTAAGAGAGGACTGTCAAAACTATTTGTTGCAGTTTTTTAATCAAAAGTCCCAAAATTTCTACAACAATAATGTAGTATTACTACCTACGAAATAGTAAAAGTTGTTGAACAAAATGGCATACACATATTACAACTAAATATCAATAGAATATGAAAAGTCATCTTGAATTTGTGTATAAAATACGAAAAAACTTTTCCCCCGACCTAATACTATACGAGAACATGACCTTCACGTCCCGAACGAAAGTTTATTTTTAATTGACTTTGACTACACCTGAAAATAAAGATTATGTATGTAGCAAGCAGTGTGATATCACATTGCATTAACACAAATTCTTTATGTATAGACTTAGTTTATTATTTTGAACAGCCTAACCTACTAAAACTGATTTCAATAATTTAGTTGTTGGATCTCTATATCCGTAACATTCCTTACACCAAATAAGTAGCAGTATATTCAGTACTAGTTTTTCGCACGTGGCTTCGCTTACGTGAGATTCGGTCTATCAAGTAAAGTTTTTTATTGCATCTCAGACCCCTCTCTCATTCACCGATCCACTCGCCCTTCAACCCATATAAATTTATATATTTCACCCTCCCTTATACCTTTTTCAGTAAATTGATCGCGTCGTGATGAGAAAAATGGTCTTTTAAACATTGTTGTTTATTCGTACCTTGACTTCAATAGGTTTTCGACTTTATCAATTATTATTTGCCTTGTAATTTCTCAGACTAGATCTATAAACGAGGACAACTTTTTTCCTGACATCTGATCTAAATGAAATAAAGTTTACATCTGTTCCAAGCTCTTCTGCTTCTAAAAATTGCATTAAAATCCGTTCAGTGCTATTAGAGACGTGTGCGAACAGACAGAAAAAAAAATTTAAAATCGCTGTTCTTTCATCTTATCTAAATTATGTTATTATCCACTCTCCATTTTTTTATACATTCTTCAATCTACAGGCATACCGACTTTTACTAATCTGTTATAAGTACTAGCCAGCCCAGCAGACATTGTATATGCCCTTCCTAGTGAGTGGCTTGCCCAGATAATTATTAGCCGTAGCTTCGCCAGTATGGACATAAAATTATTTCCTTCATATTTTCTATTCATAGATGTTAGTCTCTATCCCGCTCTCGCTTTCGAATTCTGGTCACTTCTTGATTCTCATACCAACCTTATACTCGTTTTCGACCTCAGTCCTGTTCAATTCTGATCCTGGTCTCGTTTTTAATTCTGCTCCTTGTTCCGTTTTCAATATAAAATATACTAAGCTATACTACTAGAGAATATTGTAGCTTTCTACGCTGTGAACTCAATAAAAAATAGAATTTCATATATATCGCTCGAATTGTAGATTATGATAAATAAATTCAAACAAAAATCCCTTGGAAAAAAGCATTTACACTTTTTTTCCTTAATACCCTTGTTTGCACTATTACGTATATTTAAAAAAAAGAAGTTAAATTGGCCTAGTCATTCTTAAGAGATGCGGTTACCTATGAATAGCTTTTTATCTTTATTTATACATATGTGATAACTTAATGTTTTTAGAACTGGCCATTTAAAAAGTGCAAAATAAAGAAAACGTATTTATATTTAAAAAATGTAAATCCTTGTAAATGTTATTATATATATTGCTTCATCTTCCATTTATTTTTACAAATTGGCGCCAAAAAAAATTGTTTGTCCAACGTCCACATGAATTGAACGTGAGAAAATTTTCGCTTAATGTTTTTTTATGAATTTCGTCGCCATTTAAGCCAAAAATAAACTTACAAAAGACTTCGGTTGGCCTTTCATGATGAAGCTCCATCCTTTGTCATTGTTTATAATTTATTTGACCAGTAACATATTCGATCGGATCGATATGAGTCAAGTGCACAAAATACTTCATGAACATTTAGCTGTCAAGAAGTTTTGTACTCGGTACCTCATAATTTGACCGAAGCTCAAAAACTACGTCGTGTTAATTGGCGCTGTGAAATGATGCAAAGATGTGCTGGCAGTGACTCAAATGTTGTATACACATAGGTGACGAAAGCTGGATTTGCTGTTACAATCCCGAAATCTAAAGACAACCTGTTTAATGAATGTTTCCGTTCGAGGAGTTGCCTACTAAAGAAAAACGATGTCTAAGCGTTGGAAAAAATGATGGCCTCTTTTTTGGAATGACAGGTCATTATGCAACAATTGCTTTAAGAAATAAAAATAGTCACTGGAGACTGGTACATTCTTGAAAACGACCTGACAGTAGAATTCTTCTTCATCATGACAACGCCTCACCACATACCGCCAGACAAACAACTAACTATTTGGGGACGTTATGTATAGCATAGCTTACCTGTCATAAGCTTGACTTCGCACCATGCAATTTTTATTTATTTCTTAAAATAAAAGAAAAGTTCTAGGAAAGTGGTTTAGGGACACCGAGGAAACAGTGACAGAACAGGCCGTCAAAGTGACCCCTAAGTGCGAATGTATAAAGTGTTTCTCTTAACAGTTCCATCAAATGAAGTGATGTGTTTATCTCAACGGACACTCTTTTGAAAAATAATAAAAATAACTTGCTAGTTTGCTCAGCTTTTGGTTTTCTAAGGACTTTCAGATTAACCCACATATAGATGAATGGAGGATTCGGACGCTAGTACAATGGGACATTAATGATGAGTTCGGCAGTTCAATGCCTTTTAGAACATATTACAAAATGTCGTTGATTGTTGCAATTTATTTAAATCCTATATTACAATATAAAATCACTAGTTTTGAGCACAATCTATCAGATCGAATAGTGCTATGATATTACATATCTATTCTAAATAATATCTAAAGTTCAGAATAAATTAAAAAAAAGTTAAACCCGAAAAAATTCCGTAATGAATCCGTATATGGAAAAAAAATTATTCTACCCAACACCAATTGTTTGATTGGTGATTTTGAAGTTCCAAATTGTGTTCAGTTATAATAGTTTTGATACATCAAATATTGATATCCAAAAAAATTCGACGTAATAAAAAGTAATTTTTTTTTCCGTTGCCGAATTTAGGTTCTTTTACAAACACGTTTAACTAATTAGAAACGTAATCCAAAGCTTTTTTGACAGCGAGTGGTAACTTTCTAAAGTAGGGCAATACATAGTTTTATACCTATTCATATAATGAAATTATATTATATTATTGGATTATAATGAGCTGGAGTACTTCCCGTTTGAAATTAATATTTGGGATCTTTTAGGACATTTATCGTATCAAGAAATCATAATGCAGAGGTCTACATTATGATTTCATGATGCGATAATAAATTAGATGATTTTAATATCGCTAGCTCTTATCGCAGACAATCGAATCGCTCAGTCTCACTCCTACAATCCGATCCATAAATACGAAACAAGAGGATCTTTTAAAAATAACAAATAGATCGCCGCGGCGCGATCGACGTCTATCCGCGTACAGTATAATGTTATAGCGGAGGGTCACGTTCAATGGTACAGAAAATCCTTATGAACGACTCGGAAGTCGGCGGAATAGTCGAGAAAATCGAAAACAAATATCCAGGAGCTAGAAACTGAGTCCGCTCCGAACAACGCCCCTCCGCGGCGCCCTCCGCGGGCCGCCGCCGCCCGCCGCGTTGGATTAATCGGTCATACACTTTCGGCGGTGGGCCTACGCGCCGTCCGCTTCAGCCGGAATAAATGTTTCGTACGCATATCCTCATCGCTTGCGCCGTGAGCTGACTAAGGCTTCTGATGTGTTTGCAGGATCGATATTACAAACATACACAAAACGGTTTTAGGAATGTATTTGGGATTATCTTTATTTATTACTGTTTAGACTCTTTATTTACTGCGGCCAACGAACATAATCTATAGTTATTCCATTAGATTTTTGTTTTTAACTTCGCGCTATAGTTTTTTTTTATTTTTTTCTTATAACGTTATTTAAGGTCAAACGTGCATCCGAGCCACCAGAGTATAGGCCGTCATTATAACCCATGGGCATTCTCGACACCGGAGGAGATGCAAATGTGTTACCGGCCTCTTGGACAGGAATAGGACACACAATGGAGGAAGGAGTGGGCTGATGAAGAGGAAAGGAGGCTGATGATAGGTGGTTATGGGGTGATAGAGGGGAAGTGTACCACCAGAACACTCTTTCATTGAACGAAAATGGCGATTAGCGAAAACTCTTTCTTCACGCCTGTACTCTGTAAAAGTTTGGTATTGCACCGGTCGAACGGCTCATTTGCGTGTTGCTGCTAAATTAGCCTAAACATAGTTCTACCAAACAAAAAACTGAATAATTAACGCAAATTGGGAAGTAACTGTTTTCAATCCGATTTTCAAAATTCGAGTTTTCATTACATTTTGATGTTTTAAGATCCTAGGAATCTATTTTAACCATTTTATTAGTGATTTTTATATTTGTGTGTGTGTGTGTGTGTAAACTCCTCATGATTTTTTTATGGATTAACCGAGTAAAATGAGGTTTCCAAATTCAAAAGTGGTTAACTTATCTTAGATTTTTGGAATTATTGACTAATTCCCCCCGATGGTTTTAAAGACATTACAAAAATATTTTTTGTTTACGGTATTATTTCGCAAAAATTCATTATTAGACGATAACTTGCGCCATGCAGTAACATGCAGCAAGCAACCCACTGCTAACTCTAGAATATGTGCTTCCACTACGAATCCTCATCCAACAATTTGAATATGAATCCAAAAGTATTGACAAATGTCGAACACAAGCCAGTGTCAGCTTTCTATTTATTTTAACTGTCAACCAATTAGTTACAATTCCTAAGTACATTTCATGTCAATTGGGCACATTTTCAGGAACATACAGACAGTCATATCCACCAGGGGTGTAAGGAGTGTTAATACTATCAAGACATGCGCTCCCAGCCACCTCTCCTGATGCACGTAATACGGCGAGTGAACATGAAAGGTAACAGGAGTCCTTCCACCAGCAATTCCAGACAATCACTAATAGACTGCTTGTCAGCTATCACTATCTAGAGGATGTGACCAGAGGCGCACTACAAGCGGCACGGATTCGATCGCGACAGCCGTGATGTGAAACCTATTACTAATATAAACCTGTTTAAGAGGGCGAAACTGTATGTAAAAGCTCAAAGAAATAAGTAATGTATCTGGTGTCTGTATGTTTGTTATATCTCCATGACTAAATAACCGACCGATTAGGTGACATTTGACAGAGAGATAGCGTGCATCTTCTAGATGGGCATCTATTACATTTTAATTGCAGAATATGATATCAAAAGATATGGGTGTTTAAAAAAAACAATAAAGGAAACCATAATAATGCAATAATTTGGATTAAGTGCAAGAAGCTTGATCCATGAAGGTGAAGCCGCCTATTTGTACTAACTAAGCCAATTCTACAAATACTGTCACGTATAATCATCGCAGAATTAAAGCATATTTTTTTTTATACTAAAATTTATCAAGATGCATAGCAAAACGATGACTGTAAAATATGAAGCAATTCATTTTATTTCTACGTAGGTATAAATGCGGTCGTATAGTATGAGGGCATGCTACCTAACAGAAAAGGTCTGCCGGGCCAACTAGTTGTTCACAATTCCATAATCCACAGTCAAAACTCTAATACAACCGTTGCCGTAAACTACAAGTTATGAGAATATATGAGTTTATTGTGAACTAGCTTTCGCTCATGGCTCCGCCCACGTGGACATTAAATGAAGGGTTTCATCTTTTATATCGACCAATCACGCTATACACCACGATCCAGGCTGGTTCTGATTAAAAAAATCCATTATGTGAAAAAAATAACAGCGAAAGGCGATAAACACTGTTCTGTATATTGGTCGGAGCTATAAAATGTCACTATGCCAAATTTTATTAAATTCTGTCCAGTAGTTTTTGTGGGATTTGCGAACAAATTGACAGACAAACTGACACAGACAAAAATGTTAAAAACCATTAAAATGTATTCTCTCAACGTTTCTAATACATCCTGTGAAGATTTTTTAAAATATCTTTAAAGTACAGATTTTTTTTCTATTATTATACATTAGCATAGAATCTATGCTAATGTATAATAGGTATAATAAGAGAAAAAAAATCTAAATATAATAATCTATGCTATAGATTAAAAAAATTAATTAAATGAAGAAAATATTTAATACTAACGAACCATAAGAACAAACAAATTAAAAAAAAAAGTAAATAACTTTTCACTGAAAATTAAAAACGTTACCGCATATAAGACTTTCATTAAACTGAAATCAATTTTAATTTCAAAATTTAATTTTCAATATAAATCAACATTATCAGTAATATATAATCCCTATCTATTTAGACGGTATATGAATAAAACCATAGTTTTACTTAATAATATAACAACGCCATCTATTTGTACGAGAAACAACAGGTACGTTTGATGGGAAAGAGAAAAATGAAACCGTTAAAGAAAGTTATTTCATTTTTGACATTTTTTTTTATAATATTTCTACGCATGAACCGCAAATAATGACGAAATGAAGACTAGCTTTTTAACTTGCTTTGCTCTCTTTTTCTCTTTTGCTCTGAATAGTCAAAATTCATTCAGCCGTTTCGAAGATTAGCACACCCACAATGGAGAGATGCAGACAATAATAACTTTTCAAATGCTTGTTTGGGGTTTTGGTAATGTGTAAATAAGAATATGAGGTTTTTAATACGCCTGTGTTTTGAAATCACGTACAGACACTTCAATTTTATTTATTCGTATAAACATCACATCTGTGACTAATTTTGATAGTTGTCTCGAATATGTTTGAGGTGTGATGATAAAATAGTCAATAAGTTACAGATGGTAGGTAATTCTCTATATAAAAAAAAAAATACTGAATTTACACAATATAGATTATTTTTCACTTCTGAACGAATATAAATAAATGCCATTTATATCTTGTTTATAATTGAATTAGAATTAATTAGATTAACCAAATGTGACACAATTTATGAAATCTGATTTATAACAAAATTTAAATCTCGAGATTTTTAAGTAAGCAGATTGATGAATGTTAATATAAATGAAAGGAAAATTATTAAAAAACAAAAAATAATATAATCGTGACGTGTCGGGAACACGTCCCGGGCACGTCACGATGTTCAATCAATGATATTTCATCCAGTCTTCTTTCTCGTTCCCATAACAACAGTAAATGATATTATTTCATACATTTTTATCTCATGCATATCACTATCTCGGGTCCTCTAAAATAAGAATGAAAACAATCAAATCGTCATTTACATAAAACCCTAAAGTTTATGCCCTCGTTATCATGTAGCGGGTAATTCGCACGAGCAACGGCACGCGGCGCCGTAACCCCCGGCCCGACCTACTCACGGACTCCGGGTATGAGAACGTTAAGTGCATACAAAGAAAGAAACGGAACGGCCGGGCCCGCACGACCCGCCCGCGCCCGCGCCCGCACCCGCGCCCGCCCCGCCGCTGCAGATGTTTTCTCTGCTACATGCGTTTGTTATTTTGTTTGCTATCTACTCGGTAAACTCTATTACCCGGTCGATGGGTTTTGATTCTCAGAAGCCGTACGTTTGCTGCAGTGACAGTACTGTAACCGTATATTTGTGTTAAGAGCGCGCATGCCATTCTTCGTTTCTACTTAAAAAGAGCCCTAGATCGTAACTTTAGAAAATATTTCTTAGTATACAGATGCTGTTCTTAATGTTCATTTTATTCAAGATTTATTGGAGAAGGTATTAATAGAGCTCTCAAACGGTTGATTGTTTCAACGGTAATTTAGTCATAACAATTTTATTCACAACTTATTTTCGCTAGTTCGAATAACGTATTTACATACTAAAAAATATCATGTACATAGGATCAGTTGTTGATATCGGATAAGCGCACAAACCCACAAACAAACGAACAGACGTACAAACAGACATTGTATCTTATTATATGTTATGACGAATATAATATTCTCTATCAGAATTATATTGTTTAAAAGTAATGATGACGAATGTATACAGCATTTGCAGATACAAATATTATTCTAAATTCTTGTTTCTTTTTTCTATGGACATAAAAAATTATGAAAATACTGAAATTATATTAAACAAGAAAAATAAAGTTAATATTTAACAACTTTATTAATTTATTTTCTTGTTTATTTGTTTAATATATTTTTAAAACAATTTTGAGTCACACAAGTATGCGTGTTTTCGTACTAACTGAACACGAGCCGACAGTGCGACCTTAAGTGTTGTGACGCTGTAAGAGAGTTATTTTAGTCCTTCGCTTAAGTACTCGAACATATCGATTATGTTGTTTTAATTTTTCTACTGCTACTCTCAAAGCTATATTTTTAAAGCTCCCTTTATCAGCATCGATAAAGCGGAGAGGGTCACTTCACTAGCGGGCGATGGCTCGCGGGGCAAAACAACTAATGGACTACGTTATTAGTAGCCACCGGCACGAAAAAGTGCATTAGCGGCCCGTAATCGGGATAAAACTATTTGAATATAGAGCTGAAGTAAAGTGCGCTGTAAGTGCTTTAAAGCGCCCGCCGCCGCCGCTCGCCCCACCAAATTACAGCCGTAACTCGTTTGTTTTTTTTTTTTTCGTTAATCGCATTCGTTTGCTGATTGTGATCAGCTAATAGTTCTAAATGTCTATTTCTTACAATAAATTTCTAGTACTGGAGATAGGCTTATTTATGAATTGAGTGTATTCTCTATCGATTGACTTTATGTCGATAAAGGAATGTACAACATGATATTTTTGTGATAATTCGTTTATTTCAGTATCACTCTAAAACGATTGAATCGATCTTCACCGAAATCACTCGTGTAAATTTATGGTTGTCTAATTTAGGTATCTCTCAATCTTTAGCTGATATTCTTTGGCATGTCTGTTTTATTGTTTTCAAATTGTTGAATCAATCTTTGGTGCTTTTTTTAGTGACCTTTGAACGACTTCAGGGATTGAGGTTGTATATTATTCACATTATCTGGATCCGGTGGGTGGCACTGTGGTCTATTTGTTAATATATATTTTTTTTACTTATGAATGGAAATAAAATCTGACGAAATGATTCGTGTGGTCGAAAAAATTAGTTAAAAATTTTTTTGTGAATTGGGCAAATAAAGAAAAGGGAAGAACTAACCGGCTATCCACCTGATAATCAGAACAATGTCTGCCTGGTCAACTAGTCATATATAGAAATAGAAACAAAATATATGATGATGCAACGAAGAATATAAAAGAACCATTGTATTATTTTGCTTTTTTTGTTAATTCATTCATTCAAATTTATATATAATATAATAAAAAATACATAATCCAAAGTCGTCCACATGACCTCGGCCGTATACTTATACACAAATATTCGAGTCCGCTCTAAGGAATGGCTTAAGCAAATCTACAGTCGATTCTCGAACTCAAATGACAAAATATTTCGCTCGCTCAACAATGTCGCATTTAAATCTACACACACATAATATTTTTCTACACCTTTTTAGCGCTGGGAATCCGCGCCGAGTCGTTCAATAACAATATTTATTGTGTATTTTCACGTTTCCATTTTGTTATTAGTATATACAGAAAAGAAAGTTTTAGTTTTTGTTCGTTTTTTATGAAAATAATGGACGCTCTACTCTAAAATAAAAGTGACCAATGTGGAAATGTATACAGTTTATCGAATGTTGTATCTATGATTGGATTCAATCTCCAAAATATTATGAAACGCTTCAAAAATGAGAAAGATCTTTTAATTTAAACGAGCATTGTGTCTAAGAATAAACACATCATTTAACAGTTTAAGAAAGGGCTCATAAAATAAAAAAAAAATAACAAAAACCCCACTAGTTTTATTTGTTATAAATACAGGAACAAAATGTAATAAATTTAGTTATATTATCGGCACCACGTCACGATAGAAATTGATAGTTTTTTTTTAACTTCCCATTAAGATTCCAATTATCTTAGAGATCACGGTATGTGCTAAGATCGCAAGCCCATGAATCACGGTGTCCCTCAGGGCTGTATACTGTCCTCTAATCTGTTCATCCTGCATACAAATGATTTACTGACAATCGTAATATTCGTTGTTATACGTATGATAGTACTGTAGACGCGTTATGCTTCGGTCACACTAATATTTCTCGATTCCGTGTCGATGAGTGTCAAACCCGAATTGTATCTGAAATAGAGACAGCTTTAGAGTAAATCTTAGAGTGGGGTAAACTTAACCTCGTTAAATTTAATCCCCAAAAGACATAACTTTGCACGTTTACCGTTAAAAAATACCCTTTCGGCTCATTTTCTTTCTTCGGATACCCTTAGTGCCACACCAAATAACGGAATCCTTGGTGTCCACATATTAAACAGTATTCAATTTCGCAATAATTTAGAGAGAAAAGTGATACTAGCATCTAAAAAGCTTCGGTGCTAAATAAAGCGCGACAATACTTCAAACCGGATTATCGCCCCCTTCTTTATAAGGCGCAGGTCCGACCTCATCTATAGTTCTGTTGTCATCTTTGGGCTGAGGCACCCCGATAACAACTGTTACTACTGTATCCAACGTCGGGTATTCCGAATCGACAGCGATCTTGAAGTATCCAGCCAACTCGACCCTTTGGTCTTGTTACCAGACGTAGCATCTCTGTGCATGGATTATCGTGCTCTGAAGAGTTTGTTCAACCTCATCCCTGTTACTGAATTTCGTCAACGTTTCGTTTGCCGTAAATACCATCAGTATCATCTCAATTGTTGGCGTTTTACTACCGTACGCCTTATGCGCAATTTCCTGCCATGTATGATGGAGCTTTGGAATAATTTACTATCAGCGGTATTCACAACGAACTTTGACAAAAGGGTCTTTAAAAAAAGAGTGCATTCCTATTTAAAACGCCAGAAACGTGTTACTGATAATGTTGCAGGTGTCTATGAGAAATGGTTACCATCTGATTTCAAATGACACGCATGCTCGTTTGCCCTTGTGAATTCTATAAAAAATGAAGTTTATCAAAAAAATTGAAACTTTATTGTTTTATTTCGATTTTCTGATATCGTTTATCAACATTTTATGGTCCTAAGGAAGAATGTATTCGTTATTTCTTTGTATATAAAATAAAAATATGAAGCATTTCAAATATGCAACTTTTTAAGGTATTCGAGTGTAGCCCAATATCTCTACCGTTTATATTAATTTTAATGAATTGTATTATTGATTTGGTTTTGATTTTTGTTTGGTTTGGTTATTTATTTGGTGCTATATTTAAAACAGCATAAAGGCGTCAGTTGCTCATAGCAACTGATATTCAACTTAATTATTCATAAGTGAAACACGTTTCTGACATGTAATGTATTATATAATACTGAAATATTTACACATATAATTGAAAAATGGTGGAGGGATTTTTTTTTATTCGAGGTTTTCCAACTCAAGTATCTCGAAGAGTTACGTGATACTTCGTACCTGTACATTTTAAAACAATGCAAATTCTAAGGATGATATGTAGACCTAACCGTTTCCCTTACTTTTTATAGATTTTTAATTGTTGCCCGCATCGGAACGCATCGACACGGAACAAGTTACTATTTCTTTGTATCGATAGCGAACGCAAATACGTTGCCCATTTTAAACGGTTATCGATTAATGGAACGACGGAAACCACTAATTATTACGTAATGTATATTTGTTAACAATTTCTACGTAAATAACCATTGCAACTGTTAAACCGTGAACAAATAGATTAAGAAATAAATAAACGAACTACTACGTAAAATTAGTAAGGACGATAATCGACATATACAAAAAGAGAACCTCTCCAGAAATGCCTGTGGTTAAGTACTTCTTTTATCCGACCCACGGTAATGATTGAAATCCATTAGGAGAATCAGTAACCCGTAGGTGGACTCACTTACGTCGGTCTGATCCGCGGCGTTTGTACAAGTATCATAAATAATACAGCGGGCCGCGGTCCACGCCCGGGGCGGGTCGACACGGTTAGTTAAGCTCGCCAGAAGCGACTTCCAGCTTCAAAAGTGCCGTTCCTCTGAGCAGCGCGTACGACGTCAGAAAGCCCGGCTTATCATAATTCTGAACTTAATCCTCCTACGTTAATAAATTATTATCTAGATTTCAAAGAGCGGAAGTTATTTGGACCCGGTGAAGCGATGCACGGCACTTTAATAATATAAGGAGCTGTGGAAATACCGGTATGCAGTGTCTACAAATTGCTATACAGGTCAAGTTGCTGAAACTTTTGAGATCTCTCTTGAAAGTAACTTGATCAAGTCTCGGGTGAAGTAAATTTTTCGTAAAAGGATGTGTTTACCGAAAGTGAAATTCTATTTACTTTTTATGCAACGATTTATATAAACAAAAATTGTATATTGTAATTAAAAAAATGGTGAATGCAATCGTCTTGGAATATATACAAAGGAGACAAATAAACGCATCTTTTATAATACTAAAAGTATGTATTTACTTTTATTCATATTCATTTATGTTGATTCGACAAATAATATGCCAAGTCATATTGCAATTATGCAATTTCATTAGAGACTTTAAAACTAAAATTTCACAAAAAAATTATGTAGTGTTAAATATTAATTTATTGACATTGTTACCACACAAAGGCAATAACGATTAACGTCATACACATCAAAAGCTTAATATATCTGCAATGAACCTAAAACATTTATAAATTAGCAATGAAAGAAAAATACACGCGTTCAGTATGAGATGCGCGAACATATTCCGCGGAGGGACAACGTAACGACTTCATTTTGTTAATATTCGATATCGATCCCAATTGAATTCGAGCACCGATGACTATATATGAAAATCGATTCTTAAAGAGTAATCCCGATACTTTCTCCCCTTTCAAAACATTTTTTTCTCCCATGATAATGTTGTATATGTAGTTCATTAAAAACAGGCATTTGAAAAATACGCAAATAAATATTTTGTATTTACAATAGTTAAAGTCGAGTCTGCAAACAATCTTAGTAAAAATTAACGACGCCGGCGCAACATCTCGCGGACATTACAGCACACAGACGTAAACTTTAGAACGGGCGCAGTCTCGTACAAAATGATTCCGCACGCACGCGCCGCGCCGCGGACAAAACGGCGCGCGGTAATGAATCTCAAAACTGTATGAGCGAATAAATAATTCATGGCGCGGATACGGCGCGAGCTCCTAGTAACGCAAGAAAGCATATTTTAGCCCATATCGTAAACCCGGCTGAATGACAACACTCGTAAAATTTTATGTTTCGTACCAACTCGTCCCATGCACAATTACAATTACAAATTATTACAAATTGTGTACGAGGCGGAGGCGCACGCCACGATCGACGGCCGCCGAAGCGCGGCGTTCTGTTGTTCTCGAGATGCCGTTCGGGTTGTGAATTTAATTGAAAAAAAAATACATGTTTTTTACCAATCTTGCCAAAACCATGTTTAAGTTGTTATCGTAACATCGAATCGTATTCCAAGATTACATAAAAAGTCAGCTCCGACTTGGTGCGTATTATAAACCGATAGCCAATTGTAAATTGGCATATACGCTTATTTGGTTGGTAGGCAAATTTTACAAGTCGGTGTTAAGTCACTTCTGGCTACATTGAAAATTCACTTGCGTATTAAACGACTAAATAATAACTACAAACCATAATAATGTATTATAATATATTTTTTATTATACAACTGTACTGAATGAAACGTTTCATGTAAAGTTCAGACGTTTTAGGTATTTAAAATTAACAAGAACTGTTTCGCAATAAGCTCTTTCTCTTTGATGTCTTCATTAATAAAAACAATTTTCATTTATAGTTTTAGTTACATACAAAAAAATTTGAAAAAGTCTCTTCTTAAAATTGTCTTTAATTAAGGCTCTACAAAAATATTTTAGAAATTGCTAACTAAATAATTTCTTGTAATACTGCCGAGGTCACTTACATTATCATGGAACTGCTAAGTGCTTCACGGTGAATAAAATATTTCAAACCAAGTTACAATTTAACTCCGTAAAATTTATTTAGTTCTCATAGCTAAACGATTCGTTATAATAACAAATAATGCTTATCATTTAACCACGGATTAATCGAAGCAATATTTACGTTGGTTATGACAATCAACGATGTCACGAATTCACGAATTCACTCAAAATCAAAGATGTGAGCGTTTTTCGAACTTTCGCTTCGAGCGATCAACTATTTTATTCAATGAATATTTTCAAGTATGTAATTATTACGATGGAAGGCAAGTCGAAGCAGCGAGTGATTTTAAAAGTCATTAGTGTTTTTTTGCGTATTAGAATGGTATTCGTAATTTTTCCATTAATTTTTCATATAAAATTGATGATTTTAATTTTTTAACTGACAAAAAAAAGGAGGTACTCGATTCTTTGCGATAATAGCCGGGCTCTTAGATTAAAAGGATTATTTTGCCGTCATTGAGTATATATGTATGCTTACGCAAAGTTTTATTCCAATAAAATATCAAAAAAGGGACCAATAACTCCCTGTATTTGTATAGGTTTTATATTTTATAGCTTAAATGTTTTAACTTCTTAACAAACACAGTTTTGATGAGATCGATGCAGGTGCGTTGCATATATACAATCAATGAATATTTATCGTGTTGTAATTGTACACTACATCTGACATTCAGAAAACGAAATAATTTCATATGAAGTTTCAAATTATAATACAATAACACATCCACAGTTAATTTCACGACTGAAAGCGATTAAATTGAACCCTATTGTAAGCCACAAATATATACGTCGGCGATATCGACATGTTAATGTAACTCATAGAAACGCAGTCATTCATCGTAATTGTACAATTTCCATTTTAACGCCGTGTAAGTACTTTGTTAGTATTCTACAGGAATAGCAATGTATTCAAATATATTGAAATTAGTTTGCAAGTTTAATTCATATGCATATAAATACAGCGTGTAACTGGATTAGTATACAGCTCCAGCTATGTTTATAGTCTAAGATCGGGCAATGGAAAAACGTACTCTCTTTTGTTTATGGAATGATAATTTTTTATAACATTTTTATAGGGAAGCAAGCATGCAAGTCACCAAAGAGTAAGTTATCACCGCCGCCCATGTACACTCGCAACTCCAAATAGTTGCCAGTGCTTTGATGGCTGATTGAGAGGGATAATGGCCCATCGAAACTTACTGGACGAAATGCATCAGCGGAAGATATAACTTCACTTCTGTATTCTGTGATTTTGGTGTTACCTCACCAGTCGAGTATCATTTTCGTGTTGCATTTAAGTCGGTCGCATTATGGTTATACCATCAAAATAGGTAACAATTATAAGGAACATTGTGACATAAGTAATTAAACTATATAAGCTTCTGTTTCCATTGTTGCGCCAGGTTTTAATCATTTACTGCTGACAATTGCCCTCGCGTAATCTTTGTGTATCAAATTTAGTTGATAAGCTCTTAAAGCTCCTGGCCCAGTGCGGGTTAGTGGTTGCTCACAGTCAGTATTACCAATGATATGACATCATGTGCGATGGACGGTTTAATGTGCTTCCCGAGCGATGAAGCGGGTAGCTTTTTTTCTTCTTTCGTCTGAACCATTAAGCCTTCACTGCTATTATGTTTAAATTAAATAAATCATGATCAATTTTTACTTACTATGTCATCTTTTAAGAACCTTATCGTTTTCCTTAGACGATTAACCAGTTTTAGAATTTTGCTTTCGATAGGAATTCATTTTAATATTATGTTAGTCAATTTTTAAAGAAATGGTACTGGTTTTGTTATTATTGATAATTCAGTATATACATACATACTAATATAGCTTTTATCTACGACTTCGTCTGCGTTGATTTCGAATTATATGCTATTTCCCACAAGCATACACGTTCATTTTCTATCACGTTATACATACTTCTATTTCTCCGTCCCTATATTTCACTTCCATTTTCTTTTTTCTTCGCTTTTCTTCTCAATTTCTTCCTTTCTTCTCCCCACACCATCTCTTCTCCTTTCCATTCTCCTTACCGTTCCCATGCCCTTTCCCACATTAATATATTATTTTATTATCATTCTAACTACTTTGTCTCCCTCATTGAAAAGTCTATGGGAAAACTTCAAAATTTATCTCAATTCTGGGGACATAAACATAACATTGTAATTGAAGGCTAAAGTATAAAACGTTCTTTTTCGAAGTAAATAATCAAACGTTTTATTGGGTGATATTTATTTTATTATTCCAACACCGTTCTGGTTACAACATTAAATGACATTATTTCCGTCAGCACGTGCTAGTTTTGGGCACTTGAAACACGTGAACAACCAACATTTAACAAGGCCGTGTGAAAAGCATGAAGTGCCTAAATGAATGCTAGCAACTTTTAAGGTTTGCCCTTGGGATTTGTTAATCGTTATTTAAAAAACCAATTTTATGGCAAGTTATTGGGAATAATGGATAAGCGAGGAATTAAAACGCTTTCTCCTTAACAACTCCTGTAATAATGGTGGTCTTTATAATACTATTGTCCAGTACTGTAATACGAAGTCTGGTGCCGTAGAGTAATGCCGACGTTAAGTTCCAGCTTACGAGGCAGCACGCCTGTTAAGTACATGGGCTTAAAAAATTCAACGAGATAAGCGTAACTATTGTCATTAGTCATCACAGTGTCTATGGATGTTATATACTTTTGAATCGCCGATGAGCATGTGTGAAACTTTTATTCACCCACACATCTTTTGGCGACAGCACTCTCTCTCACGCAACCACTCTGCATAATTTAATTTAAGTTTCAAATTGGGATAACCGTACATTATAAGTTCATTCTCTGTAGCCACGGATCGGAAAATTCTTTGGAAAATATAATTTTGCCATATACGTTCATTTCCAAACAACTCTTTGCAATTCACAGCAGATTATTTGTAAAGACACCTTATTTGTGATCGTTGCACAATTAGATGGGCATGCTGAACGTAAGATAAAGCTTTTCTATCCTAGACCACAATGTCGACGTTTTGATACATGTGTTTATTTCATCCACTGGTATGCCTTTCTCAATAATTGGCCATGCTTTTCTAAAATCATCAGTGCGCAAAACGAAAACGCCACCCATCAGTGCCTGGTTGTCCTGCAGGTTGTGTTTCAACTTCTCTAATGCATGCTTGTTCGTCCTTGTGCACTCGTTCTATACTAACTTGTACTGCAAAAGGACTCCCTGGCCGCTGTTTCTAGTGATGTTGTGTGTTGGAGTATTTTTGCTTGCAAGATTAAGTAACAATTTAAAAACGGAATCTGCAGTCCGGCTGCCCTCTACAATATTTTAATTGGGTTTTTCGTTCCGTGGAGTCTACGGAATTCGACGCAGAATCGTTCCGTAGACTTGAGGCTGCTCGAGAAGGAATCATGATGCCATTTTATTGACTTGTGTTTCTGAAACCGCGGTATCGTAGTTTAGCTTCTTCACAACATCGCTTGAAAATTTTCCTCTTCGCCGCGATGTGAGGGGGTTGGATAGTCTGCAAGTGCTCGCTAAAATTGCGAACAGGAATAGGTACACGCGTAAAATTGGCTATTGAACGACAAAGGACGGCTTCTGCCATAGTTTCATCTCAGTGGTTGTCATTTTCTAATAGCTCAAGGGCCGTACATGCTTCTCTGAACGTTATTCATTCTCTACTATCTACGTTTTTAAGCATCTGGAAACTTAGACCCCGCATCTCGTTGAGCACCATTAAAAAGCAATAACATTTATAGTTGCTGAAGTGCAGAGTATCTATACGACTCAATGTATCTCCTGTCTTCACATCTGATTAGTTGTCAACGGGTTTTTCCTTTATACGATGCTTCTATTCCGTCCTAGAAACATTCCATGTACAGGACCGTGATACTTCAGAATAGAACAGGGTTTTCGCAAAGTTGTCATTTTGACACAGTTGGAAGAATGTAGTCAGTGTTATTTTCGGAGGTGTCGCTGTTCTATCCCGAAAATTATCCATAGTGATGTAAATTTGCTTGAAATTGGGTAAGTGGACTTCCAGGTTAGAGATTGTGGGGTGTCTCTCATGCAGCAGTAAGTCCAAAAACCTCCACCCTGCTTTATTGTCCCTGACATATCTGCCAGCATTAAATATTTGCATTTCATTTCTTGGATTAATAACGACGTTCTCTTGTTGGAAATGAAAAGCGCTTGGTCGTTTCCTTTGCAAATATGTTGGAAAATGTATTTAATATTTTAACAGAACTGCAGAATTCAGCATTAAAATTTACGTTAAATATTTAAACAATGGGGATGAATATGGCACAATCAAGCTGCTGTCCACTATAACTGTTATAGGACCGTTACGAATCCTATTTTTAGCAGTCCTACCAATATGTTTGAGGGTTCTTTGCCTGTATAGAGGATATCCATAGTAATTTGTCTGCATATCTGTCAATAGTACCCGACGATACTTTTTGCGTGCACTTTCCGTTCTTCATACAAAAAGACAATTGGTTTTGTACACCGCAGGATCCGTGAATCATATTTTTCAGAATTATTTCATGCAAATTTTTGTCTGTGTTTGGGTCAGATACAATGTCGTCAATTTGGTTGGGACGTGTTTTTTATTTAGTCAAAGCAACAAATGTTCGTGGGGCAATCCACATTTCTGCCACTGAATCCAGTACAAAAAGTATTGAACCTCCTCAAACACTTGGCCTTTAGAAAGTAGAGTGACTAATTTTTAATTTTTATTTTAAACTCTCCAGCTATGAGATCGATTTATTGTTCGTTTTCTGGTCAGGCATGAGCTTCAGTTATTTCTTTCCAGGTGGAGTTGCACGTGAACGTGATGAACAGGTCTAGCGACCCGTAGTTGTGAACGTACGCGTCCTGTGTGTATTCGTCGAGGTATATAGGTTTATTTCCAAATTATGAGGGAAGGATTATGATTTGCCCTAAATTGTTGAAGTCAACGTTACCATCAGTTCTTATAACATCCTTTAAATGTATATAACTCTTTGCTTGCAGCTTAGTATGATTAAGCGCTATGTTTCTAAAGCGCTCATTGTATATTTTGACATAAATATCTACCGGAAATTGAAGCTAAGTTGCCTACACCGCAGTAGTAAATAAATATCATTTTTCTAGAACATCAAACGCATAAAAATTTATGCAGGATACCTTTTTTGTTTGGTATTGGGCATTAATAGCTGGATTAATTGTTTGATTAATTAATAGAATATCAAATTTGTACATCTCCTGCCCTTTCCAAAATACGAGCGGGTAGCCTAAAGCAACGTAAAACCGATGCATGTCGGTAGTGCTGAAGAGCGTGTCGTCGCGTGCACATAAAATAATGTGTCGAGCTGTGGTCTACTTGCTACCAAAAATCACGACTGCTATACGGTTGAAGTAGATTTACTATCTTACAGCTTTCCTTGGGCATGGTCTCAAATGCCGTTTTGAATTCCCTGACTAAGGCGTTATTGTCGTAGAGTACTGCGTGTATTTTACAGACACTTTTTCTTTTGACCCCTTGAATAAGCCTAGACCGTCGCTCAAACTCGGCTTCCTCTTCATCCATGAAATACACCTGTAAGAATTACAGTTGCATGTCCAATATAAGAAGGAGATATCAAATTCTATGATACGCTCGACTTTGAATAATAAAAGCAAGTGAAAATCCTGATACTTTCTAATATTAATTATAAAAAACCGTAATAGCTCTGTTTCGGAAAAATATAACTATTTTAAGGACTTCATCGGCTCAGTTGCTGAAGCAATAGAAACTTTTTCTTCAGTACACCACGTTCCTGCAGTTTCTTCCTTACATTTTAGTACCTTACAAAATATACGCTCTTTATTAATTATCTTTATTCTGATTGACCTATGATTGGCGTAGTCAATAGTTCAATCATCAATCAAACGCTGCTATGTCAAATATGTACCACGTATTTCTGGTAAATGCTTGCCGTCGCTGTGCCGTTAGCTCAGCATTGGCTTGCCGTCGATTTTCTGCCTCTTCAAAGGATTAATTAGCACGTAGCGAAGCCATGTATTGTTCGTGATGTAGCCGCCTTAATTCTGATTTTTCCGGAGTTTCAGCAGCATGTAGAATTGCCAAATACTTGACGTACAGTATTCGTCTCATTTCTGAATGCTCTGGCATTTCAACTGATCTAGAAAGAGCCTGTCGCTTTGCTTCTAAGCTCCACTTGAGGAGTTGTCTGTTGAAGTCTAGTTATTTTCATAGCCCGAGCTTTATTACTACTCTGCTAAAGATTAGATTTGCATTTCAAAAAACTGCCAAAAAAACAATGTAATATAAATCTATAAGAAAAATAAATATAATTAAATTAACTACAATTCAGAAAACAAATTATTTACAGTATGTACCTGTGCTAAAAAAGACAGTAAAACAATAAAACAAAATTAAGTCAGTATCCGTAAAATCAATTCGATTTTATTTATTGATCTAGATTGGGATTTTTAAAATTAAAAGAGCGAAGCGAAGGTGAATAAATACATACCAAAATCAGATAAGATGAGATACAAAGCTTGCTAGAAATCAAGGATTTTTAAAACTCTTGTTATATCATTTATCAATTACATACAACATCGTGGGTTTTTCCAAAATTTTTAATTTTTTTTTGTGTTTTAAACTTTTTAGAGAATTTTTTTGTTACTGTATAAATTCGTCAATCTTTCTTGAGGATAATGCGATAAAAGTTTATTTGATAAGTTTAAACCAACCAACTTTTGAAACATACGGTTCCTGTCAGACACAATTATTATGTTATCCTATAGAAACCGTGCATTTTTCCGGTACAAAAAGTTGCCTATAACATTATCTGACCCCGAAACTACCACGATGCAAAAAGTCATGTCGATCCCTTGCTATAAGAAAAATAAAAACACATCTATTCCTCGGGAACCATACATTTTTTCCGGATTAAAAAGTAGTGTATGTCCTATTCCGGACTTTTAATCTATCTCTGTGCTAAATTTTATCCATATCCGTGTAGTCGTTCTGGCGTGATTGAGCGACAAACTTCTATTCAAACTTTGACATTTATAATATTATTGATATCGATATATGGAGAATATTGAGATGAGATTAAGATTTATATATATTTTTTTTTGTTTGGTACTAAAAGAAAAGTGAATTGCTAGTTGGGCTTGGGTGAAGTAGGTATAAAATTATTATACTCCTTGCTGTCTCGTTTTTTATATCATATTCAACCTAATTTGTTTGTAGCAGTTAAAAAACTACGTATCATACCGTAAAAGCAAATGATGAGTTACCGTTTATTTAACTCTGTTTTGTCGCATAATCTTAAAGTTTTGGAATGAGAGTGAGCGATAAAATATATTAAATATTCCATTTCCCTTTTTCGGAAATTAATTATTTTCATCGTTCGAAGGAGTTTTAAAGCTTGGGAATTTCGCTTAGGCCGTCCTGTAAACTATGAATTAGACCTAATACTCCTTAGCTTTTTGCGAAACTTTAAGTTTTACTGTTTCGGTGATAGGAGGGAGAATGCACGATGTGATTATATGTTATTTAATATCTTTTGAACAATAATGGAATTTTTGTAATTTAATGAATGAGTCTTTTCATTTATGTCCCAAAACAAATACGACAGTTTTTTTAATTTCCATTTTTCCATCTATAATTACCTCGCAAAATTTTGCGCTGCTCGTTTGTGATTCAGACTGAGACAGATGCAAATACAGCTAAACAGAATGACAGTCATGAGAATGATCTTATAAAAGTTTCGTTTCTGAGGGTAGGTATTTTTATGATTCCATCATCTGATGACAAATCATTAGATAACGGAATTATGAAAAACTTTCTTTCTACATCACGCTTATCTAAGTCACGCTTCGAAATACAAATATTTTGTTTTATCTTTAGTACGCAATAGAAAAGCACATTTTCACCGATCTAGACTCGGCGACGTCTTTACGATCCCAGCGAGTCGCTGGAAATACGGCTTTTAGAAAATGATAGCCCGCCTCGGCCGCCTAGGGCGGTCCGCGTCTCGTGGGCTGCTATTAAGAATTGTCTCAGTCAAAGCATCTCGTACGGGCTGCACGCGTGTGGGCTGTAATTTGGCACAACTCGCAAATTGCCCTCTTATGATATATTTACTTGCACAATGGCCTTTGTCAGAGACCATAATGGACGGGTTTTTGGTCTAAGAACTTATGGTTCGTATAACAAATGGACGTATTATACGGAAGTACAATACTTTGCGTTTCACTTGATAACATGTTTTGTTAGATAAAATATGTGCGCAATAAGAATAGAAAGCACTTCATTATCGATTCGGTATTTGGTCCCACATGCATAGTAAGAGTCATGAAACTGGCTCCATGGTATTAATTTACTGGCACAGCGAAATATGGTCGATAAACAATGCCGTGTTAGGCATTCTTTAGTACGAACTTAAAAAATATTTACAGCAGTGTGATTCAAACTGTCATTTGCAAAAAGTAACTGCTAACTGTTAAAGTTAAAAACCAAACATGTCAAAATATCGGTAATCTTGTTTGTGACATTAACTTAATCTCACAAATGTCGATATATTTAAGACTAACTTAGTCAACTGCCAATTGTGAAGTTAAAACAACGTATTTTGACGTGTTTAGTTTTTAACTTTAACAGTTAATTGTTTCAAATGAGAGTTTGAAGCGCGCCGCTGATACTTTTGCTACGCAAATGAACGGACGGACGCTCGCTGTATACATTCCTAAAAATAATAATGCCTCTAATTGGTTTCGCTCATGAAAATTATGTTTGTTATGTGCTTTCGCGAAACGTTAGGGAATTCAATAAAACGATCGCGAGAACGCGAGAGGAAGCTCCAGATATTAAATTAGGAATTAACTATAGCGTTATTGGCTGCGAATAATAAAAAACGTACGATTCTATATAGAATCGTTTTTCATGATTTCCTATATGGGAATGTTTGTCAAGTCGTTGAAATCGATATCTCGCCGAGTGCCTTCACAATAACGGTCGTGAGCTTTTAAGCCGCGCCGTGCCCGCGGCCGCGACGCTTTCTCGTCTCGCATACGAATCGCGCGAGTTACAATAATTATTACGGAGCCGTAAAAACTTTCCGTCATTAAAATTAGTCAAATGTTTCAAACCAGAACATCGCGCCGAGAGCGCCCCCGTTAAAAGCTCAATTTACGAGTGGGCCGCGGACGGATGACGGCCCGCGTCTCTCGTGCGCCTAATAAAATGCGACATCACCGAATTAGTACGAGTTTATTAGTCGGCCGGGCCATGAATAATATCTATCCTTGCCTCGTATCGCGTAACGTCACCGGTTGTATATCCAAGATAGATCTATTTTACGGTCTTAAGAGATCGTAATGCCGTATATGAAAGGGAATACTGTCACATTTTATAAACGTTTTATTAAAAAAATATAATAGATTATATAAAGCGAAATAACCTTCAAGCGATTGCATTGAGAAAGCAATAATAGGTGAGGTTTCTTTGGGCGTGCGAAAGTCAGAGAATTTCGCAGGTTACTTATATCTATATATATAAAGAAGGATGTGTATATTATGAAATCGATAGACTCAGAAACTATTTGACCGATCATTATGAAAATCATTATGTATATATATTTTTTTACGGAAAAAATGATTATGCTATCCTCATTGACGTAACTCACCGCCAGGTGGCGCTGCAATGTACCGACTTCGGTATCGTTTAACTGATTGTTATGAAAATTAGTATGTACATGTTACCGCATTACACAAAAACGGCTAAATGGATTTTGATAAAAATTTCACAGTTTCGTAGTTTGGGATCCCACTTAACATCTAAGCTATGTATCATCTGATTTGGTTGTGTAGAACCAGATATACAGTTTAATCTCTAAATAATAGAGAGGTCATTTAAAATGATCGTGTGGGAAAAATATGAATAAACACCACGAACGCTTCTAGAACGGTCTAAATATCGTAGTCCACGCGGGCGGAGCTGCGGGCAAAAGCTAGTTATATGTATATCTACTATTGAACCAGACATACAGACGTTTATTTGTGGTGTCTTGTGAACGTCTCAAATTACTTGCAGTGTTATTGTTCGAATGTTGTTTCTGTGTGGTGTGTTTAATACTTGCTATGATCGTCCCAAAACATGGCGTATAGCTGAGGTGCTTTATAAAATTGGTTATATATACCACTAGGATATCGCTATCCGATTCGTGATGCTTTTGCCTCCAACATTAGCGTTGTAGTATTCTATAAAGATCCGATTTGTATATTTTTATCAAGCATTTCTTTAAATGTTTTTGTTTTAAAGTATAAATACAAATATTACTAAACAATTTTTTGACATGAATCTCAATAAAGTAAGTATTTAAAATAATACAGCGTTTGATAGTTAATGGTTTTAATTTTTTTTCCTTCAGCTCAATTATTTACGGTGTAACTTAAAAAGGAACAAAACTTTTGATACAATTATTTAAAACCTGCAGACATTGTATCTTAACTAGGAATTTCGGATGCCGGTATTTGTGTTATCTTTGAAATTATCTAACAAACATTTACCACATTTAATTGTAAATTGTCGTTAAATAAAGTGCATTATGTATAACATTTCATCTAAAAGTTTAAGAAAGATTCACGTAACAATAAGAAAAGCTCCTTTCTAAAATACAATGTGTAAACACGATGGTTACTAATATGATTTCATGATAACGGCACAGTTAGACTAAACTAGGATGAAAAAATAATTATCTCTTATCTACAAATTAATATGTGAAGCTAAAATTCGAATCCTTTTTTAAGAATATTGTGCACACGGAGGTTTTGAATAGTTAGAATTTCATGGAGACGTAGTTCAAAAGGCTAAATTTATGTATACCTTAAATTAATTAAAACATTCATTGCTCACGTCCATACTGCCAACTGTGGGCAATCAATCATACAGAATAGAAATTATTAAAATTCGAAATAGAATTTAACTGTTTTCGAGGCAGGTGTGACCAGTTGGCGAACGTCCATTAATGACATGAGCTCATAAAATCATGAGCTCATAAATAAAACGGGATCTCATAAATTCTTATTTAAACGTGAATATTAAAAATCGACGTCACCTTTTAAAGAAGACACATTAATACATAGACAATAAAACATATATTGTATAATAAAAAAGGAACAAAAACACAAGCTGAAATTGTTTTGTTTATTCAACTGTTATTAGCATTACATTTTAAACTCCTTAGGTATTGCAGGCAATTAAAACAAACAACACACGCTAATGACATATTTATTCATGGTTGCAGCTGACGTAAGAGAACAAAATTCAAAAAACTATATGCAGTAATTATACAAATATATTTTTCCACAAAAATACCTCACTGACATTAGAATTAAAAAAAAAAGTAATGAATTACGGTCGAACTTCGTCCGCTGATCGACTACTATTTATAATAATTCTGTGTGAATTTTGATACAATAAATCCTTTTTATTGCAAACCCAATAAAATACATAATATTATTTATAGGATTTGTTTCAGATATTAAAATTTTATTTGTGTATATAAGACTGATATAGGGATCTAACAATTATTTAAATTTATAAGCTTTCGATGCTGTGAAATTGAATAAAATTATATGAAACTAGGGCAGACCTTTACAATTACAAACGAGGGCCGGTCTTAATATGAATAACATGCGTAAAAAACTATCGCTACTTACAAACAATGCCTCCGTACGTGCAAATATCAACGCATGCGTGTGACATGTTAAGTGGGTACTTAAAAACAACTACTAGGATGCCTGCGATACGTGTGAAACGCATTTATTTCAGAACAAAGTTTTGGCCAACTCACCCCTCTCGTCATATAACGTAGAAGAAAATAAAACTCTTCTTATCCAGACTTCTGAAGTGAGAAAACAACTTTTTCTTCAGGCCACTGTACAGTTCGCTCTGCTGCGAATGCACCAGAAATATTGTCATATCGTTTATTACCTATTTACTAGTTATTGGTTTTCAATCCACATCCAATTCAATCCACATCCGTTGATTGAATCCGTGGATTGAATCTTTTGTATCCGTCCATCACGCGGACAACCACAATTCCGATTCCAATCCCGTTCTCTACTACGATCTCAGACTTGTCTTAATTCCAAAGATTCTAATTATCTCAGCGGATCGCATACCGAAAACAGGTACGGCCGCTGTATAAATTATATTATTAATAGCAATTATCGCTACCGATAATTCAGAATTATCGATTCTGATACTGATCGCGATTCGAATCCCAAGCTAATGTTGATCTCGATGTTCCTTAGGAAATTTTGTATCAATAACCATTCTATATAAAAGTTATAACATTTGTTCTACATTAACGCAAGCGAAGTCTTAGGCAAGAGTGAGTATCTTTATAAATATAAAAAATATGTTATTCTCGTGTACGATCTATATTGCTGTAAAGTTTCATCAAAATCCTTTCAGTAGATTTTACGTGGAAGAGTAACAAACATCCGTCCATCCTTACAAACTTTCGCGTGTATTATATTACAGGGATATTTAATTTCTTTTTTGCTCAAATATTTTATTCAAATGCATACAAAATCAAGATGGACAACTTAATATTTAGTCTCCTCAATTCGAAACAAAATTGTTGAAGTTTTAGCTTTTGCAGCAAATCTGTCGAAAATTTTGCGCTAAGTAATATGGAATAACAATCTTATTTTTGATAAAGTTTTACAATATTTACATATTAGAAGTTTTTATCGTTACCAAAGCAAGAGTCGATAATTCAATGTCATTTAATTATTAAGTACTTAATTCAATTATTTTACATCAACGTTTTTCATGAAATTGTGGACAGTACACTCGCCATTTTACTACCGCCTGCTAATAACACTGAACACCAACATATTTGAACTTGCGAGATCTCCGTTTATTTCAGATAATGTGTTCGGTATGTGAGCAGCCTTACCAATACCTACTCGGTTGCTCTGAATTTTTGAGCGTAATAAGCGTATCTCGTGGCTCGTGCGGATGGCGACGCGCATGCTGATGAGGCACACGTCAACGGATATCAATATACCATAGTTTAATAGGTCTGTTCACCTTTACAGAAATATAAGCTCCGTAAAGGTGAACAGATTCTTAAGAAGGTTAAATTACGCAATTCACCTAAGAAGCCCTACAAATGTCTTTTTATTTAGTATTTCATAATAGCTGTTACCTGTCCGCCAGTCTAGGCGTTTTTAATTTAACTTAGATTTTTTTCTGTAATGTAAATTCTTCCGCGTGTGAACACCTTCTTTTAATTTTGTATATCAATCGGTCTCTCTGTCAATCATGTTTCAGATCCGTACCTGCTATCGATTCTAATTATTTTAATTCCGATTTCTCTGTCAGTTCCCGCCGGTCCACTTTAAAACTCCCAATTACTATCGCGATGCCGCCCTTGTCCGATTTTGGTTCTGCTTTCTATTGGAATATGATTACGCTTTCAATTTAATTCCTGGTCCCACTATCCATTCCCATCTTTGGTTCCTATTCTGATTTAATCTTCCCTTAAATATTGCTGTCGGTGAGTAATGACGAATTATCATTTTTACAGTTTTTTTTTTATGTGAAATTGTTCTATACCCTATTTCAAGCTGTAATCTACCTCTATTCCAAATTTGAGTACAATTCGTACGAGCGCGATTGCAGAACAGACATTCAAACAAATTTGGTTCCATATTTATAATATTTCCAGTCGCTTTTCGCCCGTTTAGGTGGGCATAAATTAAAATTTCGTCACGATTATTTCTGATCTCATTCTAGCTTTCGTTATTGTTTGGTCATAAGAAGCTATATATTATATAGACAAACAGGAAAATATAAAATATTTTCATGATACCTTTTCAATTAAAAGGGGATGCTCTCGGGATTGATTTGTATAGAGTCTAGACAAATCCGATAATAAAAATTAAAAAAATCGATTCTACCAACGTAAAATCGGTTGAAGAATTGTCCACTTCCTTGGAATTAACAATTGTGTTCAATCTGTTAAAATATCGTGAAGTAGAATTCGATTTCGAAAGTTTTATAACAGAAATATTAAGCGAATAGAATAATACTTCAAAATTGATCGACCTTAACTAAGTTATAATTATACCGAAATTAATAATAACTCTCTCTGACACTATGGTCATACGTAAGCATCGATGGAAATAATTACCTTGGTCATAATTATCAATGAGGACCAAAATCAAATGTCGAAGTAATTTTTTTCCCCAGCACCAGTATTTACTTTCTCAATACAAGTTGTTTGACGTTATTTCTTTAATTCCGTATAAACAGAAAAGTCTTTAAAAACTTTTCTGTTCATACGAAAAGAAAAACATCATTTTCAAAACATTTTCTGTTTATACAAAAATTTATAGACAAACGCACGCACGCAGGCACGCCTGCATGCACGTATGGTAAGCACAAACACATGCATGCACGCACTCACACACAGACACACACACACACACACACACACACACACACACATTTATATATTTTCTATACAGTATTATTTTATCATCGATTTATAGAAGTCTAGTGATGAGTATAAAATTTGATAGTTTTTAAAATATATGCAGATACATTTGTGAAAGATGTGCTCAGGCTGTGAGCGGTCAGACGTTCGGGATATGTAGAAGCACTAGATCAATGGCACCTGTGACTGATCCATATTTTAGAAGGATCAGTCACAGTATACACACCCATCAGAATACATATTTTAGAAGGCCAACCACGTACAGAACGTGACCGAGGCGTAATCCTACAAGAGGTCTAATTTCGATCGTAGGGTGACTATGGTTTGACTTTGTTTATGCTCTGACAAACAAATTTATATTTACAAAATTACAATTATCCAAAAATGGTATTTCTTATTTAAAGTAAAGAAAAAATAGTGATATCTCTTTCTTCTCTAAACCTTTTTTTTCCATATTATGAAATTGTCGACAAACGTTTTCCCTTGTGGTGTTAATTACTCATTCGCTAGGATTGTAAAACACAATGTCTCCCTGTCTAGTTATGCGTTTGTGCGAAGTTGAAATGTACATCATATTTGGATGTGTGTGTTCTTCTATATCTATAGATAGATATATACATAAAATGATGACATCATACATGCTTTTATTGACATTATATAAATATGCAATATTTATATTAACGCTAGCTTTCGCTCCACGGTTCTGTCCGTGTGGAATTATAAAAATTTAGCACACCCTCATCTGCGATATAAGTTATTGTCTATTTACTATTTATTTATCAAAATATTATTTACTGCTTCTTTTGTCTATTTTCTTGTAAGTATTAAGTTATGCGTTAAGGTAATAAATTATGTGAAAGTATTGAAAACAAATATGAACGTTGCTTTTTTATCGTTCGTATTTATTTGCTCACTATAATTGGAGGGAATAACTAGAACTAGAACAATGTTAAAAGGGATTGAAAATTAAGAGGAGAGAGAAGTGAGGGGGAGGAGATACCGAGTGATAGGGTGATCGATAGCGGAAACGAGGGTGAGAGCAAGCCGAGAAGGAAATGGAGAGAAAGAGTGACAAGCACAAACGATAGATTTATGCCGAGAGTAAGGATAAGATCGAAATTGGTAGTGGGGCCAGAATCAGGCTTGGTACAGAAAAAAATCTCAACTAAATTTCATTATAAGTGAGGTTGCTATAATAGCTAATCATTAATAATACGATTAATAGCCAATTTGCAAATTTCGTCATTTACATAAGCAACAAATCGTTCTAACGAGTAAAACGTCTTAAAGCTTCGTTACATGCAAATGCATAGACCGCTTGCGGGCGACAGCGGTCGGTTAAAGCACTTAGACGAGAACCAGAAACGCTGTGGGCTGCGAGGTCAGTTCTTAATTAGCCGTCACTTGGAGCTAAGCGTTCGTAGCCGTCTTAATGTCTGAATATCAGATAGATTGTGTGTGATCTAGGCAAATTACACATGGTGATATCCTAGACACTGAATTCAGAATGACCGTGTTTAAAAATACTAAAATAAAACTATGTCCTCAAAAGCAAGAACAGAATTTGAGAAACACATTAGGGAAAAAGACGAGGGTGCATCTAACAAAATCATGTATTAGTACGTTTCTCCTTAGTACTTGACACAGTATTCAGGTATTTTTGTACGGTTAAAAAATTATACAGCTAAGGTATTAAAGTATAGCTAAGAATAACATGGAGATATATCAAAATCTTTTTAAAATTTTCTGGCTTTGTGCAAGTCGAAAACAAACAGTTATGAGTCTCTGCTTTTTTTTCTCATACTTACTATTGCTATCGACTTAAATATTGGAAATTTTAATAAATATTTATCCCCACTTATTCATTAAAAAAAAAATGAGTTTTTTTGACTCATTATGCAGAACTGTATAAGAGCTCCAATTTTTTTTAATTGTACCTAAAAATGGTTTGGTGTTTTTTTAAAATCTGCTCGTTATGGGTACTATGTAGATATTATAATATATGTGGCTATATACTTAGAGAAGGCGTAAGTTATTAATGCATAATACACACGTTAAGGTATGTTGCATAAGAGATTTGACACATGTTACTAAAACATAAAACGAAAACTCAAATATTTACATCTTAAGATATGGGACGTTGTTATGGATAAACGGGATTCAGGAAACAAAAACTTGCTCTCTTCCGTTACTTCTCCTCAAAATCTCCGCTTAGATTTCGTTATGATGTAAAAAGGTAAGTCTAGTTTCATCACAGAACTTGGGATGCCCTAAATTTGTAGTAGGATTAATCTGAAGGCTTGTTCTCAAACTCATTTTATGTGACGAAAGTACAAATCTTCTAAATGAGTCTAAAAATTAGATTGGATTATAGAGTCATCTAGTTGAATGAATATATTAATAGAAGTATCCTCAGCAATTTTTTTCAACATTAATTTATTAACCAGGGTTAGTTCTTTCATTTTGATCATATAAGAAAAAATAACAGCTTTTATCATAGAGCAAGAGTTTTCATGAGTTTTTTTTTATTTTGTCAAAATAAATACAAAAAATAAGATCTTGAATTGATAAGTTTTGAATAGCACTAATTGACTTTCAAAATGATTTGTTTTTTTGATGTAAACAAATGTCTTCACTATTTAATGATTTTCCAGTGAAATAATCTATAATACAGTTTTATATATTATAAAATCACTATGATTATTTTAATATTATATAATTTAATATTATTTAATATATACATATATATTTTCGTCATTTGATTTCGACTAAATATAGTGTAAATGTCGCTTCAAATTTAGCGAAAACTTTCCTAACAATACATTTTAAAAATTAATTCAATAATTTGTAAAATTAGTACGTAATAACAGAAACAAATATTTTAAAAATCCCTTTTTATATCCTATTAGCGGGTCCCGTGGACTGTTTTGCCATTTTTATGAATGACTTTTCTATATAGTTAATGTCTGTAGCTTCGCCAGCATGGACATAAAATGAATTCCTTCTTCTTTTGTATGGTTCGATGTCCATCTAAATTTGATTTTGTTTTCAGTCACACTTTTTATTTTGGTTCCGTATCCATAGTCGCTGTCGACTCGTCTCGTTCTCAATTTTGCTTCCAGCCTCCGCTTTTGATTCCGAACAAAAAAAAATTACGTGTATTGATCTTTCGAATTACGGTTCGGATTCGGACCGGTTCGAAGCATATAAAACTCTTTTAGCAAAAAGTATTTTCAGTTCTTCTCGAATTTTCAAATTTGCCATTCTTTGAAGATTTTTTCTTCATTTGTAACCATTTCAAACTATCTCAAATATTTAAAAAAAAATAAATTTGCCAAATCGATCCAGCAGATCTCTAGTAATACGCTTATTAACGAACAATTTTTCATTTTTATTTATGTAAACTAATCCTCATACATCATGAGTTAATAACATTAATTTGTAAATATATTCAATGAGCAGTACATTAAATATATAACACAGCTAATGCTACTGTTATAATGTATCTATAAATAATGCTCAAAATCTATACTAATATTATAAACGCGAAAGTTTGTAAGTATGGATGTTTGTTGCTCTTTCACGCAAAAACTACTGAATGGATTTCGATGACACTGTGCAATAATATATAACTTACACATCAGAATAACACAAGAGCTACAATTTATAAAGATATAATGTGAATTATCCAAAATATAACGATAAGTATCAAGTAAGTAGGAAAAATCTGCGAGCTATTCTGACGTGCGCCGCAAAAAATGTTGGAATTACACGTATATAATGTATAATGGAAATATTTATCTTAAATAGTCCTAAAAAAATCCTGTGACAACATATATCTATATTTTATGAGTAAGCCATTATCGCTCAAATGGTGAACCATAAATACAATAATAATTGATAATTTTTTTCTAACGCACATTTGATAGTAAAAAATTGATCCTTATATCAAAATAAATACTTTCATCGCATCTGGTGTTTAAAGTAGATATACTTTGTCTTTGACACTGCATCATTTGGACAAATATTTTAATAGTTATGACGATAGACAAGCGAGTGCGCGATATTACGGTGCGGTCCGGCGGCAGGGTCAAACCATAAAGGTAGCAGGCATACATTTGAGCACGCAATGTTTTTCCCACGGCCAGCTCTATGTGGCTTGCCCACGCGTTTCTAAATCGCAAAATCTACATGTTTATACAGACCAAAATAAATCGTTTAACATAGTTTATAGGAGGATATTACAGTAGCCACCTATAACTTTTGCATTACCATCAATCATCATATACTTCCGTACCTATCTATCCTTACAAACTGTAGCGTTTGTAATAACCTATAATACATATTAGTGAGATCATCATAAAAAATACTTAGTTTCAATTTACATACATTATACAATACAAATGTTCGAACACTTAAAACTGGAGAATAGCTGGACCGATTTTAATTTTTAATTTGTTGCATTTGTCTCCGTTCCAAATAGCAAAATAGTAAAAAAACATTGAAAAATTGACAAAAAAATAAAACGCTTTCTATCATCATTATCACAATTTCCCATCACCACGCGAGTGAAACCGCGGGGCGCAGCTAGTATAAAATATTTACTCTAGCTCTCCACACATGACGACAATAATATTTAATGCGCTAGTAATTAAAAACGTTTTTTCAGTAAAGATTGCCTTCTCTATAACAATTTCTTGTCTAAATATCTGTTCTGTCACTTACACTTCTTAGTCCGATACGTGTTTTTCGCAAATTTGAACCCTTTGAAAAGCATCCGTATTCTTGTAGACACCCGATTTTTTGTATAGTGTTCATCACGTGAATATTAGTCATATCACATGCATACGTTTTTATAAAAGTGTACCGTAGAAGTTGTTTGATACGAAAATTTAATATTACACGACTTTTACGCTTTGAAGCACTGAAATGACAATTCATTAAAACAATAGGTTTTAAAACCCCTGTAATACTAAAACTTATCGTACAGTCCATATTATACAACAACTAATGAAGCTTCTACTTTGAAAGATTTTTCGCTATGTTGTATTTCAACATTTAAATGAAAATAAACAAATGATGTGCCGATTTGCATAAGATCTAGAAAAGCACTGTGATGCGGGCGTGCACGGTTAAGTCTTCTGCGGTTATACCCCTTATGCCCTACTTCACATTCAAACTCGAAACTCGAGATTAACCGCTGCAACACAAACGTACCGCGTATGTCCTATAATACTTGATAACGTATGAATGTGATAGAAGTAATACTCGATTTCCCTATACGATAATATAAAAAGAAAACAAAAAAAAAACTAGCCAAGAGCATGTCGGACCATGCTCATTATAAGGTTCCGAAGCCATTATTACAAAGAAATGCACTATAGATCAAAAAAGTACGTTGTTACACTTTTTACATGTTTCCAGCACAGAATAGTTATAAGGACTTTAGTCTCCTATAATTAGAAAAACAAGTGAGCTTATAATTCTTCTATAATTAGAGAAGAAAATTTCTAAAATAGTGTTAACTAAAGTGCATCAGCAAAAGACGGTGTCTTTGGCGTATTTACGTGATCAGAAAAATTACTCAAAAGCCTTAAAGTGTTAACACATAAATGTGTAGTGGCGACATTGTAATTAATTTTTCTATTAGTCGCTTATACATAGTACGCCTTTGCAGCAGTATCATATTTATACTTCATTATACTTCATAATTCATACAATTTAAAATATAAAGTTCCTTTTTATGCTCCCATGAACATGCTTTTAAAAGAACTGTCAAAATATGTTTGCTGAAAAAATTTTTTTTACTTCTGTTACATCTATGGAGAGCCCCCCTATAAATATTTATATTTGTTATTTAACTATAAAACTAAATAGCGGCTCACAGAAGACACCTATAATAAAAATTTCATCAACTTAGATTTTGTAGTATTGGAATAAAACGCCTGTGGCATACGGACGGACGGACATGACGAAACTATAAGGGTTCCGTTTTTACCATTTTGGTTCGGAACCCAAAAATCGATCTATAACAGTCACGTTATATTCTAATATAAATAGACAATTTTTAAATACAGTTACATCGTTGGCTTTAGAACTAGGCAGCGAGTCCAGAAATAGGCGTAGACGTGTCGTGTACGAGCGCTGTAAACGTTCGCTTAACCTGCGTTTAGCGGCGTTCGGTCTCCGAGGTCCGGTGTTAATTAGGCCCGCGGCTTCCGGCGGAAGGCCGCTAGCCGGCGGCTTAATGCACCGCACACCAGATGGCTTTCCAGCAGGCTATTTGCATCTTAAATTATATGCCCGGCGGATTAGTTTGTTTTATCGAAGCTTTCTAAGGGAATCATTTTTATTCAAGGAATTTTATTGCAGTTGAAACGGCTAATAATCTTATAAATCTGTTTTTGGATTCAAATCATAGTAATTGTAATACAACAACGTCGATTCAGAGATAATAAATTCAGTTGAAAACATATTTCTTATGACTAAAATTTATTTTCTGGTAATTAATAAGACAGCATTGTTGTTGATTTCTACTATTTGTATACCACCGACTGTATACAATTATACATTATTCCATAAAATAACAAAGAGAAAATTTTAAAACTTCAAAAATAAAAGATTTGACAAAACAGGCATCTTTTCTGATATATGTATTTTTGTACATTGTTTCATATTGAATTGAACTGTAAAATATTCATCGTATAAGAAGAAATAGGAATATGTTTAAAGCGTATTTAAGAACTTCCACAGGGATTGGAAAGCAAATAAAAAGGATTCCTAATATATTTTATAAAACAGTAAGCATTTATCCAAAGTTATTTACAAAAAACAATAAATAAATACCGTAAGCTAAAACGGTTCCTCGGGCTTATCAGTCAAATCCTTTATCATCTTCTGTTAAACTGCTGGGAATAAAATGTTTTCTCTCTATTTTTGTTTATTACGATTGTAAATGGATTTTCTGATCTACAATAATTTCTTTTTATGCGGTATTCCACATTACGTTTATTCTGGGTTATCATAATAATATTACCTTAGAATGGATGGATATAATTTTTGTGTTTTAAGACTATATGAATGTATTATTTTCTTAACAGCGACTCGTATAATATGTTAGCATAATGAATGTACGAAAGAATCGGAGAACTGATTTTCGTTTAAAAAAAAATAAAATACAAGAGCGATGTTAAGCATTGCCTAGACATTTCAATAGAAAGTGTTTTAGTAAATAATTACAAAACAATGTCACCGTAATTTATACGCGGACCGGAATCTCTATGAGTTATGGTCCGTCGCCGCCGGCGCGCGGCGTCAGCTGCTAACAATGCGCGGCCCGCGTCTGCGCGTGCATTATCGTACGCGACCGGTGATTTACTACGACACGCTTTCGCAATGGCCGTTTTCAATTTTGCTGATGTCTTATCCTTCAGAGGTGTTGGAGGACGTGGAAATTCAGCGAATCATATTCGGAATGGTGTCCATGACTTATCCCGAACAGAATCTCTCCTTGATATTAAATTTAACAAATACTTAAAAAATACTCAAGGTGAATTATTAATGGCAATGGCAAAAACAGAAAATGGAAACAATACTACGGCCAACTATTGAACAGAGAGTTCCGTGGTGAGGTAATTTCTTATTTGCAATTTACTGAAGGACCAGTAAAATAGATTATAATGGAGAAAGCAAGATAGGCCACATCAAAAATTGAATGCTATGTCCTCATAGTATTCAATTTTTGATGGGTTGGGTTCAATGGGTTCTCAATCAATGGGTTCCTACCCAGGAGATACACGGAAGAAGTTGAAAGAATGCGCATTGCCCTAGCTCACCAAATTCTCCAATTGTATCATTATGAATGCAAAGACTCCTGAATCCTGGCGTAATAGGACTCTATGCCCCATATATAAACAAAAAAGGGATATAGCTCAATGCGTTAAGTACGAAGAATAAATCTCACGTCTAAGCACACTAAAACTGTTTTATTGCCATATAAATGAAAACAAACACAGCTTACAGTACGCAAATCGATCATTAATACCTTACAGACAATTGGAGTTATGATGGAAAAACACCGTTCGAATACAGAAAATCTGAACTTTCCATTCATTTACCCAAAAAAAAAACACTTTCTATGAAGTATACATAAATTTAATTTCAAAAACAATGAATGCTTAAAACATCCCGAATTACTATGTGGAATTGGTCTAGATATATGCGAAAAGCACCAAAGGATGTACTAAAAGCCCAACTGATTTCAGTGAGTTGTTTAATGTAGAAATAAGCGTCTATTAAGAAACATACCTGAATCCACTACTATCCACTACACAAACATACTAGAATCCACTGCGAAACGAGTATGTTAGGGATCGTTTAATATAGGACCTATTCCTGAAAGCAAGTCGAGTAAACTGGCATGCCGATATCGTGAGACGTGGGAATGATCCCTCAAAAAGGCCCTGAATAATGAAATGTTCAGGACCTTTCTGGAAAGCAATCTAAGGATTGACCGCGAGATAGAGAACTACTGCCCGCCACCTGATGGGCAGGTATCCAGAAAGAGATTCAGAAAGAGAAACTCAGTACATAGACAAGCCAGAACAGAACTCCTTAGCGTACACAATGCGACCCTAACTGAGAAGATAGCTGGACAAAAAAAAGAAGAAGGTACCAAATAGTGGTGCACTAAGACCGTCAGAAGTTTAGTCGGGGCAACATAATTGAGGCTTGTAGTTTCTCAGAAATTGACATATCTGCAGTGTACGTTTTATAACAAATGAACACAAACATTTTCTTTCTTATGTTAATTTCGTATAATTGCCCGATATAAAAAACATGCCTAATTTATAACTCTACGACATGATTGTAATATATTTTGATGCGTATATGGAGGCTTTCAACTTCAAACCGCCTTTCAATGAACATACGTGCTCAGTCAGTAAAAAGCAATCTGATTATTTGCAGTATGATTATCTTAAACTAAGCTACACTGCTAAACTTAAGGAGTTTTTAATATCTAGGCCCAGAGCGAGTGGCCACGTCTTTCTTTTTAAACTGTGTATACTATGAGAATTTAGAAACGAAAAATATAAATTGCTAAAGGATAAGTTTAGAATTACTGATGCTGAAGACGATTTTCTCGTGGAAAGCCATATTATAATAAGAACAATTTCTTCTACAGACGTAAAAGTTCATTCCATCGTCAGACATACAAATGGAAAAAGAGGGAGTAACACAGAGAGAGAAAGACAAGGAATAAAGATAATTTGAAGGCTGCATCAATCACGTTTTTTCATTAGAACCTGAAGGAAGTGAATTAATGTTCTAAGTGAGGCAGGACCCGCGGGAAAAAATGCATGAAAAATTACACAGATTAAGTCTAATGGGGGACTGATGTTGCGTCCGATGTTTTTGTCCGCGGGCGCCATTAGCCGGCTTGACCTCTGTCCTAACTGTTTCCGCGATTTTTCCGCGTCCTTCGCGCTTTTTGCTAATTGAATTTATCTATTATTTTCACGTGCCCGCCTATTTGCAGTCGCTAATAGAATATATATATGATAAATATATACACATTTTTTTTTTCTACAACTAGTGCCCTTATAATACAATGTCGGGGAAAAAGTTTTTTCTAGTTCTGTATATAGATTCAAGCTAATGTTTCATCATCTTTTATTTATATTTAATTATAATATTTATGCCATTTTGTTCTACAACTTATTGCCATTTTGTATGTAGTGACATATCCCATGTAGAAATTTTGGGACTTCCGTTCAAAAAACTGCAACAAGCATTTTTAAAAGTACTCTTGATTTTAATCTAATTCTGAAGAGATCGAAACAGGTGATAATCTAAGAATGCAAGATCAGGTGAATGCATTAATTCTTCCCAAACAAACTCTCTCAATATTTTTTGAGTGACTAAAGATGTATGTGGTTTGGCGCTATTATGGTGAAAAACCACACGCTTTCTGTTGACCAATTCTGGCCGTTTTTTTTCTGCTTCTTGCTCGAGTATCATCAGCTGTTGGCAGTAGAGATTCAAATTGATGGTTTTGTCTGGCGGTAAAAGCTTATAATAAATAATGCTTTTCCAATCCCACCATACACATAGCATCAACTTATTGCGAACTGATCCGGGTTTTGCTATAGGCTGTGCAACTTGCTTGCCTTTTGACTATGATTTTTATTGCATGTTTACTGCAACTTTTTATTTATAGAATACGAAAAAACTTTTCCCTGACCTAATAATTTGCTGTTATTTTGTTTCATTATCATCATTAAGGAAAACAATTGGTAGTATTTAGGAATTAATTACATCTCAAGATCAAAAGTTTCGAAACGGATATAAATTGAATGATTTATTTATACCAAAATCAATAGTGACAAGTAAATCATCAATCAACAAATATTATTGATAGAATATTAGTCTTTTAATGTTACTGAAACTGTTTTTTATACAAAAAAAAAGTATTTTTTTGCATAAAAACCGTTTCTAAAACATTATGAACCATAGATCAGACAGACGTGTATTGTGTATCTGAGTTAAAATTTGTACTTCTATAGCTTAAAAAATATTGCGTTGCAAAATTTATTTGTAATTTAATAGAAACGACGACATTAATGTAAAAAGACAAAATATAGTTAGTAAAAAAAATATTAAAGAACGCAATTAACGTTTAACAAATCTTATTGATGAGTAACTACGCGCTTCCATTTCATTATTTTGTAACAATTTTACTTGATTCAACTATGTGATGTCTAGGTACATCCTTAAACTCGGACTGCAGAAGATGCAGTCCTTAAACGGATACTAGTTTTAGATTTTCATAATCGCTATAGGCTATTCAAGGAGTGTTTACTTAACGACTAACTTCATAATCTAGAATTTCGGTACACTGTAATTTTTTTTTCACACAACGCGCCAAAAGAAGTAATATTTTATTGATATGCTCATTCATGACATTTAACTCCTATTTAATTAACTTGCCTTCTCACAATTCTATAACTCTGAAAGTAATTAAGCATGAAACTCTGAGAACACATACAATCAGTCTCCTTTAGAATGACGTTGCAAAACCGAACAATTGTCATGATTGCTTTCTAATCAGCATTCTCGATATTAAAATTATGGTAAAATTATTATAAAATCGTTAGAAGAGAAATTATTTCATAAACACCCCATCTATTTGAAAGCTTATCCTGAAAACCCATGAACCATAACTTGGTTTCGATGTGAACCTTGAATTTTACTTTTTCTCTTTATACGAAGGTTTTATATTTCGCTCGAAATGCGTATCTACTTGTATCAAAAATTATGTCTTCGTATGCGACGGCAAATATTTGTTTTCGCCGTAGAGTGTTGCGGTGCAGCGGTTCACATAAAATCTATAGCATAAATACCGGCATTGGGCTAATTATCATAAAAGTGCGCTTACGCCGCCGGTCGTGCAGTCGGCGGCCATTACCGAATGGCTGTCATTAAAGCGATAAGGGCCGCCACCCAGAGAGCCGGCGCGTCTATGCCTCGCATTACGCTACTTGGACGCTAATTCGTTTTATGGCCAATCACTCATTAGCTTTACACTTTGATAATACAGCTTGATTTAGCTACCAGTGGACTAATGTGATGCGTAACTTGGCGTCGTTGTATTACTGTAATCCAGTGAATTAGTATGAACTTATGACTTAGTGTCATAAATCATTTATGTCTACAACGAAAATATATTGTTGTCTTGTTATTTTTATTTTGGATTGGAGAGTGTCAGAGGAATAATTATATTAATTGCAGTTGTTTAAGCCGTATTCTTAAGATTTAATACAGTGGCAAATAGTCCCCCTCCTTTACGCCCGCAACTCAATTTATTCCTACCCGCACTCGCTTTCTTTTGTACTTCGAACGCGAACGCAACCACAAATAGCTCATTGAATTATATGCTATAATTATTAATTTTCAATATTGTGAACCGCAAGTGTATTCTACGTATTCTGTATAAAAAATAGCCCAGACTCGCAGTTGTGCTCGAAACCACAGTGGCTGCCGAGAGAACATCACACAGAAGGATGAGTCTCTTCCATCCCTTTGATTTTCCACTGTATATAGTTTCGAAAATAAGGTAAATAGGACAACTCCGATCAGCAACAGGCGCATAGAGCAGTAATTTAGGATCATATCCTATGCTATTAGCTGTGATATTACAATAATAAAGCAGAATAATGACCTCGACACGTTTTATTGATAATTTGTATCCACAAATATAAAACAAAACGTCTTTCTTTCCGTATGTTTGTAGTTATATCTGTCCATTTGTGCGCTTATAACCTGAGAATCATTAGGTCAATTCGCATAACTATTTTTTTTTAAGTAGGAATAGGTTGGCTGACCGTGTTTTAGTGTGCATTTGGTTAGCAGGAACAATTTGAATGCATCATGTCAGAAAAAAATCTCGGCTTTATTTGTCTTAATTTATCTATCCCTATTTGTTGTAATACCAAGCGATTTCAACAATAAAAAATATATGAGCTTTAATTTAATAATTTATTTTATGCACTATTTGGTTAGAGATCGAAGTGGGAAAGACGATAAAGATGTCTACGGACACTGGATCAGGATTAGCTTTACTTATTATTTCAGGGACGATGCCTATAAACTTGAAAAGCAATACTTTATCAAAGTACACACTGACATCTAAATTGTAAGGGCCGTTTCCGAAATAAAAGTACATATGCAATAACAGCTCACTTGAAGCAATAAGATAAGATAATGGCAACGAGGCAACGCAATAATTACCATACATATTGTGCCAATGGCCGACACACAAGGCGTACATGTAATTGTGCTGATGTGAAAAGGCACCTCGCCGCTCACAACGTTTTTCAGGATCTCTTCCTCAATCAGGTTCAGCACCCAAGTAATTTCGGCCGTAGATGCACATCAGCAGGTCGGTAATAAAATTTTAAGAACATACATCCATAATTACTTATACAATTCTGCTTAATTCACTTTATTACCTATATTGGAAATCAGTATTTTTACCAAAGTAACTGTTGATACAGCAATAAGAATTAAGAAGTGATCCCTCACTGAACAAAGTTTTGGTTTTTAAAACCGAACGTGTACAAGAACTTTTTTTTGAATCGAGTATGTTTCTTTATACAATACCATCAGTTGCTGATGGTGCAGTGAAATGTCGTGAGAAAACCCACAGTCCGAAGATGAATGACAATTATAATTGTTCAGTTTGAAACTTGCAGTCGACGAGGGGCTCGCGGCCAATCATGTTGGATTCAAGCCGCTGCCAATTGTTTGTGCATCATCTATTCTTCTCGTCATCATCTCTTACATTGGGAACGATATCAGGAAGTTGTTTATCTGACTAATATCTGACTAATGTAATACCTTACATGATTATATAACATGTAAGATAGGCGTTAATTTTTCATCCAGTCTTATAGCAGCATACACGACCGCCCTTGTACTTTGACAGATTTGTACAACATCATTCATGCAGCCTGTCATACTGGTTTCGTAGGTTATTTAAACAATGACTACTATTATAAATAATATAAAAAAATGGCAAATAAAAGAAAGATCTTTTATTTGCCATTTTTTTATATTGTATTCTTTCTTTCTTTTTATTATATTTTTTTTGTTTTTTTTTTTTATTGTCATATAAGACTAATTAATAGCAAGTGCACCTGAATGGATATAAAGAGCTACATCTTTTTTTAAATACAAAGTAAAAATAGTCGCGCGGTACAGATACAAAAAGGGTAATTTTAATCGGTGCATTACGAAAAAAACGATATCTAGAAACACAGGCAGTAAATATATTTCGCATCAGAGTAAATGTTAACACATTGTTAGTTACACCGTCGGCACGCTTAATAGGGGATTGTAGAAAGGAAAAGTAATGCTCCAAAGTTAAGGCATAAATCTCGCGAGAAACGTCTGGTCTCACCCTGATTACCGATAAAAGGGATCCGGTATTACCCACCAGCGAGCTTTTCATCCATAACGCTGGAATTCCTTTGGAGGATTCTCGAAAAAGCTGTCTTTTAAATCCCAATAAAATAACTTCGGCCGTTCCCGCCCGAACGATTGTATCTGAGTGACCGATCTCGGGCGGATCGAAAAGTGTCTAATTCTAAATTATGATCGATTCTACCGGCGCACCGCTCGACGTCGGCCGACGTGGAGATTGGTCCGACACGAAAACGTTTACCGTCTCAAATATACTTAATTTACAATATGTATACTATGATCGTTTAGTTTCACTTACCAAGAAATATTTTATCAATCAATTATATAATAGTGTGAAATCTGATACAAAGAACAAAAATAACATAATTAATATAATTGTAGATTACGATTAAGTACTACATTTTTCCTCTTAGTGTTCCGTAGTCAAAGATAAAAACGGACCCCTTCTAATTTCTTTTCCATTCGTCCGCACGTCGCAACCTTATAACTCCGTCATTGAACCGTCCATTCTGATGAAAGCGTACACTTATAAAAACTGCCATACAATATCGTAATGCCATTGTAATAAAAAAAATTGGGGGTAGTTTTACATACCTACGTAATAATTGTAGGAGAACAAACTATTTTTCTCGTACAATATTTGATGGGGTGTTGTTTTAAAATATTTTCAAATATGTTAAAGGTCTTCAAATGACTTTTTTGACGGATTATGTACATTTTGCAAGTTTCCAAATTTATTAAATTGACACGTGTGCTCAGAAATCTGAAAAAAAATAAAAAATCACTTTTTAGAAGTTTTTAACGGAGATTTTTTGAAAGAAAATCTAATCATAAATTTTCATAATTTTAAGTTTTCAGTACTAACAATCTGGTATATATCCTACCATCAAACATATATTTTTGCTGATACTACTTTAGATTTGATTTCACGAATTGATGAGTAGCTATTCGATAAAGGTTTAATTTAAATTAATTACAATTGCATATTTCCCGTTATTTCGTTCGCAAGTCCGGGGATGCTGAAGTCCTACCCTCACCTCGGCCGGTAGCCATACACACGCACACTGTGAAGAAATCGACCAGGAAGGCGATAATACGTGACACTATATACTATATATGAACTGCATTGCACAACATCACGTGACCGATGTTACGTGTACATAGTTATAGTTACTCTCAGTATTTATCGGCGCATAATACAGCTTGGACAAACAATGTCACGATAAAAATCAAAGCCGGAAGCGATTTAACCCGGTAGTTAAATAATAACAGTGTTTCGGAGGCCCCGGGCGGCGCTTGCGACGGCTGCCTACTAGCGTCGGTGAGATTAAATCGATCTACCGATACGACTTGGTAATCGATTTGCTATACCGCGACTCTATTACCGACCGACGCATCATCGATGATGACATTACATCGTTGTTAATCATGGCAGATTCGAGACTGATCGAAACTTTGCCCGATTATTAACTTTTATGTCTCAAGTAGGACATGTATTACTTAAAAAAATATATATTAGGACTCGACATAACTTTATCGTATCTAAAAATTACATGTATTCCTCAATGATACGTTTACATGTTAACGTTGGCCTCTAATTTCTTGCTTTGATGGCCAAGCGTTATTATCATTTAAATAATCTATACATATATAATGAAAATAGGTTGTCTTTGTTCTAAACATATAGACATGGGACTGGGACCATTCGATGCGGGATGATTTGTAGATAGTTCCAGGCTACTCATTATTCGAATTCCGTAAATCCTTCGCCATTTTATTTATAATAAAAATTACCCAGCGAAGCGGGCGGGACAGCTAGTACTAATAATATTTTTGGATATAGGTACATACGCAGCAGCATCTGCGGGCCCAGCACGACGCCCTAGTCAAGAGTCTCTCTATAGCACTATCCTTCTCTTGCAACGTAATGAATGAAAGAAACAGTCCTATAGAGAGACTGTTGTTCCCGGGCATTATGCTAGGCCCGCTGGTCCCAAACTAAACAACGAGCCATGTACTGTGGGTACCAGATAGTCGATATAATACATATACATTTTTTTGTTTGTATATAAAACATAGAAACGCGCAGGCTCAAGATAAACATGATTTTTTAATGAAATAAATAAATGTCTGTCTTGTGCAGGAATCGAACCGACACTCCTAGTGCAACAAGTAGCATCACTACCAACTGCGCTGATCGAGCAGTCAATAGTTTAAATAATTATTAACAAATAGGTTTTATGTATCACAATGTGGAATTTTAATACGTTTTTCAATTGATTATTATTTCATTGTATCATTTTCTTATAAATTCCATTACAAAAACAAAGACAGTTATTACACAAACACTATTGCAATTGAAAGCACAGAAATTTTTAAGTTTCATAATTATGAGATCCATTCTAAAAGTTTTTTTAAATACGTACCAGTCCTGCACGATTTAATTCGATTATGCATCTCATTCAAATTAACTTGCATTTGGCGACAAAAAATATGAACAACATTTACTCTAAAAAAAAAAGTCAACAAATAAACATTGATCACGTGCCGGAGAACGTTAATTTATTTCTCGGAAACGATTGTGTATGCAACAGGAGTCACCATCGGCGCACATCGAAATGCATAATCAGGAGGGCGTGAGTGAATAATTTTCGTTGATTTATGTATTTCGTCTCGACGGAACCGCCGAGTCCTGCCTCATTACCGGCCGACGTTGAGCGATGATCGCGCGGGGAGAAAAATGCCGTGCTTAACCCTACGCAACGGCCCCGAGCCTATATGGTTTAATTCCCGTGCGCTGGAGTAGCGATGCACGTATCGGATAATTGGCAACAATACAAAAAAAAAAGTCCGATAATGTCAACAGCTAAAATGAATTTAGATCAAAAATTGAAGGGGTTTTCAATTTTTTTTCACGTACAATTCCATTTTTAAAAACTTTCACAAAATTATTACTCGAAATGTAATAACTCACTACTTGTAGTATTGTAATTAAAAAAAAATGATGTGGTTTGATTGTATTCGATTTGACATTGCTTTTTAATTTTATTGCGTTTAAGATTGATATTGTAGCCTATGTTGTAACCACTTCAGAACTCTTTCAAAGTAGTGCAAAGTTAACATCTAGGGAACACTGCCGAAGCTAATCGTTGCACACTTTTGCCCGAAATCTCAGAATTTGTATAGCTTTGAGATCATACCACATGTGTTATACATCAAAACACAAGCAAAGAATGTGCTTAAACTGTAGGTACCAAAAAGAAATACTCCCTAACAGTGCGGCACTAGGCAAAACTTGGACGTCGGTGACATCAAGCATCGAGGCCTCTTTCATTTCCTAATCAGAACGTAAACAATGGATTGAATGGTTTGAATTATACGCTAATGTTAAGTTATAAAACTTTTTTGTGAGGCCCCCTTAGGCGGGAGGCCGTCGGCGGTCACCGACATCGCCGACGCCTTACGCCGCCACTGCTCCCTAACCTACTATCCAAATAGTATAAAACAAAGTCGCTATTTCTGTCCGTCCGTTTATGTACTCAGTACTTTTAAAAAAGGCAACACATTTCAATGTGATTTTCGCCATCACTGCAAGAATTTCTTTCAGCAGGTTTGCGTGTACAATATTTTCATATTTTATCAAAAACTAGTAATCTCGATGTTTGTGTGATTAAGCGTCGTTTTTTGGACGCATACACGGTTTACGCTTACATAAGACACATATCATATTAATGAACTATAGAACTGTAGAAAGGGCTACAAAATATTCTGCGATGGATTCTTCACCTTGGATTAAGTTTTTATGTCAGGACTGTGGACAATGATCTAATTAAGTTCGGCTATTGGAATCCGATAGACGGCCTCTCGACATCACACAGATACACGACGAGGGCGCACAAACACCGTCTGAAGTGCTGTCGCCGCGGCGGCCGCGGGCGCGTGTGATAGATAAGGCCGCGCCCCGGCCCGCCGGCCGCGTGCTCATGTCGGAGGTGCTCTTGCGAAACAAGTCACGTATTAAATGAGAATATTCGGGGAAGCCTCTGACTTATTTATCATTCCGCGCGGAGCTGCACCCCATGAATTTTATACAAGATTGAACGATTTAACCGGCGGAATTGATGGACCATCTATCGGGCGGTGTCAGCACTCGATAGAACAATGCAACTTTGTATTATATATCGTATTTTTCTTTTTATTTATCGCTAAGACCGTGCTGTTAAATGTTTCAGGTTTTTTTGATGGTACAAAGTTCTTGGAATATATCTTAGAAAAAAATATTGACTTGCCTCGATAGTCGCTTAACGCTTCGCTAAATACTGTGAAGCATAAAGAAAGATAGGCATATTATTTACTCAATCTTAACTATTATAACTTATCGAATTCTTATGTCACGTCACGTCACATCGCGTTATGTTATACTTTATAATATATGAATATAAGTAAACACGCTTTATTTTATTTACCTATTAGCTATTTGTATTTGTTTTGTTATTCACTCGACTTCTCATATTTTCTGTCTTTCTTTTATCATGAAGGGTCATAAATTTGTAAGCAAAATATTGTATACTACATATTAAAAGATTTATAGAGATATCGTTTATAACATATTGATTTCAATATCAATTTAAAACTTAGATCTAGTTTGGATATATAACATATTGTATATTATAACAAAGTAAATTAAAGCCACTCATACTCATTAAATATTTTTTCAAAAAAATGCTACTGTATAGTTTTCACTTGATATCTTTCATGCAAAGAGATTGCCAGACATTTTTTAATGTAATAAACAATACGGCAGTGTTAAACAAATCCATCAAATCGATTGGACCATGATGTTATTTATACTAATATTATTAAAGGGCAAAATTTATTGCTAATATAAAGGATGAATGAATTCATTCAATATAGACGCGGGAGGAACGGTTAGCGAAACCTAGTATATAAAAGAAATGGGGTAACTTGAGAACTATCCATTTTCCTGTTCAATTCATCCGGACTTTGAAGAGTTACATCTAGGCTGCAGCATGTATATAAATGTCAATGCGTGCTTTGACATATGCATGTCGTACACGCACGCAGAATGGACTAAATAGTATATTTGCTGTAGTCACATAGAAACATTTACGAGTTTTGTTTCAATTCTAAAATACTACCCTGAATAATTTACAAATATGTGCAAATTATTCAGCGTACACAATGCATAATTATGCGTTGTGTTACAATGGGCGACTGGTAGTTCAACCTTTTGAATGGACTGCCATATTTTTAAATAAACGCCACACACCATTGGCTGCTGGTGCCTCCTATATTAATTATATGAATTCAATTAGTCTGTGTTCAATATTTGTATTTCTATTAGGTATGGTTTGATTGTAATTCTTAAACAGTAGAATTACACGTCAAATTATTGTGGTGTATAACGGGGTATGCGATGCTTATTTTTGTATTGAAAAATATACTATACCTTCAATACAAGTCTTGAAGTCACAAATGTACTATGCCTAGGATCGATGTAGTCTATCCATCTAGTTGTTTTGCCGGCTAATTGAGTGTGGCCTAGCTAATGCTTTACTCCTCGTTTTATTGTCCCCACACGAGAGACTTACATAAATCACCTACGACATAATATATGTAAACTATAACATATGATGAATTATTAGTATTCAAATGAATATGATATTAAAATCAACTCAACAATAATCAACTCACTTAGTATAAGGTCTTTTCATGTTGATTTTAAAACTTTAGAGAGAGCACTTTGTTTTATGAAGCACTAAAATCATTTTTTCCTTGAGGCATCTTGTTCATTCTCCATCATCATCATTATGTACCGCCTCTAGCCGATTTTGAGACCGAAAGGGATGAGATCCCAAATTTCAGTACACTGAAGGCAGTAAGTAATAAAAACGGTGTAATATAGAAAGAAAGCACTTGAAATTTCTAGTTAAATTTAATTTTGTAGTTTATGTTTTAGATGTTTATTTATTTTTTTTAAAAAAAACCACGAAATACTTATCTATAGTAACCAACAAGATGCCTTCGATTTCATACACAAGTTGATGGGATAGTCATTGATATCTTAAAAAACTTTTCTATCAATTCCTTTTTCCAACGTGCAAATTGGACGAACAGTAGATTAGACAGTCATTAACTACGTCATTCATACAAAGTACCGTTTGCACTTTATTTTATCAAAGTTAGGACATAAATAAGGACTGAACGTGTTGAATGAATTTGAGAGAGTAATACAAAGCTCAAAATCACGAAATAAGAGCTTCAACTATTTCGTTTCTCCCAATGAGTGAGATTTCCGGTGGTCCCTTTATTGTTCCACTTTCTCTTCTTCAATCCCTCACCATCAGATGTTTTTCTCTTACCCAAAAGGCCGACAACACATTGGTGACTCTTCTGGAGTTTAAATGTCGATGGATGACGATGACCACCAACTCTCTGGTTACCAGAGCTAATTTGTCCCTCTAAAATGCTATATAAAAAAAGTAAGAAACACTGTAGGTGCGTTTACACGCGTACACTAGATGGTTTTAACAGTTTGGATATTCGAAACTTGAGAACGTTGCCTGAGAATTAAAGCGAAGATCGAAAGGGACTATTGTGCTCATGTTGATGTTAATTTATGAAAAATGCGTCATTAAGAACATTTGAAAGGCTTGTACTAATAGCGGCAGTGTTAATTAAGAATAACGCTTACGCTATACATCGAATGAAGGATATTAGTGAATTCAATAAATAATTCTGAATGGCGAAAATCCGTAGATAATCTAAATCATAATGTGTGTAAATATTGTGCAAATTTTCGATAAGTTAATAATGTCTCTTAAAGTAGTTACAAAAATTTGTTACTTACTTCATCCTGCGCTTGCATTCCTGGTACTCGTTTGAACCTTACCAGGCATGGGAGACATTTTTATTTTTTTATCAGAATACGTAACATTGAATTAGCTATAAAATAAATGTTGTGCACTGCTTCCTGCGTATGTTGTCTTGGTCCTTGCAATCAGAATGATGTGTTACATCGGCGCGTTACATGCCCAAAATACAACCACCACTTTCTAATGCACCAATAGCTTAATGCACTAATAACTTAAATACCAGCCTTCAGAAATTCGTACGCATGAATATGTATACATACAGCTCAATATCTCTTACGTTTGCAAAATATGCTAATCACTCAATTGCATTGAACGACTAACTGATACGCCATTTTTAATCAATCGGAATTGCTTCAGATCGTACGAATTTCATGTTACATCGTCACGTTACATACTCAAAACACATTGATCACTTTTTTAATGCACCAAAATAAGCGTAACTTCAAAAACTTTGCTGTTATCAAACACTTAATTAAGCAGTTAACTGACACGTTTTTTATATTGACATAAAACTTTCTATATACACTATTGAATTTCTCGATAGGAAGAAACTCCAATATTGCTGTATATTAATGTTCAAAAAGTTATTCACTACTTCTCATTGCGGTAGAAACCTCACGAGAGTCCCCATCTATTCGATATGAGAATATCATTTAACCGGCCGGCGTCTCATAAGAATACTCGTAAAGGAGAATACGTAATACGGCCCGCGGTACGTTATAACGCCCTCTCACGGCGCGTACGTAGCACTCGAGCGCCGGACGTGCGGTGATAATACCCATCGAAACGGACCGGGGCCATCCCGGCCTTCCTGAGCGGACAAAGAGGGCGATCTCCTTATTGTGTTCGCCGTATGGTCCACCCCCTTATGTATATATTCCGCCGGGGATATATTCGACGTCGCCATTTCACGTGATACCGATAGGATTTTATGGTGCATTTTTTGTGCTTGAACGTTGGGATTGCGATAGAAGGCATAATGTCTGACCTTCAAACTCGAGATGAAATTTTTGGTTCGAATCATCATACTGATTCTTTTTTTTAATTTAGTATGATAATTTATATAGTGTAAAAGCAAACAAATTAATTGGATCTGAACCTCTGTGAAAGTAATAAGAATAATGAAAATTTAATTACGGGACAATTAATTGCAGATAATGTATTTTTGTCAAAGGCAGACAATATAATTTCATTAAGTGAAACAATTAAACCGGCTTTCGTTCGGATTAATTGAGTCAATTGAATAATCGATTCGAAATTCGCAATCGTCTCAATTGTTTCACGAAACAAGCGATGTAATTGATCAGAGTATTTCTAAACGACTGTGACCATCGGTTTATATCGTTATTGTTATTTATTATCTATTTATTTTTTATAACTGCCGTATCAATTATATGCTGTAATATAATTTAAGAAAATAAACTAAATGAAATATTACGTACCTTCAATATTCGTTATTTAATTGTTATTTCAATTTTATCGAGGAGTTGCACTATCTGTTTTCGTATCTATTCTTTTAATTGACATTATTTTAAGAAGTATAAATAGATTCTTTAAGGCGGCAAAATCTATTTTTACTTTTTAAATGTCTGTCTGTATGGTGCTGGAAAAAAAGAAAAGGATTTTTTTTGTCTGTAATATCACGATAAATAAACAACTAGTTGTTACTGTATTTGTATTTTTAACATGTGTCAGAAATCAAAACTACCCTTTGCGATGAATATAACTATTAACTTTTATTTGCTTTTGAATTTTCATTTCAAAACTTTTTTATGTAGATGACGAGTAATAATGGTAAAATTTACAGAGAATAAATAGGAAGCAAATCGTAATGTAAATTATGGCAGGCAACTTATTTTTATTTTGGCAATTCAATACCTTAATAAACTTATGCAAATATTTGACTTCGAGACTAAAAAAAAAATGCGTTTGTTTTCAATTTATAATATAATATGAATAAAACGATTCCCTTTTAGACTTGTCGAAAGGGCCGGGCGCATCGCCTCTCACCTGTCAGAGGATAACTCGCATGGATATAAAACAAAATTATACTCGCAAAGAATCTGTCACTCGCGAGCCCCTAGCAATTAATTACAATTTTAATTGTACCCGCTATAGCAAGAAATTGTTTATGCAAATTACGTTTGCATTTTGCTTTTTTTCCAAAGTATCGCTTGTTTGTTTGAATATCTTTTTTGTTCCTTTTCCTTGTATTCAAGTTTTAATGTGGACTATAAAAAGTGGTATTTTACAAAAAAGGATTTTACTGGTACTAATTCGTATTTCTGACGTGATAAGGTGTTTTAGCTTGTTAAGTACAGTGATAGCCAGTCAAACTTGTGTTATAGAATAATGTTAGAGTTCAATAGCCAATTACTACAAGACTAATGATGCAATAACAATGGTTGAGGTCACAATAAGTACAGCATTTACCTAGGCGCTCATCACAAAGCATTTGTTTTGCCCGTAAGATCATCGGGCGCGTGCAAACCCCTGCATGTGATTGTTGTAAATTAGAGTTGTGTAAAATTATAAATTAGTGTAACCAAAAAATGTGTTTGGCTAGGATGTTGATTCAGATATTATTGTAAAGAACTTCGGAAGTGCTAACAGGGCTCAAAGCAAAACATTATAAATTTTCGACGAAATATATGCAGCAATCGTCATAAAATTAATAATTAGCAAAAAAAATTAAATGTCGTCTTATATGAGTCGTAAATATGTGCGGAACTATAGAAAACGCAAATCAAAGGAAAGCTTACATCAAAAGAAATTGAAAAAACTTAAAAAGTCCAATGCCAAACAAACGTTAGATCTATTGTCATTATTTTATTCAGACGTTTTCACGGAAAATCTGCGGCGCGCACATTGACTACGTTTTTCGGTTCTCTATTCTTATAGTTAATGGAGACATTTACGAGTAAAATTAGACAGTGCATTTTACGATTAAGGTAGAGAATTCCCTTTTTTATGTACTGTACATTGCTCACGATTTTCCTGATTTAAAAATATTTATGAAAAAACGTATAAAGGTAACAAACCCATAAAAGTAACTTACGAAATAAGACGATCATCGTCCAACGTAGTAAAACGGATTTCAAGTTGCGGTATACATCATTCTCTGATAGTAGACAAAAGAAAAACCTACAGAAAAAACTTAAAAGCTAACTAAACCACTAATGATAAAGATGAACCAAAGTTAGCGTGTTCACAAATTAATTTCTACAACGAAACAGAAATTTATGAACACGGAGCCCGGAGGAAGTCATTCGTAAAATATTCCCCACAGATCATTACGTTATCTCGTTGAAAAACCCTTAATTAATGCCACATGTTCACAAAAATACGTTTCGACTTTGTCAACGCCGCCAGCTGGCGACAGACGATAGCTCTGCTAAAATATGTTTACATTTTGTTTCATAAAAAAATAAATTTCATATTTCTTTTTATCTTAACTTTATCGCTGAAATATTTTTGGTAGATTACATTTCAAAGAATATTTCAGTTTAGTTAGTCATTAGCCAATATTAATTTTATCCTATACACTTGTTGGCAATTTTTAACTGCGATAAGTATGGGCGCCAATTTTATATAAATCTATTTTCGCAATCTGATTATTTACAATTTACCTAGTCTGTTCAAATTGATTAATGTATATGAACCATGGATCTAAATACATGTACACCATATGCATCACTATGTCTCGAAATCTATACTCTAAATTCTGTTTTAATTAGAAGAATTCTATAAAATATGTTATAACTATGACAAAAAAAAAAAAAGGAAAATTTATCGTTCCAAGTGTAATAGTGATTTGTATACAAGAATCTGACGGAATCTTTTACGTATATGAAAGGGTTTTAGAACTGAGAAGTTAATTTCTCGAATTCTTCACGAACAGATACCAGAAATACCTAGTTCGTTTTTTACATCACGAATTTATGGGTCGTGTAGCGGAAGTTTGAAGTGTCGAAAGGAAATTGAAATAAATCCGCCGCAGATGCTTGGAGTCATTCACGCGCCGTAAAAATGAGACGGGGGAAGGGTAATAAACATTTTAAACTTATACGAAAATAGTCCCCCTCAAAACTTTGAATATTGTATCTACGGTAAAACTACAGAGATCCGAGCGTGTCCGGTAGATGGATTCGAGTTTGGCGTCGCCTTCGAAGCGATTGCTATCGATACAGTTTAGCGATTTTTAATAGGTTATCAGAAGTCGCAAATAATTAATGAAGTGGAATGATAAAAAAAATCTATACGACAAAGTTTCTGACAGAAGATTTGGGGGATTATTCTAGAAAATTTTGTAGAGACCTAATTGATAGCATGGTAAGAAAGGGCTAAATTTTTAGCACTCTAAATCGACGGTTGATGGGTTTTAGAGGAGCAAGAGAGGTAAGCAAAAATCGTTCCATGTGAAAATCTGTGGTCTCTGTATACCGCTTTCGGACAATAAACGCGAGTTTATAGTAATCTACATATATAATGAAATCATAAACGAGCAGTGTCTTGAATTGAATTGAATTGAACATCTAAAACAGTTAAACAATTTATATGCATTATATTCATTACCGAGGTCAAAAAGGTTTTTAATTTTTTTTTATGTTTGTCTGTTCGTTTGTGCAAGCTAATCTCAGAAACTGCATAACCGATTTGAATGCGGTTTTCATTGATGTATTGCGGCAAGGTTCCCGTAACATTTAGTTTTTTGTTTAATTACAATCGGTTAAAAAACGGAAAAGTTATATTAATCTATAAAAACTACATAAATAGTGATAATATAAACTCACGCCTATTTCCCAGAAGGGTAGGTAGAGACTATAGATTTCCACATGGTACGAAATGAAAGTAGGATCAATTCAGTGGAGATGCGATCGCTGCGTAGTGTATGTGGAGTGTCTCGGAAAGACAGATGTAGAAACAGTGATGTTAGAAAACGGTGTGTTTTGAAGGAAGATGTAGTGACTAGAGTATAAAGGATATATTGCGGTGGTTTGGCCATCCGGAGAAGATGAATTAAAGTAGACTGACAAAACAAATATATAGAGCGAATGTGTGTGATGAAAAGGTTGGTAAGGGTAGTCCTAGAAAATCCTATGCAGACCATATTGGTGACATATTAAAAATGTCAATATTAAAAAAATTTAACCACCCGAAACCGACGAGCTTGCATTAAAAGATTGATGGACGTCAGTGAGGCAAAAGAGATATGCAAAACTAAAACAAACATATGAAATTTTTTTTTTATGTGTTAATTACCTTCGATGTATTTATTGATATATCAATGATGTGTGCGGACGAGTTTAATTCATTTATTTTCAAGAACTTGCTAATGTTTAGTATTGACTGGGGAAAACGAGAAAAATTACATTGTTGCCGTCTTGAAATGTAACCTTTCACAACATATAATAAATAGCGAAGAAATAAAATCAAAAAGTTTATTTACATCGATAAATTGTGTAAAACTAAACGTCTCTCTGAAAGTCTGCCCGTATATGTCCTTTTCACGCGAGAACAACTTATCCTGTTAACCAACATTTTTTTTTTAATCCATAACTACGTCAAGATATAGGATATATTTTGGTACATAAAGTAACATACGAAAGCAGCAGTGACAAAAATGGTGAATCAAGTCGTAAAAAATACGCTTTTGAAGCGTTTAAATGGCTCAATAAACCATAAAACATGTATCAAATTAATGTGCTATATAATTGCAGATCTTCAAAAGACTTACAAAATAGTCCGTGACAGCATATGCCTATCTAGTAAGAATGATCTACAATAAACATTTTTGTCTTTGAAATAACACCCAGCTGTCGACGACGAGAAACAACTTGTGCCCATTAAAATAACGAGAAATATTATGTACAAAGAGGCTTTGATGTAAATGAAATATATTCTTTCAAGTTACAAAACAGAAAAATATATGGAGTACCTAAAATATCTAAAATATGTTTAAATTAAAAACATTTGTCTTGTTAAGAGTTATCTAATAATTAACATACACAAAAAAAAGAACTAAACAACAATTATGTAGTCCACGAGAGAGGAGCCGTAGGTACAGCTAGTATTATAATTAATATCGGAAACTAGAAGCTACACGTAGATACATCTTAGATTATACTTTGATGTAAAAAGAGAATGAATGTAGAGCAAAGTATTGGCTAAAATTAATAAACAATCTATAAGTGCTATTATTGTTGACCTATTTAAGGAGTTGTTCAATTAATTATTTTAAGGATCTCTTCCACCATGTCCTTTTAAATTAACTTTTAACTAAAAGCCATTTTATAAAGTAATTTTGCATTCCAAGTCCTCCTTTTAACAGTTTTTAACTCTAGCAATCGTTGAAAGAGGACTTAGAACGCAAAATTAATTTTAAAAGGTACTTTTTATTAAGAGCTAGTTTAAAAGGAAATGACGCAAGAGGCCCTAAAATATTGAATTTCGAGTAAATAAGCCGTATGTCTTATAGGACAGATAATCATATTTTTAGATATATTATTAAATTTGGTTAATGGACAGACTAGCAGCCGAATAGGTTATAACCAAATTTAACAAGCTCGCCGTTTAGATTATATATTCAACTCAATTCTCTCGTCACCAATCTGTTTTGTAAATTTGTTTAAATGGCATGCATCGTGTTCTCCGGTCATATACTTTTTGTATGATTAACCACGGTTAAAATATATAATACCATTTTTGTATATAGTATAATAACTATTATTAAAAGCTTGAATTACATTTCACGAATTTTATAACAGCAATCTGCACATACTGTATTTAGACAGCCTCCTGCAAGAAATGTTTGTATTAAACAATTTTGGTTCTAAATCATTACAGATAGACTCGCGCTACAAGGACAATCCAATTAAATCATATTGCCTTATTTCTTTGTATTTCATATGTATTCCTCGAAAATGATGAAGGCTAATTAAGTCTATACTAAGTCTGTATTCAGTTAAAATAAAATTATTAACATTTATTATACTGCGCGTCGACATCGCTTCAGAAATAACACAAATTCATGCGGACGCTTCTCTTTGTACAAATTATTTGCTCTCGTCTCTTCCATACGTTGTCTTGTATTGAATTTATTATATGTTTTCGTAATAAAACGTCGTGAAGTATAGTTTCATTTGAATCGTTATTTTGCCGATGAATTGTGACATTCTAAAAACAGTTCATTCGCTATATGTTTATTTGATTCAATTCATGTTACTGTTGTAAATACATTTCCTAATTCTTTATAATAAAGGCAGTTGTCATAATTATTTGTTTGGCGATTTTTATTAAAATCAGTAATTCAATTATTCCATAAAGACTAAATTTGAGTAAATTAAAAAAAAAATAGAAATCCTCAAGGTTTTCATAAAATGAAACGTTTTATCATAAAAAGAGGAAATTAAAGTTATATTATAAACCGTATGAATAATCGAGTACGTACGTATATTCGACTATGTTCAAAAGTATTCCAAACACAATACATGTCGCAGACGTGAATAAACTATTTGTACTTAAATAAATACAAATAATTACCAAAAAATATATTCATAGCATCCGAAATATGCGATTCGTTGCGAACGTAAAGTCCACATTCCAGAATTGTCGGTTCAAGACGGCTGCATCTTCTTAATCATACTAAATAACCGGTTGATATAATTTTCTTTAAAATTTCATATTTATAGCGTCACACTGTTATGGCCGAGCGTTTTCTTTCATGGTCTTAAAGCAGAGTATCTCTGATCAGTTTTCCAACTACAGCCTTCTGGACAATGAGTTGGACAAATTGTTATTTTAATCAGTTTTGCTCCGTCACCTCTCTGAATCGGATCGGGTGTCTCGTTACAACCAATTATGACAGCTTGGATGGGACTACACTTTCATTCGAATTAGTTTTGCACCCACAATTCCATTATAGTTACATGAGCAGTACAACACGTAATCTCGTTCATCATGTATACTTTGAGCCCCACACGCTAGTAGGTCTTGCGGTATTCAATTAACAACAACAACTGTTTGGCATTTTACGGTGTCGTCTTGGCTTTCTTAGCAATAAAACTGTTATTTCACACAAAATATATAATATCCTCCTTATACACGTTTGCAAAGTTTTTCAGTTCATAGACATGATTGTCATACGCAGAAGATATAACGAACGGTCTATGAAACTTTTTACATAAAATGACTTAGATTGCATCAGTACTTTTAATGGAGATTAAAATGTGTGTAAAAAAAGCTTAGTGATTACGTGTCAACTTTTAAGCTCTCGAAAATCAGATGTAGTTACTTTTTAGGGTTCCCTACGTACCCAAAGTATGCCAACTAGACTCTATTACTGAGGTTCTGCTGTCTGTCTGTCCATCTATTCATCCGTTTGTCCGTCCGCTTATCACAGGACTGTGTCTTTTAAACCATAATAAGTTAAACACTTGAAATTTTTACAGAGTGTATATTAACTGTGGTTCACTACAACGATAAATAATAAAAATAAAATAAACTTTAAAGTGAAAGGGGTCCTCATACAAGAAAGGTATTTATTTAGACGTTTTGTGCCCGATCTTAATCTTTCTTTCTTTTTCATTAAAAATATGTATTATTATATATTGTTCGGTGGAACAGAATCATTTGTGTAAGACTGTGATTCACTTACTTGAATTGCAACGTTTCTTCTAATGGTAATGTAGAAGAATTGTCATATTAATAACTAATTGGCAGTAGTTAACAAAGCTGTTAGTTTAATTGAGATCAGGCAAATTTAAAAAAAAAACGTGAATACGTTGACAAGGTAGTTAAATCTAACACTTATTCGTCTAATAAAGTGTTTAATGGCGCGTTTTATTTTAATCAGTAGATGGACTTTTAACGATGATAGATATTTATCAAAGTGATATAAATTTATTGACGATAAAATTAATGTTTCTTCAATACGAATAATTCAACAAAATACGATTTTTTTTATTTTACGCGCAAATAAATTTTGATGAATATATATTATCGAAAATGAAAACAAGTACTTAAAAATAACGACATTTTTGTGGTATAAATACTTACTGTGGAATAAGAGTCTCTTCCATAATATCAAACTTACTTTTAACATGAAAACATTTTAAAATTTTTGACTTTAGAAGTGAAAAACCTTTTAAATGACTTTATATAAAAGTGAATTTTAAGGTCGTACAATAAGCCCTAAGTAATAATTGTTATAATGATAGAATTGTTTTTATCGATAACATGGGAACTTCGCTTAACCAAGAACACTCCCCGTCAAATAGAACAAAAAATATTCTCGTTCAACTACATGATTTCTCCTCTCGTCGATATCGTCGAACCGCCACGGCGTCCGCGCACAATCCGGGCCGCTGTTATGTAAACCGTCGTATCGTTACCGGCTGATGCGGGGCATTTGTCACAATTCGTCTTGCTGATAGGCAAAGTGACGTAGTTCTATTACGGGAATTATGTGAGCACAGAGCAAGGCGCTGCCGGCCGAACGCGACATTTGTTATTGTGCGGATTCATTAATCAACGTTGGTTCGGCTGGCGGCAACTTGTGTACATACCGCGGCCGTAATAGCTGACTAGGCTTTTTTTTCCTTCTGACACAAATCGCTCTACTGTGCGGCCCGGTGCGGTCGATGAATATTTTTACCGGATATATATATATACAGATGTATATACATTAATTTTGAACATTGTCTACGATGACGGATAGTTGCATCTACGATTGAACTGGTTCTCAGTTGGTAATTGTTAGTTATACAAGAAGTTAGAGCTTCGTTTGAATTGCTATTATTTTAAAAATGTCACTATCATTGATAAACGGTTCTCGAAATGTATATTAACAGCGGGAGTCTCCGTTATTCTGCCATAATCTTCAAGTCATATTATTTCGAATTCAAGCAACAACGAGCTTTGAAGCTCCAACTTCAACTTGTTATAGTTTATAACCAATAAAATAAAAATATAATCGAAAAAAAATCGTTTCAATGTTAAGTCCTACCGGACTCTTGTTATTCAATAGTTTAAATAATGAGTTGATTATTAGCACACTACCTGAGTTATTTTACGTAGACCTAATCTGAATAGCTTCTTTTTTATTTTAAGTGTGTTTTTGTATATTGGATGAATTTTTTAACTCAGATGTGTGTGCACACGATAACGAGTACTATGTAACGAGTAACGAGTACTAACTTATTCATGTGACCAATACTTTTATTTTTGATCATATGAACAAAAATTGATGTACATTTATATTTCTATTTGTGTTGGAATTACATTCAAACACGCGTCTAGAATCCGAGCAGGCGAATAACAAGAGAATATATAGTAGATGGTGAAACATAGAAAAGAGTTGACGTGGGCTAATGACCAAGGGTACACAAACTTTGATAGTGATAGAAAGTGGATTGTTACAAAGAATGTGATGGATAGACTGTACTGAAATTCGTAAGGAGATATTGAAGAACCGATCAAATAAATAGATATGGATTCGTCTTATATTTTATTAAAGAATTGTACTCCTGGATATTCCCAAAGATCCCGAGGGATACCTCCAGAGTTACGCTACACAGTGGTGCAAGCACTGCTGATGAAGAAAGGAAAACAATAATAATATAAAAATAGCAACGGTTTTCCGAGGTTTGCCTAACAAAGATTTTGGGGAATTCTACAATAACTATGAAATATTTGCTGCGCTGAAGAGTTGGAGCGAACAGCAAAATAAAACGGGCTTGAGAGTCTGTATACGACGGCCCCAGTTAAATTCTTTTTGAAAACTATTGACACTATGGTAATGACTTACGAAGAACTCATAAAGAAGTTCAAAGATGAATTCAAGTACGAAATAAATAAATTACATACGAGTACTTTACAACACAAAACAAGAAGAAACCAATCTAGCTGAGTATTTTTATAGAGTGAAAAAGCTAACTACAAAAGCAAAAATCAATGAAGAAAATACATTCATCATGATGTTCCTGCGCGGATTAAAAACGAATGTCAAACCATTATTAGCAGCGCGAGCTTACTCACTTGCGAAATTAAAAGCAGGTATTGTGAACTATAAACAAGTGTACGAAGAAAATTGGGAGACTACTTATGAGTTGCCGATGGAGTGGGGAAGCAAAAAAACTTCCCAAGAACACCCTATAAGCAACAAGATAATTGACATGCCAGCCACAGCTACAGCCACAGTCGACCAGGACCAAAGATCGATCGTACTGGTTTCGCGACCGCGGCGACGGGCGACGCTGCGTAGCACCGACGAAACAAGATTGGCGCCGAGCTGACCAAGGGGGCGGAGCACTACCTCAACCTCCGCCGGGTCATTAAGGAAACGCGAAGGGGCAGCGGCGGTGAATCAACTACGAAGTGGGCAGCCGCTGTCCGATGAAGCCATCTGCCAAGCGAATACCGGCAGTACCTACGTGAAGGTTGCAGTAAAAAAAGGTAATGTGCACGCTTTGTTAGATTCTGGGGCCGACATGAGCTGTGTCAACGCAAATATTATAGACATTAACAATGTTAGTGAATTGTCTAACTCCCATGTTGTATTGGAAGGGGTAAATCGGTAAATTTTAGAATTTACCGGGATTATGTCACTTTACTTTTATATAAATAAAACTAAGTTTAAACACACATTTTACGTAGTAAAGAATTTACACTAAGATTTAATATTGGGGACAGATTTTATGAGGCAAAATGCAGTTGTACTAGATTATAATGAAAATAAACTTGTTCTCAGTTAGAAAGAATTGCATACACCGCTCGTGTCTAATACGCCGGCGTGCACAGAATATGACGTATTTTGAAGACTGGGTCGATAAGAATGAAAAATACTTATCGGTATGCAACCTAGCCCTGATTCCCATGGAAGAAAAGCAATGGAAGGTAGGTGATTTGAATGTAAATAAAGATTTGTCTGTCTGTCAGCGGTATGAACAAGGGATGTTGTCGGAACATTTTGACTGTTTAGTGTCTGAGATTTCGGAATTAAACAAATATTCGGAAGTCAATGTAGAAATCAAAACGAAAGTTGAAATACCGGTTCATAAGCCACCATATAGAGTATCTATGGGATTATACGAGATTATTGAAAAACATGTACAACAAATGCTAAATAATGGAGTTAGTACACATTCGGAAAGTCCTTACGCGTCTCCCGCGGTATTGGTGAGAAAGCCTGACGATACATGGAGATCTTGCGTAGATTTCAAAAATTTTAACAAAAAGGTCTTTTCAAATTCGTATCCCATTCCAAGAGTAGAAGATTTAATAATGTATTTAGGAAAAGCTAAATATATATTTTGCTGGTTTAAGCTTAACATCGGGATACTGGCAGATGGTAATGAGTAAGAAGGATAGGCCGAAGACCGCATTTGTAACCCCCTCAGGAATTTTCGAATTAACGTGGTTTCGTACGGTTTGCGGACGAATTAGGTCAATTTTCAGAGAATGATCGACACAGTGTTAGCAGGGATTAAGTATAGAAATGCCATTGCATATGTAGACGACGTAGTAGTGTATGAAGAAACCTTTGAAGAATTTTGCATCACTTTGAGAGACGTGCTAAATAGGTTTAGAGAAGCGAATTTGATGATAAAATCATCGAAATGTAGCTTTGGTTACGAATCAGTGACAATTCTGGGGTATTAAATTAGCGAATAGGGAGTCAAACCTTCCAGAAGGAAGTTAGATGCAGCTTTAGAATTAAAGAGACCGACGACTACGAAGAATTTAAAATCGTTTCCAGGTCTCATATTCTATTAAAGGAAATCCATAGAGAATTACGCTCTAATTACTTTGCTGTTAACAAAATTATTAAAAAAAAGTAATAAATTTCATTGGTTAGAAGAATGCCAGACGGAATTTGAAATGTTAAATAAATGCTTATGTAATTCTTCAATATTAAAACATTTTGAGAATAACGACGATAGAGTAGTAAGTGAATTATTTGTAGATGTTAGCGGAGAAACATTAGGTGCATCAGCTAGTGCAAGGAGAGAAAGAACTAAGAAAAATGCTTCCGGTAGCTTACACATCGCGAAATTTAAGCGACTTAAGCGATGGAACGCGATTATTTAGGAGTTTTGTGGGCATTAAAATACCTTAAACGTTCTGTTTGGGGAATGACATGTGATGTGGTGACAGACCATAAAACCTTATGTAGGCTGAAAGAAAATAAATAGCCAAATGGGTGCTTTGTTTGCTACTATTTTAAAATTGTACATACATCGGGACGTCTAAGCGTAGTGACAGATTTTCTCTCTAGAAATATACATAAAGAAAGTAAAGGCAGTAGAGGAGGAGACAGAATTAGCAGTATATAGAATTTTAGATGAGATTTTGCTAGAAAGGCAAAGACATGATGAATTTTGTAGAAGCGTTAGGTACGAATAGAGGTAGGTATCAAGATCTTTTTGTGAGAAACGCAATTTTACATAAGACAATATGTTGATTAGGGCATGGGGAAGAGGTAATAGTTTTACAGACGTGTATGCTTGGTGACGTGTTGAAAGAAGTGAAGAATGCTGAAAGAAGTGACGATTTTGTGAAGAATGCTGAGAGAGAAGTGGAGAAGTATATCAGTTCATGTCGTGTATGTTTACACAGAAAGAAAGTGAGCAAGCAGTTTAGATTGCAACCAATTATGGTACAAGATCTTTTAGAAAAGCTTGGAATCGATGTGGTCAGGCCCATTAGAAATGTATTATTATTTAGGCACGGGTTAATGTGAATATTAAGGGCTGCTCTGGGTCTGATATTTTTTTAGGTCATAACCTAAAAATTTGGTGGGCGTTTGCAGAACAAAACCCAATTCGGGTAATAACGGACACCCTATCACACATATATGTGATTACAGGGCGTCAACTGGAACGCTCAGTATTATTTGAGTGTTTTACCTATTTCAGAGATTCTTACTAGTAAAGTAGCTTTTGCCCGTAGTTCTGACTACGTGGACTACGATATTTAGACCATTTTGGAAACGCTTGTGACGTGTATTCATATTTTTCTCAATCGAGCATTTTAAATAATATCTCTATTGTATGAAAGGCAGTATACTACGGAGAGGTCAAGCTGTATCTCAGCTTTTACCGAACCGAATTAGATAAAACATAGTTTAGATATTAAACTGGACCACAAACTATCAAACTGTGAAAATCTCATCAAAATCCGTCGAGCGGTTTTTGTGTGATGCGGTAACAAACATACAGACAGACACACAAAAATTCTAAAAGCTGTTGTTTTGACTTCTGTTGCTGTAATAAAGACCCCCCATATCGGTTTCTTTTAATATCTATATTGTACAGACATCTGCCAATTACAATTTTGTTATATGTATAGGTATTCCGATCGGGCTTATTGTAATTTTGTCCAATGAAAAGGAAAAAAATTGAATCAACTTTTTTTCGATGACATTCTTATAAATTCGTATACTTGGCTACCTACGACTACATACGTATATTATAATATCGTTATTTTTCTTGTTTCAATGATTGTTTTCGAATACTGTCGCCTGGTTATTTGTTATTTTCACATTGTACATTCTATTATTGATAAAATTGTGCGTTTTGAATTTTTTCAACTGACCACAAATTCCTTTTATAACGTCAGTCGCCAAGATTATAGGAATTAATCATCTATGGGTTCACTTCTGTATAATCAGTTTCTCTTTTATAGACATAACTTTATTCATTAAGAAACCTGTATGTTCATAATTGCATATAGATATAAAAAAATTATAAGTCACTGAATTAAAAAATGATAATTATATTGGACATAGATTAAATGTATTTCAAATTATTGAAATAATGTCATAAAGTCGTATATTGCTAAGCAATGAATGCATTTAAACAAAATTCTAACAAATTTCTTCTTAAATTAAAAATTATGATATCAGATAGATTTCTTTGGCTAAAATATGATTTTTTTTCTATACATGAAATAGGAATTGGTCGATTTAATTTTTCTAATAAATTGATGTTATAAATTATATATGATAGCAATATGTAAATGATACCACTCATACGAAAAGTGGCGATTGTCTCTATCATCAAAATGCTGTAACTCAGGAACACATTCCGAGTAGGTATGCATCAAGCAGATTTCATTAATTTAAAATTTTCCCTAAATAAAATATTCGCTGTCGCTGCATCAGTTATTTCGATTGCAATCAAATGTACCTACTAGGTACACGACAAAAGGGAAAAAAAAATCATAGCATTTCGACACCCCGAACCCAAAAAAAAAAAGAATTGATTTATTGACAAACAAGTCGCACTCCTGACAGATTCCCGGTAATTTGTTAGCCAAATCCGGGATTTAGATGCGCGGCCCGGCGCGGGCGGCGCGTTATAAATAAAACCGTTCCCAATAAAAGCCAGCGGACAATCATTCGGCCCCGTATCCTAAAAACGGGCCGAATTTCACCCACATTATGGCAAATAATAGCAAACAGGAGGCGCTCCCCTCTGTCGTGCGTCGATACGTTACGCTCAAAATCCTTTTATATCCGAACGCGAGGGGGGGCAGCGAAGATTCGCGCCGGGGGCCAGCGGCGTTTTACGCAATAATGTGAATATTTATGTCACGGACACGTGCTGATTCCCTATAATGGATACAAGGAATTCGCATAAAGCTAATAACATTACCGTTGAATTTCTCGGCTGTGACGCGGAGAGGGCAGGGTTTTGTTCGTCTCTCGATGCGCGGAACGAGTGACGGAGTAAATACCAGAATTAAACATTTTTTTTCCTTAACATGATGACTTTTTCTGTTTCTTTTTATACAAAAAAAAAAAGAAAGCAGTGTTTTGTTCAGGAATTGTTTGTAATTTATTTTATACGAAATTTTCATATATATATTAAATCAAATATGCACGGATAGCTCGTATGTAATGCTATTTTTTTATTCAATTGATTTTATGATCAAATTTGTACAAACTTTTTAATTAATACAACAACAAGAACCTACCATTTTATGGAAACGAACGAACACTCTTTGAATAATTTAATAAAGTACACCGAAACAATTTTAACCGATTAAAATTTTTCAAGTAACGCCGATATACATATTAAAACCGGAAAACTATTAAAAATTTAGTATTTGATACTATACGCAATAAACAACTTAGAACATAAAATATGATGTGCATATTTTATAACGAAATTATATGCCGAGACACATTATTGGCGAGATTTATCGGCGCGGACCATAAACGTCTTATTTGTGTCATGTCCCAAAACCACAATGTTCATTATTCCCGTCTGATTTATAGCGGCTCGCCTTCGCGATTCCCGCAAAACGTCTCAACGCAGTCCCGGCGCGGACACGGCGCGGGGCTGACGTCGACACCTTAGCGCCATAATGAACTAACTTAAATTTTATAATGGGATTATTTTTAGTGTGAGCGTAAAAGAAAACAGCGAAATATTGGTTATTGATCTTTTAAAAGTGTTAAGTATAACGATTAAGAGAAAACTACTTAGCTCGATGATGTTGTGTATAAAGCTGGTCATGGTTTACCTATGATTTTTCGAAAAGCATAGTAAGTCTTGTGTTTTGTGAACGTCATTAGAAATTAACACCATTAATACCCGAAGACATTTTGTCTAGTGGAGTATTTTACAAATCGCAATAACGCGTATTCAATACATAAATGTCACTAATTCGTGTATACTAAACAGTAACATGTGACATACGATTTACTGAGAATAATTAGCTTCAACGTATACAAAACGTCTCCAACGTATATTAGGATGTCAAATGTATTTATTGATTTTATACTACAATACGTTTTCAAATCGATTGATTAATTCGACATTATCTATAAGCATATTTTTTCTTATGTATATAGTTTCGGTACCAGAAGCTGTTATCAGATTGCTAGAAAAAATGCAGAATATTTCAACTTTAAGTAGGTACACACCTTAGAATTGAATAATCGGACTACATTCGTGTTTATGCTTAATAGTATTCAACATGAAAAACGTAATATGTTTGTCAAATACATTTCTTTTAACGCGCCTTAGACCTTCTTCCATCTTTTTTTCTCACCAGTCCTTTTGAATTGACATTAAAATATAAAATTTGCATTCCACGTCCTTTTTTTAACGGTGGTTCGGATTAAAACCCGTTAAAAAGAAAACGTGGAACGAAAATTTTATTTTAAAAGTGACTTTCTGTTAACTGTCAGTTTAAAAAGAGATAGAGGCTGTTATGATGGTTAATATATAAATATGTATCAAATATTACTCTATAAAACTATATAAAAGCTAATAATTTTCAGTACATATAATAATAGGAAGTTTTGATCAGATAAACCATCGAATACGGAATTTTCAAATGGTTATTTTCACCGAGCCGTCGCTTTATACAAAATTATTTTGTCGGTCGCGTAATTTCCAGTTACCTCGTTTTTGACGAGCGCTACCAATATATATTTTTTTTTTTTTTGCGAGGCAAGCGGGGAGCACGCATCACCAGGCCGGCCCCGGGGACGCAGTCTGCAGCCCGTCTCTAACTCTATTAAGACGACTCCCTCCCGCCGAATGGCTCGGGGCATGCGACTGTCGAAACGTAGACAGCGCGCAGTGGGAATCGCCACCTGTCGCCCGAGCGTGGAGATATTTTATGAAATGTTTAGGGGGCCTTTTTTTTGGTGACGATGTAAGTTTCGCATCTAAGTATCGGAAGCAAGCTATGAATTATGAAATGCTTAACTTACAGGATTTACCCATTGAACATTTATCGTTTAAGGTGCTTCTATTTATTTTCATGAAATTACGCGGCTCTTGTACGACTTCCTTTTTTTACTTTCAACAAAATGTAGCTTTTATTGATTAATTTTAAATTGAATATCCACTTTAAATAGATATCCACTCTAAACTTCATTTATGTTTTGAAACAATAATTCTTTATTTATTCAAATTAGAGTTTGAGTAAATAAATAATTATTTAATTAAGTAACAGACAAAATATCTTAATGGCAATTTAAAACTTTTTTTCTTTTAGGTATAATTTAACTAAGTAAATTGTTTCCACATAATTCTTTGTCAGGCAAGAAATGAATAGAAATAATATAATTCGTAAAATAACATACCAAAATATTGTTATATTGTTAATACTAAATACTGCTATTAAATTTTTATGTCACCAATATTCACTAAAAACGCAATTTCAACGGAATATGCAAGAGCAAATTTTATCCCTTAAAACTTAAGATTTATAATGTCGATTTAAAAAATTAAGACTTGAGTTAATAAATCAATGTTATACACTAATGAAGGAGTACTTTGTGAGAACAAGGACCCAGCTGCAAGAAGAGAGCCATTTTATCGTCAAAGTTAGGTACGTATTAGTTTCAAAAACTATACGTGCCCCCAGTGTTGCAAGTCGATAAGTTATCGATGAGTTATTTATTAAGTATTTTCTGCTGGGCGACGACCCTAACTGCATGTTTGTAAATCATTTTTTTTTTTTAATAAGTATACATGCATACAAGTTTTAGCTTGTGTTTGGAAAAGTAACTTTTTGGTAAGAAGACGATCCTGGCTACAGCATTTGATCGGAATAATTAAATTACCGTATAGTTATTACACATTACATACCATTACATTACATATCTATTTATATAATTAAATTGCGTATATTGCATTTATGAAAATTATTAAATTAATAATATAATAAGTGTAAAGATTAGCGGGTAAGATTTGAGTCCACAATCAAAAAAACCCTGGAAATTTATTGATCCTGCAGGACAATTTCAAATCATCCGTTATTTTCGAGCTCAAAAATCCCAAAAATATACATATATATAAGGAGCTGCATTCTTTTATGCCAATTAGGTTTTGTACATATATTAAAATGCTTTTCAGCAACAGAAAAGAAAAACTTAGATCTATTACAAGACTATACATACATATGCATACGACTGCGTTTGCGTGTGTGTACAGTAAATTAAGGTATAGGTGACTACAAAACCAAATTAAAAATAATATGCTAGTCATATTGATTTTCATTTAATTTCGCATTCATCTATAACTTACTAGCGTCTGAACGTTTATAGCAATATAAAGATGCGAACTCAAACAAACAAACATATCTGAAGATCTTTACATAATATGATAATTTGAAAATGTCCCTTGTCTATTCAACGCACTAACACAGTAATCCATTACAAGTTTTCCAACGGTGCAAATACCTTTTCGTCTGACATTTTACATCTAACCTCTTCCCTCCGTTGGAATCCACTACGAGTCGGACTTTACATTCAGTTCGGTAACATTACAAAACACAATTTTATACCGACCGAGGGGACAGATGTACGACCCCCTCTGACGCTAACCGCGTTAGGAGCCCGACCACCTCGACCCTATTACTTCGGCCCGTTCGAACTATCCCAAAATACTAGATTATTTAGACCTCTAAATGAACACTTAGCGTTTATCCCTGTTGCTACATTGTTGTTTACTATTAGTCAGTGTTTATTGAAACGGGCGCGTTTGAAAGAATAGGAGTCAAGTTTAATCTGGTAGACATTCAGCAAGAGAAGTTATGAAAAATATTCTGTATCTTTTTCAGACTATTTTTAAAGCAAAAGAAGTTTGTTTTTTTTTGATAGAGCGTCTAACATAACAAGTAATGACTTGACTGAGTAATAATATGATAAGCAACCTGTTACCGTCAAATGTTACAGCTTTGACAATCCTGCCAAATTTTGCCAGACAGCAAAATTAACTTGAAACGTTACTATCTAAAACCTATTTCAAATATTACTGTTTTCTTTTTTAAGTAGAAAATTAGACTATTTTCTGGCAGCACTAAGCCTTTATAACGGTACTTAATGTCAATCAGTTGCTCGTCATTTGCTATCAAAAATCGTCGAAATCGATGGTGCCAATTTTTCTCCAAGAAATTTTATAGAGATCGGATAGAAGCAGTCAAGAGGTAAGTAATTGATATAGTTTAAAGAAATGTAGTCATATTTAATTTTTAGTTAATTTCACTGTTTGGCAAAATTCGGCAGGATTGGCAAAGTTGTAGGACTAGACGGTAACAGACGTAACAGCGCTTTTAAAGAAAACACTGACTAATATTTCATGATCTTACAGATAGCACAAGTAAACAAAACATTGAATTGCATTTTCTATCTAACAGATGGCGCTTTTAAAGAAAGCACTGACTTACATTTCACGATCTACCAGATGGCGCTTTTAAAGATAACACTGACTTACATTTTTCGATCTAACAGATGGCGCTTTTAGAGAAAACACTGACTTATATTTCACAATCTATCAGATGGCGCTTTTAAAGAAAACACTGACTTTTATTTCACAGTCTATCAGATGGCGCTTTTAAAGAAAACACTGATTTACTCTTAATGATCTAACAGATGGCGCTTCTGAAGAAAACATTGACCTACTCTTAGTGATCTAACAGATGGCGCTTTTAAAGAAAACACTGACTTATATTTCACAATCTATGAGATGGCGCTTTTAAACATAACACTGACGTACATTTCACGATCTAACAGATGGCGCTTTTAAAGGAAACACTGACTTACATTTCCCGATCTACCAGATGGCGCTTTTAAAGATAACACTGACTTACATTTTACGATATAACAGATGGCGCTTTTAAAGAAAACACTGACTTTCATTTTTCGATATAACAGATGGCGCTTTTAAAGAAAACACTGACTTTTATTTCACTATCTATCAGATGGCGCTTTTAAAAAAAACACTGACTTATATTTCACAATCTATGAGATGGCGCTTTTAAACATAACACTGACGTACATTTCACGATCTAACAGATGTCGCTTTTAAAGAAAATAATGACTTACTCTTACTGATCTAAGAGATGACGCTTTTAAAAATAACACTGATTTACATTTTACAATCTATCAGATGGCGCTTTTAAAGAAAACACTTAGTTACTTTTAATGATCTAAGAGATGGCGCTCTTAAAGATAACACTGACACTTTACGATCTAACGGTAGGCGCTTTTAAAGAAAACGCGGATTTTTAATGAATAATATCCTTCAAGTTCCACTATACACATAATTTCCACTTATTGTGAGTTAATCCGGGTCCGGGTTAATCTCAGTCAGCTGAGTATTAAAAAAAAGTAGATCTATAATTTGGAAACCAAAGCGACCAGATCAAGATGATGTTACCTGACGATTGCATAGTTAAAAAAATAGATTTAATGCAAGTAAATGAACTTCTTGAGGAATTTGTTTTGTTCGATGATTTTAATTCTGTATGTTTTTTGTCTGTTTTTGCTGTGTCTGTGCAGGTAGAGTTTTTTATTTAATGATGCGAATTTGTTTTGATTTTTTAAATTTGTTTCGCAGTTGTAGGTAAGTATAGATACCATTTAGGTGTTATAATAGTCGCCAGTATTGAGAGCGCTGCTTTTCCTTTAAAAAGAATATATTTTCAAGATTGTTTGTATTTTGATAACCCTGGCCCTTCTGATGTATTTTCTTCAAAGAACATATAAAAGGTTACCTAACTTTACCCAAAAAACTTTGGAGAGGATTTTTGGCCAATAGGATGTTATTTTATTCCTTTTGGAAGATTTCGTCTCAATATTGCCCTACCTAATTCAATATATCTTAATATCAGCATTATAGGTCTTAAAATGGCTTAGCGATGTAAGGTTGGCAAAGTTGGACACATTGGCATTTAATTTTGCCCGCATGTTGATATTTAAATAACTACTAAAATAATTTAATTTCGAGGCTTATGAATATCAAATTTGAATCCACGATTGACAGTTATAGTGTAATTAGCTATGGTTTTCCATAAAATGCGTATTTTTTATGTTATGATCGAAAAATTGAAAAAAAGCGGTCAAAGTTGTAGGATTTGATAGTATACTTATTCGTTATATGTATAGAATAGAATGATTTTTAATGTGCTTTTATTAGCTTCACTTGTGTGGATGGATTTATGAAACGGAATTTTAGAAACTGAATTTTATATAATTGTCGAATCATCATGAAACTTGGTAATTGTGTGTAGATCTACTCCCATACAAATAATATGGTATCATTGGACTGATCTAATGATGTAGCTAGATGAAAAGCGAAGGAAATCCATAACGAAATAACGGAATCTAGCCGTGTTTAAAAATATTGGAATTTTCTTTAAATGCATATTGATCGTGATTGGCTTTCAGGATGATGCAGCCGAAAGTTTGACATTAGTACTCCATGATAACAACGTATCCTGAAATGTACTGAAGGCTGAATTGTATGAAGATATTTAAAATGTCATGTCGTAATCCTCACCTCAGGGTGTCTTGCGCAATCCTGTTCTAAATTCTCCGAGCTACTGCGAAGGGGTTGGCCTACCATTAAAACTACAAAATTTCAGAATTGAAACAATAAATTAATATTTTAGATAAACTACAAAACAAAATAAGCTTTTATAAATAGTTACGGACAGTAAAGGACAGAAAATAAATATCGAACCTGTTCTCTCTGCCTGTCTCTAAAGAGCTGAGTGTAAAATATGACATTTGAGCGTAAAAGCGTGGGGTGCCTTTTTAAAAAAATACGCAGATAAATGATTTTATTTTGAAAAGAGACTCATGAATTCAATTCAAAATATTTTCCATGTTAGTTAATGTATTCTGAAAACCATTAAATATTTAAGAGACCAGTGGATTCTTATATACGAAAGTACACTAACATCATAAACATGACCCAGAGTTCGTTTGTTTGCATCAGAAAGCATATTAAGCAGTCGGTATCAGACGTTGTCACCGCATTGGTGACGACAGTCGTCAGCGACCCTCATTCGTGTTGAGCCAGCGTGGGGTTTAGGGTCCACGCGGCTTGAAATAAGAAATAAATAGGTCGTGGGACAGTGTGTGTGTGCAGTCAGATGATACAAATCTGACAAAATATTTATAAATCGTTGGTGTAAGACACTTCACTATAAATGTCCAAGATGGTACTGAAGGTGGAGGCAGTCAGAAATCAAATTTAGTGTCTATAATTGTCTCTATGACATTTATCTCGATGGACACCACCTAAATGCAAAACGTGATATGAAACAAAAACTTAAACTAACCCCTAAGATTCATATTCCTTTTTATGTAGCAAAAACGACTCTCATATATTTTTCTGTCAATACTAAAGAGATTTGACTTTGATAATCATTAATAGTTATTGTTTACATAGAAACACTGATTCGAAATAGATTTTTTTGTTTGATTAAAATAATTTCTTTTATATTTCTAAGCATCAAAAATATTATTATACTTCTAAGCATCGAAAGCATCTATTAGATGGTGACATTATTAGTTCAGATTTTTTGAGTCGGTTTTTGTCATTCATTGTGCTGAGATAAACTCTCCCACAATTTTTTTTCACGCTGAAGGACTTGGATCTTAATTCCTGCTCTCTAGCGTAGTGCAGGTTGGAAGTCGTTGGCGACCATTGTCGAAAGCAGACATACGGTGACACAGATGTCTCTGATATTGTATTTTTTAATTAGTACAATAGCTAGTTATTCTTTTTTATTGTTTATCCAGAACCGGCCATTTAATATGGTTTTCGAAATTCGAAGCGAATACTTTTTATTTCGACGTAAGTTAAAAATGTTATTGGTCACTTTGTTTAAGACCAGATTTGAACCTGTTCCAAACCGTAACTTTCGGTTCAAAAGCAGCATGCGCACCAGTTGGCCACCAACGTTTTTCTGAATCGTCTGGGAAACTCGGATACTTGTGTAATTTTTTTTTCTAAAATAACTGATTTTTCATGTAGTTTATTACGTTTTGTAAATTCAAAAACAATAGCAAGATAACAAGAACCTAAACTTGTTCGAAGCTAACTTAAAAACTTCTCGTTCCGGTCATAAGAGGATTAACGAATAACTTCAACTGGCATATCGACGTTTATTTTAATCGTGACAAGGAGTTGATAGGCCGGATAATATTTAAAGGAGAACCCCGATGCAGAATTATGGACGTCATAACAGCAGTGAATGCACCGTTAACGGCCTGAGTTAATGCGTGGCCGGGGAAGCTGTATGTTAATGCGTTTTATTATAGCAACCGATTGTAAATTCAACTGCCGTGGCCCCTTAAATTGATTTAGATTGGCCGCTACGACAATAATTAGAACACTATGAGATATGCTTTACAGTTGTTAAGCTTGGCGATTAGGTTACTGTTTCAATAAGCTATTGGAGCATATAAAACTTTTGTCCTTAATTAGAAGTAAAACTTCGTCGATTACAAAAAAAAAAAATGCATATCTAGCTTGTAATTTTATATATATTTTTATTAATTTCTCGATAAATAATATGGCTTCAACATAGTAGTTCACACCGTAATTTTAACGAGTAATTAGTAAGACTTTCGCGCTGGTTTGATACAATTTGATTTCGCAATTCAATGGTGAAAAAAATTATTTCTCCTATAAGAAGAATACTAATTATGGGAAGTGTTTTTATCTTATATGAGTATAAAGTTACTACCACTAACTATTTATGATTTTGATCATGGTCATGAAGAAACATTTTATTATCCCAAGATATCATCCTACGACAAGAAATCAGTTAAAACTTCGTGCACCCGTTAAAATTTGATAACAATGAAACCTTAACGGTGCACAAAGTTTAAAATTGATGCTATTAACGGATTTGATGTTCGCTCTTGAAGAGACGACCCCGCCTGAAGGATCAGGTCACGAATAAAATTATGTTTTATTATCAAAACTGAAAGCGTACCCGAGAATTTGAGTCGATGTTATCGACCTTTAAAAAGTGCTCTCATCAGGTTATGACTTTCGGTGCAGCATAAGTTCAAGATACAAGAATTATGACATGTTTTGCTTTTACATACGTATGTACCCACATAATTTGAATTTGAAGACGAGTAAATGATATTCTACACTATGATAAATCAGAGAGTGGTGCAAAATTAGCTTGGATGTTTAAGTCACCTTGCTCATGCTTCCTACATGTGTAAAAATATTCTAACAAGATATCCTACCATACTGTATTAGCTTTTATGGTAATAAAAGCTAATAAAATGAAATAGTTGAGAAAAAAGAACCATATGGCTGAATATGAAGTATTATATATTTTCATTATTATTAGAATTAAACCTAATTTTTTTAACTTATATCAGATTATCCAGTTCTTAATATCTATTAAAGCATGTAAAAAGAGAGAAAAAAACCTTAAAATTTGAAGTAACCAAGAATAAAAATTCACATAGGCTAAACAATAAAAGGAATACTTCTATAACGAAAGTAGATATTCAAAAATTACTAATATTTATATTTTCGAAGTATTCACCCTGAGCACGTAGGTATACACTATTCTATGTGTTTAAACTACTTGAAAAATACCTCTGACCACTCCTTTTCAGATACCTAGAATATCAAAATTACAGGCAGCCAGTGCATCTTCCTTGTTCTAAAATCTTTTTCACTTTTTTTCTTGATTTTGGGAAACAAGTAAAAATCACATGGTGCTGTCAGGGGGATATGGTAGGTGAGGTAGGATAGACACATTTTTTGAATTAAAAAATCAATTGTTCTGGAGACCACGTGCGGCGTGGCGGTATCGTGATACCAAAGAAGGTGTCGGATTCGTGACTTCGGTCGCTTGTCACACTAAACTGATCATACTGCTGGGGTTCAAACTGTCACTTACCATTCAAAATTAAATGTTTTTAACAACACCAGAGTAACAATATGACCGGTCTTGGAAAAAAACATGACAAACATTTGTCTCTGTGTGCTTCACGCACGGCGACATTTTGTTAGTGTTGGTTAATTTTTAACACGCTTTTATAAGCTTGGGTTGTATCTAACTAACTAACTAACTATGTAACGAAATCTTTGAAATCAATTTTCACCGGCTTCGAGAAGTCTGATCAATTTGAAACTTTGATACATCTCAAGGACCGATGAAAATACAATAATTCAATAAAAATTTTCATTATCCTTGTTATATTTTAACACGCTTTTATAAGCCTGGGTTGTAACCATGTATGTAATGGAATCTTTGAGCTTAATTTTCACCGGTTTCTAGAAGTTTGATCAACTTGAAACTTTGCACACGTATTAAGGACCAATGAAAATACAATAATTTGATAACAGTTTCTCATTATCCTTATTAGGACCGCCAGGATTAATATAAGCTTGGGTTGTATGTATCTATGTATGTAACGGAATCTTTGAGCTTAATTTTCACCAATTTCAAGAAATCTGATTAATTTGAAACTTTGCGTACGTATCAAAGAGCAATGAAAATACAATAATTTGATAAGTTTATCCTCTTATCCTGATCAGGATCGCCAGGATCGAATGATTTCGTCACGTATCGTCTGCGTGTGAGCAAGTTATTACTGTTACTAATTCTATTACTGTTTTGTAATAGAATTTAGTAACAGTAATAAGCATAACTAATAATTCAACTATTGTTGTATTGTTAAAATTACAAATTTTACCAATCAACCGAACTGTAAAGTTTAAAACTAAAATACGCTTTTGAAGACATTAACTTTATGATTAAAATATTGAACAATGATTTAGGGAATACTATTATTATTGTGGAAAAAGCGTGGCGCTTTGTACACATTTTCGTATATAGAGCAACCCAACGCTTTTTCCACAATAATAATAGTACTTTTCGTCATTGTTCATTATTTTTTTGAGTTCATATTAAGGATTATTTTTCACTTTTTAGTTTAATGTGCTTCAAAAGCGTGTTTTTTAGTTTTTTTAAACTATATTTTTAAAGCACCATACGATCAATTATCCCTTTGTTTCGTGGTCATTTTTTGTTAGTCTTACATCGTCACTAGGAAATATATTTATACTTTTTTTTCTCGCCTCCCTTAAATTTCACTATCATAAATCGGCACCAACATATCCCGCGGTCTTTCTGCTCATCCCTTAGTTTGTACGGCACCTATCTCGGACAACGCTCATGGAGAAATGATGGAGAAAACCATTATTCATGGTGATCATAAATAATGGTTTACATCGCTTCAGATTTAATACTCAGTTCTTGCTCAGGCTCAAAGACATGTAATTTTTCGATTCGCCTGGATCAATTTTTTAGCTGCTTGAACATTTTTTTCCTTAAGTGGCTGCGTTAGTCGGCCGACCTGTCCTCGACACATCTTTTAAACTCAATAACTTCCCCGTCCTCTTTTAAACGCTACAAACGAAAAAAATTATTGCTCGTGAACAAGTAGACTCACTAACAGTAGTAACCAAAATTTTAAAAGACTTTTGGGGCTTTGAACTTTTTTTGTAATCATGATAAATTAATGACGGAGTTCCATTGTTGCAAGCAATTTCCCGCCAAATTCTCAGACATAATAATAAAAAAAAAAGAATATTTGAATTCAAATGTGTTCAATATTTAAATTTATCACTTAGTAACAACTATTTACGATGGCGTATAACTTGACAGTATCAAATCACTGAATATTAAGTATCTAATTACTTTTTGCATACCCCTAGTATGTGACTTACGTCAAAAACCGCAAATGAACCACATTTAGTATTTTTAAATTACACGGAATTATCTGATTTAACGCTTATCGAAGTTATAGCCACAAACTCATTTTTAATAAAACCCTTTAATACTCTTATCTAACGTTATTATTTTTGTTTTATAACTCAGTTGCAAAAATAATAAATAGTGATAATAATGTCGTATGCATCAACACACCGCAATATACGTCGCTCTTCTTGGTCGCCCACTATTCAAATAGAGATGGCGTTGTTCGTAATCGCCGTACAATGTACGAGGTCCTACATCACGTTGTCAAAGTGACACGTTCCGGTTGTTTAAACATAACATGTAAACAGTACACTCCAGCGCAGCAGCCAACATTTATGCCTTATAATAATATTAGGATTTTGCCGTCGCTTAAAAAAAATCGAATATTTTGTTTTGATGCAGTATCATCTGCCATTTGCTAAAAAGCGGAAGACCTTGTTGCTAAAGTAAGTTACAATAACAAATTGGACATACTTTTGTACAATGATCCTAGCTGTTTAATCTATATCGTTATTCTATGCATCTTTTAATTTATTACGAATAAAATTTCTACGCGGAAACAATTGAAATGTCTAATACTTCCGTATCCGTTATAAAAAAAAAAGAAAATTTTATTAGCGTTTCGCCTTTCCTCGATCCCGTTCCGTAATGAGCGCCGCCCGCGCCGCCCGCGCCGCCCGCGCCGCCCGCGCCGCTATCCCGCGTTCCCAGCCGATACATTCGACATGGCAAGAACAATACGCCATTGTACGTACGTAGCGGTCCGCTAGCTCGCTCCGCGCCATTGTACTCCCCGCCCGGTACTTTTCAACCCCCGATTCGATCGCCATTTATGAAAAAAAATCGTATCCACTTTTTTCATATCGGCGAAAATACCACTGCTCTCCGTATTCCTGTTTTGATGCTTGAACGTATATAATTGGAGTATACGCTATTTTTTTTTATATCAATTTAACTTCACAGACTCTGGGTCTGTGCCTTTTTTTTGTTATCTATTCCATCATTTTAATATTAACATTTAACAATATACTTCTTACAAATCTTATAGTTTTATCCACTTATATCTCATTTTGATATTTGAGTGTGTGTCCCACACTCGGCACCTTGTTTAGCCTACTCTAATTACTACATATATATTATTACTAAGGATATGAAGTACATTTTTATTTTCGTTACTGGTCTAGGTCCCGCTTCGTGGCACCAGCTCACAAGTACCACGGTGGGCCAGCCGTCGCCCGACTCTACCATATCAGAGGGAACCGTGCGACGCACCCTCACCGTCGAAAAGGGTAGACCATCCTGAGTCCGACTATTTACGTTTTGATTTTTTTTTTGGTACAGCATGAATGTTGGTAATTGTCTCAATACTAGACAATTACCAATATTCATGCTGTACATGTTTATTAAAATTTTTTTAAAACATGTTATTCCACGTACATTTTAATATATTATTTTAATCTTTTTCGTTATCGGCCTATGATAGTCAACTGATGGCAATAGTCTTTTTTTTAAAAAGTCTGCCCCGTGTTGCCACTGCTCAAGTTAGGCATGGCGTTGGCGATGGTAATACCAGACCTCTCGAAATTATGATTGCACTGTTCATTATTTTAGGCTTCGTGGTTCAATATTACTAACGCGAATACTGGTTTTCAAGAAATAAAAATCATCAGTGTAATGCTTAATTACCAACAAAGTCAGTTCTATTTAAATTTTAAATTAAATGAAACAATAAGGTAAAAATTGGCCAAAACAAACATCAGTTACGACCACATTTAATATAGAGATAATATAATAATAATGTGGTGTAGGGGAAAGATATGAAATGCAACGAAGGAGAGAAAACCGTACCATGGCGAGCTATATACATGTTATCCGCCGGAACAAAACTTCGGAGCTGCTTCTAGGCGTCACTGCGCAAGAGTGGAATATTGATAAATTATATTTGCTCGAACGGCCAATAGAATTTTACTTGCGTGGTTCAGTATCCATACGACATGCTGAATATGGCGATTTATAAGCCGCATCATTTGTAGTGGTATTGTGACCTTACTAGTATGTACTATATGGTTTAGCACGAAATAGTAATATCACGTGATGATGACGCACAATGCAATATAATAATGTTAGACGTACAGCATAGAAGCTAAATCGAGTAGGCAGCTTGGAATTTATATTTGTAATAAATTACCTACCGCGAAGCGAACCTAAAACACGTAATGTACAAAACCAGCGTCTTACCTGCGCGGTCACATACATCATCGAAAATAATTCTTCATTTTTTTTTCCATTAAAATACGCCGTTCATCTTTCACCGCACAAAAAATGTATTCGCTCGAGGCAGAGAGCAAACTCTTTTAAACATCTAAATAGAGTTGTCACCGACGGAGAATATGAATTTTAATTGTGATTCATGCATACGTTTTAATAATCTCGAATGTATTAAAATCGGCCATAGGCGAGAAGCGCTCGCCGCGGACGCTCTACGCTCTAAGCCCGATAATAGCTCTACATAAATCAGCTGATGGCCGCGTCAGCGTGCCGCGAAACACCCTAATTTACTACCGTATTAGGCGCTGCAATGCCTGTCTATGATAATTTTATACGAAATTCATTTCGAAATTAATGAGCCTGACATTTCAATTTACAGTGTTATTAAAATTAAATCTGTAAAGAACTCTGTAACTTAATAACCTGTTGGATATAACAAGGAATTTTGTATATAATATGTAGATATTTATTTGGTTAATTCATTAACTGCTAATGATTATACCCGAACTTTAAATTTATCAATGTAAAACATGTATCCAGTGTTGATATTACAGTTTGTCTATAAAATTTAAATTATATATCTTTTTTTCAAATATGGGACATTTACGTATAAGTGTAGATCTTGGTCTACATGTACAAAGTCCTGATCGTTGTGGTAGGTGTTTACTACATCAAATTGAAATGTTTTATATAATTCAAACCTTAAAAGATTTGTTCTTCAAAGGAATCTGCATTGTTCACTATGACTGTGCATTATTATTTATCGATTCTTTATGCCTGATGACATTTCTTTTTAGTTTCGACTGATTGGCCTGGTAGACTCTTTTTCTACATTTTCCGTTAGGTAGCATGTCCGTAGTATATGTCCGCATTTATACATACACAGAAATATAATAAATTCCTTCATCTTTTATATCGATCGTCTCTATCTTGGCTTCAATTTTGATTTGGATCCCGGTTCTGTATCAGATTCCGATTACGGTAACGCTATCGATTCTAAACCTGGTACCATTCTCTATCTCAATACTGGTCCCCTTTTCTATTCCAATGCTGAATTTCGAATTAGCTTAATTAATCCGATTCGAAATGTGGGCAAAGCCGCGTATTTGTACTAAGTACAGTATAAATATGCAACTTCGTCCGCATAAACTAAACTTCTCTCACTAATTCTGAATATTGCGTTCGTATTTTTATATTTATTGCTTTTTTTTTAACTCCTACGTCTTCTGATATTCTAATTTGCAATAAAATGTAATAAATGCCCATCTTCAAAATGCAAGCTATATCTCTGACAAATTTGATCAAATTGGTCAGTTATTCAGTCATGGAAATATAACATACGTATAATAATTGTTAATTTTAAAAAAATAAGTTATTATTGCAAGCATCAACACATATTAAGCTTAAATTAAATAACTTTAAGTATCGTAACACTGTTCTATGTCTTCTGAAAGCAATATCAAAATCTAATTATTTGCTGAAAATTGTCTTTTGCCTTTGGTTTTTTAGCGCATCTAAGTTACAAGGCGCCTAAAGCAACCGCTTTACTCGCTCTACCCCTAAGCCGGCGCTGGCCACAGCTTCATCTTTTTAAACAGGTTTATATTAATAGTAGCTATCGCGTCGCGGCTTCCACGATCGTTCCTTTACCGTCTGTAGTGCGCCTTCAGTCACGCTCTCGTTCCAGCTTTCTTCCAGTCTCATTTTGTTCTTAAATAAAATGAACAAAAGCGATTCTTAATATTTCTTCCAAAACCCCAAACAACTAACTAAATTGATAAGAAAAAACTGAAAGCACCAGCGAAATCGGTCGAATTATTAATAATTTTCATTAAACCCTTACCCATAGAACCATAAAAATTATGTCGGTTACATCCTTTTCGTTGGATTAAAGTATATTTTTGCGAAATTTCATTGAAATCAATTGCATAATAAGGGAGCTTTTTAAAAGCGGATTAAAGTCCTAAGTGAATTTTGAAAAATTCAAAAAATGTATCGTATGTACTTTTATTGGCTTCCAACTATCTCTTACAAAATTTTATCGAAATCGATGATGTATAAGAATTCTTAATAATTGTCACCGAACTTTTTTTTTGGTATATCCTTCCATTAGCTTTCAACTATCTTCATACCAAATTTTATTGAAATCGGTTAAACTATAATGATCCTTAGTAGTTTATAGAAACTCTAAAAAATAATCAAATCCTTTATAGTTTTTATTGTAGAAACTTTCGTTCACCGCTTTGATTGTACGGACATAAAATTAATTGCTACATATTTTATATTAACTGATGAAGTTGCGCCCGTCTCGGTCCCTTTCTCGCTCTGCCTGCTTAATTTCTTCTCGATTTATATGATTTCGGTTCTACTTCCGATATAGTTCCCGGTCCGCCTTTTAATTAAATTCCAATAAATTATTATATTTTTAAGGATTTTTCAATTTTCAGGCGGGGACCCTAAATATATCCGGGATGAAAGTGTTTTATATAGCCTTGTCAACCTTTCTTCCTTCCAGTGGAAAGAACATAGTCATTGGTTAAACTGTTCTAAAGATACCCCGGACAAACAAACAGACAGAAACATAGAAAAAGGTTATTTTTCATTCATACAAATCTTGATCTGACAATTATAAACACAACAAAAAAGAAATTAACCAAATTGGTCAAGCAGTTTTTGAGTTATAACAAGACCAACGAACAATTGATTTATATACATATTGGTATATAGCGATTGGAAACTATAATTATTCGACATTGTGCTTCGACTTCACCAATATTTCGATATCGATACTCGCGTATATTACACACTGTTGAGCAAATCAATCTATATTCATATGTAAAAAATCCAACCTTAATTAGATTTCCAACAATTCTATTTATTGTAGATTTTCATAACGTCGTTGAGTGAAATTTCTTATAATTACTTTTTACAGATCTGTGTTTCTTTTGTGTGTTTCTAGAACCGTCTAAAGTCTTAAAATGTTCCCTTTTTTAATTTAACCTTATACGTTTTCTTCAGAAATGCGATTGATGAGCCTCCAATTTTATTTTTAAGCTGTTCTTTACAATGTTGTAGCTAATTGGGACACTCATTTAATTATAAATTATTTTTATACAACTCGCGAAAGTAAATGGTGCAATCTACGAATCCAACAGCATGTATTCATAGCAGGAACAGCCATATTGTTCACTCATAGAGCTTATGACTTAGATCGTTTCCACGGCTTCCTTATAAGTTTGTTTTTAATAAAAAGTTACCTTTTAAATGAGTTTTGATTTTGACGAATCAATTACAAATTCATAAATTGAAAGTTAAAGTTAATAGGCTTTTGTTAAAAGTCCATTTAAAAGAAGGTCGTATAAAAAAGGTGTTGAATCGATTACAATACGTTACAAAATCTATGTCCTATTTCAAGAAAATAACACCATGCACGACATAGATATTGTGACGAACATGCCACACAAATACAAGATTTAAAACGCTGTCGTCAACAGTACTTATTACCATTGATTTTGTTCGAATATTCATTCATAATCCATAGATCGATCTGCAATATCGAGACGAAATACCAAAAAAAAAAAATTTGGTTGCCTGTAAAGTCGGTATACGGGCGAAAGTTTTACGTGACAACGACTTTGAATGGTAAAATCATTTTAATGTGAATATTCATTCGTATAGTAGGAAGAAGGATGAAATAATAGTAACAATTTAAAACATTTATTTATACAAAGAATTATATTTAAAACATTAATTTATACAAAGAATCTCGCACTGAATTTCATATTAACAAAATTTTATTTTTACCTTTACACATACATACGTATTTATATACAAATATACATACAATAACTTGCAATACATTTGCAAGCTATGCACTAATTCTCTAGTGCTGCGTGCGCGGCAGACCGATCATAGTTGAGTGGGAGAGAGACGCAAGGCATTCGGCGGGCCTCTCTCTCGTTCGGTGACTCATCGTTACGTTACCGAGCGTTACATTTTTTCATAAGTGACTCCCAGCCGCAACCTAATTTAAGACGTTGTCACGTCAATAATTATTAATCAATATCGGTCATTATATACAATAATTAGATTGTGTACGCTTGGAGGACAATTTAAAAAAGATCATTTAAAATATTTTTCTGGACACGTAGGAGATCTTTTTGTAATTGACAGTCATTTGTGTAAATGAAAGAAAAAAGGATACAAAATGGCGGTGACCACTGGCACACTAAAAACGACAACATCTGCGTCGCGCTCGTTAAACTGTTAACAATGCCATTTTATATGGCATACTGTATGATACGGGTTATATCTGATTCTCACACAATTCTCCTAAAGTACCGATTCTTGAACGGGCTAAATTCTCGACATAAGTAGTTTCGATAGTACTTTTTAATGTCCCCAGTAGTTTTTATAATGTTCTCTGTTATACGCATATAATATATTCCCACAAATGTGTAGACGACGTTCCCAAAAGCGTGGACTATAATTAACAGCGTGCATACAACCTCTGAAACCGATGGAGTATACTTGTATATAATATATCAAATATTTGTCATATGAACGGTGGCTAAAATGAGTTATCATTAGTCCCAAGAACCGAACATCATTTTTTATCTAATTCCGGCATACAATTGAAGGTATTTATGAAAATATGGCAATATGGAATTAAAGAAAATAATTAATAAACCTAAAAATGACTTGTATGGGAATTCCGTAACTGCAAACGAAATAAAAATCGCCCCTCGAATTCAATGACAATGATTATATTATTGAACCCGAAATAAGTGTTGTCATCTGTAATCGACTTGATATGCCACTCGCGCTTAACTGTGATTTAGACGTCCTGTTCTAGTTTGTAGTCTGTGATGCGACATACGTGTAATCGCTACTGATTTGCTATTCGGATCAAGTAGGCCGTGATTTCACGGCATTTATTTGTGAGTCTTTCTTTATTTTAATGAATTCAAATTTTAAACCTCTGTCACAATAATCGAAACTCTTTCTTCAGAGACATGATAGATACATGTGACTTATTGGAAAAAGTTTGCTTTTAGATGAATATAAGGTTTGTTTCAAAATATTTGTCAATCCGTATATAACAATATTCTTAAATAGCTTTCTACACAACTATTTTTTCGCCCGCGGTTTCGCTGGCGTGGAAAAATATATCTTTTACGTCCTGATCTCGTCGCCGCTTCAATGCCGGGGCCCCGGTACTATTCTTGATTTATATTCCGGTCATTTTCTTGATTTTCGGTCACGTTCGAATCCCGGTCGCGCACTCAATTCTACCCTGTTCTGCTTTTGATTTCGATACCGCTACTGGTCTCTGCCCCAATTTGTGCGAATCTCGAGAAAATGCTAGTATTAAAATAAAATATAGAGTAACTCGAAGATAGTGTAGCTTCCTATGGAAACAATATTTTTTGGAATAGATGTAGTTCTGTTCAATAGTGCAAATACGCGGATAAAGTTGAAGCAAATGCTAGTACGTACAATATAATACCTTTTAAATGAAAAGGAAATTAGATCTGCCAAGTTAAGCGATGATCGTTTAAATGGTGTCAAAGTTCAGCGAATACTAATATTTATTTTTATGTTAATACAGAAAAACAGATTAAATAAGAAACATAACAGTGACCATATTATTATCAGGTTTACGTACGAGAGAGTCGGCTTATATCATTTAGAATGTTGATACATGGAATAGAGTTTTATATTAACTGGTTGACCGCTTTGACGATTCTTTACAAAACACAAATAATTATGTTTATCTATTTGTTCAGGAAGTTTAAAGTCACAATACTACCTACAATGTATTAATACAAAGGCCTCTATGCACTTTTTCAAACATTCGTTTCAATTAGTTCGAACAGTATGTGTCTAAAACATGCTAAACTTTTTAGACACGTAAAATAATATATTCTTAGTAAATCTATTAGTAGAAATAGATATTATCCATAAATGGTAATTTTATAATAATGCAAATGAAACTGTAGCCAGAAGGTAGTATTTAAAAACAAATGGTTGATATACGAATGCTCGTGGTGTCGACGGCTCGTAATATAATTTTATGTGCCCGAATAACTCGCTGATAGCTCGCTCTCCGGTATGCGCTATTAAACTACTTCGCGTGCGCGCAATACCCGATGATCACCAAGATGAATTTTTTATTTAGAAGCAAAACAAATGTGTAATTAGATGATTTTTCTTTTTAACTTTTCGCTAAGATAATTCATAATATTCTCAAAGTTATTGTATTCAGTCCGATATTCTAAAATCAAGATTTTATCAAACGTATTGATGTAGTAAGAAGTTATTCTGATTATCTTTAAGATAACATCCGTATTTGCGTGCGTGTGTGCGAGTGTGCGTGCGTGCGTGCATGCCTGTACGTGTGTCATAACTTTTGCACGAAGTGACTAAGCGGAATGTAGTACATTTTACAATACTAAAAGCTGAAAATCGCAAAAGAATATATAAATAACATTGAACGATGCAAAATGAATCAAAATCTGAAAATTTTCGGAAAGATATTGTCGTCGAAATTTTCAAAAATCGGTTTTTTTCAATAATCAAATTGTGGAGAAAGTTAATACTCGCAGACTTCAACTATCTTATTTAGTTTAAACGTGACAAATGTTTCAAAGATACGGCAAAAAATCTATCGATTGTTTGAGATACGATACTCGTATTTTCAAAAATGTTTCCTTAAAATAACGGTTTTTTGGAGAGATACCGTGTTCGAAGGAATTTGCATTTCACCAATAATTATAGTTTAAACGATCGCATTTTATTCATATAATTAAATTTGAAGCGCATTATTGAATAAAGGGTAAAATATAGTTGTAAATGAAAATGTTTTCGAGCACTGCAAGTTTGAAGTATCAGAAACGACCGCAGGATCAACCGTGTTTGCCAAATTATTTTTTTGGCTAATATTTTGAATTGAAATGATTCTATCTATATCACTGAACTTTATGAAAAGATAAAAAGAATTAGTAAAAATTAAATAATCTAATTATTTCGGTATTTATATGCGTACAATATTTTATATGCAGTGTGTTATTCAAATTTTATTAAAATTTATTGAACTGCGAGCACAAGCCGATTTTAAATATTTACCTAATATTACACGATTAACTCTATTTGCATCAGATAAAACTAGGTACAATGTCAAGAGAATGTTTAATGTTAAATAATTACATTGAAAGTATTCAATGAAATAAACCAAAACCCCAACAGTAGGCTATATACGTATAAATAATTTCACACGTCTCGACGACCACACATGAGGCTTTGACGGCGCAGGCCGAGATCGTGACACGACAGGAAAGCGCAAAGCGGTTATCGTCCGGCATTAAGCATACTCCATCGGGGCGAGGCCGGGCCGCACGGTTAGCCTCAATTTTAAACAATTACTGCTGAGGGAAGGGCAAATGTTTGCCTTCGACTTAGCCCGGCGCTCGCCCACACGCGCCGCCTGACAGGTATTCATTATGGCTGCAACACGCGGCCCGAGGATAAGTCGGCCCATACACGATGGGTATGTTTGATGTGAGCCATTAATCTGCTGAAACAATAGTTGTTTTGTGGTGGAATTACGGTTATTGCATTAAAAAGTTTAAACTGGAGTAGATTTGCAGCGGTTTGAAAATGATTAGAGTCTGACATTCACTGTGTTTTTTCAGATGGTCGATCATAAAATATTTTATTGGTGACTCTTTCTAATACTGCTTCTGTTTTTTTTTTGCCACAGTACTCAGTACAAAGCCGTTCGTTTGAAATAATTTGTCAAGCGTGGATGCTGCGGATCTGTTGCTTCGGGATCGTTCACAAAAATTCGTTAAAGTTTGAACATAAGTACATTTTCGTTTTGGTTAAAAGTTTATGGTAATTTTTAATTTTGCGAGCTTAAGACGTCCGATTTGAACACGGATCTTTCGTTTGGATGTACTTTGTCATACCGTAAGTATCGAGACTTATGGAGTTCTTTAGCATTCTTCTTTCGTTTAAAAACAAATAATTGGAGAAAACTTTCGTGTCCAATTTCAGGGAGGAAGTTTGCTAGAGACACACAGTTTTAGAGAGGCGTAAGTTTAGTTTAGAGGTTGTTATTGATAACCTCTTAGCAGAGCTAAATAACGATATCATGTAGTTGACTTGCATGACATTCGGATTTCGAGTCGTCAGTGGACTCTTCGCGCTAACATTTTGTCGGTATCTGACCTCAGATTTTATTCATTAAAATTTTGCTATTTCAAAGCACGGCTTTTTGATCTACTAAGTGACGACTATCTTGCGTCAACACAGAGTAAAATACATTAGACACGTTCCAATATTATATCCGCATCGCCGACGTTGGACGTCTATTTCACAGTTGTATGTGGTTGGCTCTCAAACGAGAGAATACTGCAATTGCTTTCATCTTCTTAGACTTAGTTAATATTTTTAAAAACGTTTTCGAAAACAGAGTAAGAAAACATCATTTCATATCTAACTTGAGGCACACACACCAAATGTGGGCGTATTTGGGCATACACCAAAATGCACATTTTCCGACTTAGTAACGGTATGCCGTTATGTATATCAGTGATGTGTACCAGGCTATTCATTCGTCTAAGAGCAATCTTTATCTATTTAATAAATGATTATCGTACTAAATTTCACAGTTTAATAAAAAGAGTTTTTGCTGATTTTTTTTCAAGTTTAATGATAAATTACAACTTTAAACAATTCTAAAGATTATTAAATTTGATTTTTATTACATTTATCGTAATAATCAGCTTCCTACATTTAATGCTTATCCTCCTTAATTATACTTACAGGCTGTAGAGCTTTTTCATTTTAGTTTTTTTTTTAAATTTAACCCCGTTCCTTTGAAACTTCTGGGAGAAAAATGGAATATGTGTCGTTAATTTATGATATTGATATGAACGTGACTTTTTTTTTAACTCAAAAATTCGCCACATTAAATAAAGTAACGTTACTATCAAAATGTGACGCATGTTTAAAATTTAATATCGTATTTAGAAATATAATCAGTGTGGGATTTAGAAGAAATCGCGATCAAGAATTAATCTATAACTATCCAGGTGATACCGTAAACAAGTTATCAATAAAAATACCTAAAATTTTTAAAATCATATTTTCTAACCCACAAAAGCGCTTCACACGTTTTTTTTTTATACGCATCATTACCATCTTTTCGGCGTCTGGTTATCACGACGCCCCCTAGCGTTTACGTTAGAGTAACACGAATTGCGAAGCATTAGTCGTAAATTGATCAAAGCGAAAGTACCTTTGAAATGCGATGCCATTGGATATCGGCGTGGCGCATATCTTTTGCATTTGAATAAATTGCATTTGGGGGAGATAATCTGCCTCGATCCCGCCGGTCCCGGCCTGTGTATCGTCTTACAAACAATAAATCACGTCTGCTTGTTCAATTAGCTAGGTGTTAAGTTGATTTATTTAAAGTGTTTCCCCTTTTTCTTAGGCTTACTCCCCTTACAGATTTTAACGTGATTAAAAAACTTCGTTGCCTTGTACAAAATTTGCAAAATAGTTTGTACATTTACATTATTAAACGCGTTTAAAATTTTGATCGATGTTCGCGTTTTTGTTTCTGGTTACTGAGACGAATAAAACGTTTTATTGTTTAATCTCGGAATGATAAAGTACTTGTGTTGTTATTATTTTTTCCAGTTTCTTTGGCGGCCTACTAAAGTATATTTCTGCTTCTGTTGACTACAGCACACTAATTATTTTCAAATGTGATTTTTCTTGTTCTATTATTTTCAAATTTTCCTTATCGAATTAAAAACGAAAAATAGGACTAACGGTAGTCGATATTTTGTGGTCAATGTTGAATACTAAATCAAAATTAGCTATACTTTTCATATTTATTTTTTGAACGTTAATCTATTTTGTAGCACTTATTTTAAAAATTTATTTTTCATTTTTACTTAATATACATTTAATTAACGTTTTACCTAAACTTGTCTTTAACATGTGCTTTTTTGGTAGACATTTCTTATGGTAATCGAGAAAGCTAATTTGATGCCTCTTGAAAGGGAGACAAATGTGAAATAATTTATTTTTTGGAAAATGTTCGAAACATAAGTGTTTTTATTTAACTATGTATAGCAAAAAACAGATTTTTTTGAAATAAAAAATAACGTTGACATATTTTCTATATTGTTGATAGAGATTGCGGTGGGATAAGTAAAACCTGATACAACATTATACAACGAGTGATCACTCGTAACAAAACTTGCGAGTTTTTCGGTAACATATTTCGTTGCACTTGCTATACAATCCTAGCCAAGGGTGACATATTTATGAAATACCTCCTTTACTGCTTAAGTACAAACATTATTCTGTAAAACACCCTCGAATACGATTGTTCTGTGGTTGCTTTCACTAACTCTCCTTATCGTCGAGTGTTTTATCACAATGAAAACCTAGACAGATAGACTAATGTGAACACTTATTCCATTCTCTGGTAAGTTATTGATACATCGAACTGATTCGAGATATTTTCAATTTACATCGAAGCCCCTTATCAAACCTTTAACGAAACAATACATTTATAAGAGCGATTTCGCTTAAGCTTTGGTATATAAAAAAATCATACCATCTGTTAAATCAATGGTTTATATCCATATTTGACAGTGACGAAATGATTAAGTGACCGAAAATAATACTGCAATGAATAGAATTATGGAGTGAAGTCTAATATGATATCTCATTAATCCACCTTTTGTGCCAGTAAACGTCATATCAATTTCATGATTGGAATAAATACACAGAGCGTTTTTCCACCATTTAGGAGAATTTTTTTAGAAGCACATTTTGACCTTTTACCGCAGACAATTCCTTCTGCAATCGCTTCGAAAACGTTTACACATCACGATATTCAATATATCCACTAGCACGATGTAAATAACCGAAAACAGTATAGTTACTGTTTCTGCATTTTATCATGGCGGGGCGCGGGCCGGGCGGCGCGGGCGGGCGGCGTGCCCCCACATAATTAATTAGCGGGCCCGTATCGCGCGGCCCGCACCCACTTTGCATATTGTGTTTGCGCAAACAGAGTCCTCTGTTTGACTGTTACACTCGAGCAGCTCTCGGCCGGTCGGCAACTTTGGCGCGGCCGCCCTCGGCCGGGCCGTCCGCGATGTTAATAAGTTGCCCGAATTGGGAGCGACGAGTGTTTTACATTGTCGGCTCTCGTACGTTCCGCGATTCGAGTTACGACATTAGTTTAAAGTTGATTTCGTACACTATAATTTTCTAGTTCTAAATAACTACGATATCATATCAAACTGAACTGTTAAATGAATACAAGGACACTCTCAATCAGGCAGATTTATGAAAGGTCTGATTAGTTTGTTATATAAATTTCATTTAAGTTTCATAGTGTTTTTCACCATATAATATTTTAGTGGTTATTATTCAAGTATATAACCTATTACAATACACTACCCATATAATGATTATTTGTGTCGTCATCAATGACTCTCCTAACCATAACAAGCTTTAAAGGACTTTATGTAATATTTTGTGCTCAGCAGTGCTTTCAAATTTCTTTAACATAAATCGTTTCGCGAAATATCTCGGTTAACGTATTCATTACCATACTGCGCGCGCGCAATTCTGGTTTGGGTCTTTGAGTTGTGCCGACAGTGGACAGTTATAAATACCTTTATTATGGTAATCTAATTTGATGACTAAATGAAATGATTCGTTATCTCAATTTATTACAAAAAAGGAACATAGACTATTTTATTTGGAATTTTACAAACGTTCCCTACTTACTCCGATCTGATATCTCATTATGCATCAATGCATTTACATTTAGCCAAAGATTCCGTTATTGCGGTAGTATATCTAGAAGGAGCAATTGCCGTTTACCAAAATCACGTCAAGCATCGACTATCAAAAATAGAGATACATCTCCATGATTAACCGCAGCGTGAGGATAATAAGCGTAGTGGATATTGTATTAGTAGTCGGCGCCGCTCGCGCTATCAACTTAAGAATACATCAAGTTGTTATCCTTTCGGCGGGCGGGCGCGGCGCGGCGCGGGCGCCGGGAGTGATATGTGAAGGTATCGGGAGGGTCGCGCTTTAGCCGGCGCGCGATATGTCTAATGCCCTGTGATTTATCGAGTTTAGGATTTCTTATTGCTTTTTCAAAGAGAAGCCGAACGGGGTCCGCAGATAAAATCCGTTCGCTCGATTGATGTGCGCCTTTACGCCTTTTCAGTCGGCGGCGCTGTAGAAATTTTCTTCGAGTTAGGTCATGCCTTTTCAGTTATAAATGCTTTTTTCACCCACCGCTGTTCAAAGGAAACGAGTTCATTTTTTTAATTGTGATTCAATAGGTGAGATAATAGAGTTTTCTCGTTGAATTGATGTGTACACTTTCGATGTAGTGATGAGACTTTTTTTATAATTTTCTTAACGATAAACATTTATTAGTATAAAATTCTGACAATTCTTTTTGAAATTCGTATGTAAAATCATAACTTAAATTGTTGTGCCTAAATGATTTGCTTTCCTCTCGATAAAATAAAAAAAAATGTTTTAACGTTTATGAATGAAGAGGAATTAGTATACTTTAGCTGTAAAATAAATTTGCTCACTATATTGTGTTTAAAATACAAAAATACAGCTTAGTTTTAATTTTCGGATGCTACCTTACAGTTCAGTCTAGCAACAGACTCTACGTAAAATCAACAGAAACTCGAAAACTCATTTTGCAGTTCAGTACGGGAGAAGAAAATAAAGTAATAGAATAAACGGTTCTTCGACAAAGCATTTGTCAAAGATATCCTCGAGAAGGATTGTCACGGAGCTCTAACTTGCGTTTTTCCCGAGCTGTTGCCAAATCGGGCACACAGCTGACACAGCGCATGAAGTTCGACGTAAGGCTACTCTTGTTTTGGCAATATTGATTTACGAAATGGGGGACTCGCTGCTCATCTCATTGGATCCGCCATCGTTGCGACCCCCTTCTATCTTTAAACTGATGATAAATAAATTAAAATTTGGGTCAGTTTCGCTCGCGTGGACATTGAATACGTCTTTGCATTTTTTGTATCAGTCGATCCCGGTCACGATCTTGTTTTCGACGTCCGTTCTCGTCCCACTGTGTCGTCCGGTCCCGGGTCCTATTCAATTCTAATACCGATCCCGATGCCAGTTTTAGTCCCCCTTGGACACTGATTACAGTGATAAAAAATATCTTTTATATATATATATATATATATATATATATTTTTTTAATCAAAGATATCCTACATTCAATTCGAACACATCTACATGATCTATCTTTGACATTCATATTATTATTAACCTAAAACTATCTATGAACGTTGCCGTGTCGAGTGGTCAAAATCCCATACCGATAGATACCTTCAGTAGTTTTTAACTGATGTCCAAACAAAGAAAAACCATTTCAATTAGAATATGCCCTTACTTAAATCTGTATCAGAAGCTCCATGTACAACGATATCAGCGTTCGACGATTAGTAAGTCGCACGTGTAAGGTCATTGTGAAAATGTGAAATTACTGTTGGCATAGTTAACGGCGCATTTCCCTGGGGTAGCGCCCGGCGCCCATTAGCGACAACTGTTCACCGCGTGCGCTGCTCCCGCTACGTAATATATTGTTAAGGCCGCGGTCACACTATCGCATTATAGAGGGACTAGTCTCTATCGGTGTAGATAAATTCGCAAGATTTGGCACACGTGTGCAAAGTACTCAAAATACGAGTCGACTTTTTCGCATACGAGTCAGGCTTGAGTGCTGACTACATTGTAGGTAAAAAATGAGAACAAAGTCCGTTAGTAAGACGACTGTACATTTGAATGGAGGTTAAGGTGCTAAGTAGTATAATTATTGTAATCGGCCCGTATGTCGTATCGTACTACATTATACATTACTATAGAAATATTTCACTACAATACTCGTTATAATCGACTTTCTTCACATTATAATTTACTAGCTTCCGCCCGTGACTCTACCGGCATGTACGTAGAACGAATTATTTCATCTTCATATCGACTAATAACTCTACTAATTATGATGTCCATTGCGGTACTGCTCTCGGTCCGATTCTGATTCCGCTCTGATACCGATTCCAGTCGCAATCTAGATCCCGTTCTGTCTTCGATTCAATTTCGATGAAATTATTTCTGAGGAATTCATACTCTTACAACCACGTAGCGTCGCTATTTTTTTTATCATGAAACGGCCTTTCTTACTCCTAATCTTCGCTCGCTCTTGATACTAATCCCAGTCCTTCTAGCGCTTGCGATTCCGAACCAATGTTGAGGTGATACACTGATGAAAAGAGAGTTTTGTTTTTTCCTCGTTCTCATCAAATGCGTGAACTACGAGTTTGATTTTCAGCTAAGCATTTATTCACCATTTCGATTAGTGTATTGTAAAAAGAATACACAATTGGAAAAATAGAATTAAATTACAAAACAGACCCAAAAAAAAAAGAAAATGAATTGAACAAAGTTGTATTATAGAATGAATGTATATATTATTTTAAACACTACTTAGAGCCTGAACCAACATTTCAAAAAGTCAAAAAGTCATTTTTAAAATTATTTTGCGTTCCACGTCCTCCTTTTAACAGTTGTTTTAAAAACAGTTAAAAGGAGAACGTGGAACGAAAATTTTACTTTAAAAGTGATTTTTTGTTAAACGCCACTTTAAAATGAAATGATAGAAGAGACCCATAGTCTTTTTGTTTTGCTCAACTCAAAAAACTTGAACCGCGCCACCTAAAAATATAACACGCTAATTTGCTGCTTTTAATCAAACACATTCTTACAGTTAAAATAAATAAAATAACGTATCTACCCGTTTACTTATCATCCGAGAATAAGAAATGTATAAGTCTCTGCTTTCAAATTCTATAATCCTATAACTATTATATTGTCCTGGAATGAAAACAAATTAATAGACTACCTACAAAACTATAAGTTAACATATTTATTACACATATAACATTATTCTCAGGTACTAAATTTGAAATGTCCTGACTAAATATATATTACATTCGAAAGTGTTGGTAAACACTATCCAATCTCATCACCCTAATGCACTGTCTAGATAAATTTGAATAAATGCAATTTTCTCACCTTACACTCCTGTAAATATTGCTTTCTCAAAGCGATATTGTATATTCAATGAACCTTCTATGTTTTTCATATTTCTTGTGAATAAGTAAACTTGCAGCTACAATTCTCTAGAAAGTAAATTCAAAAATTCATTTCATCTGCTCGTAACAAGTTTTTTCTAAGTTAGTTTTTATATAAAATGAGCAAAGGCAACAATTTAAGTATACTTTTTTAACGTCTTACTCTGAAAATTAAAATTTTCGTAAAACTAACGAAGTCATAATTTTTAGAGTTCCATACGCTCGATGAAAAGCAAATCCTTAGGATTGGTTTCGTAAATGTCATCTGTCTTGTTATTTGACTGTGACAACCTATTCTCAAACAATCAACTTTTACAAAAAAAGTTGCGATATATGTATAGAGAGTTAAGTGACCCAATCACAGAGGTACAACTTAATTTAAAGGAATTTCGATTTCGAGACTATATTCAGTGATATTATCAGTGACATATTTGAAAAAAGTGTTTACCATGTTCCGATCTTATAATCTAATGAAATATGTTATCTTTCATTTGAGGGCTTCAATTGTACTGACACAGAATAAATGTAAGCTAGGTTTATTAATACTCTGTATCCTGTTTCTATGCATATCATTTGGAAGGCAAATTAAAAAAAATCTTTTTATCACACTCATCATGCGATACATAAAATGAACAGATTGGTTAAGAGAAATACAAATTTCAACATATTTAATTTTAAATATAAAATAATTTAAATTCACGCCTATTTCCCAGAGGGGTAGGTAAAGATTATAGATTTCCACATAGTACGATCTTTGCATACCTCTCTTAAATCACTGACATCCATCAATCTTTTTATGAAAGCTCGTTGCTTTCGGGTACTTAAAATTTGGCCCTTTTTTAATAAGCCACCAATATGGTCTGCATAGGATTTTTTAGGATGACCCTTGCCGACCTATCCAACACACACACATTTGCTTTCTAGCTTTGTTTTATCGATCTACTTTAGTTCATCCTTTCCAGATCGCCAAACCACCCAACGTACCTCTCTACTCTAGGTACTACATCTTCAAACCACACTCCTCTCTGACATCACTGTTTCTCCATCTATCTTTCTGAGACACTCCACACATACTACACAGCAATCGCATCTCCACTTTATTGATCCTACTTTCATTTTTCTTCTGCCATACCCAGCTTTCACTACCATACATAAGCGTAGGGATCAGGACTCCATGATAGATAACCAAGACGCTTTTACTATACAAAATAGCGAATAAGGATCCATTCACTTTATTTCTCGCATTCACTCTCCTTTAGATATTTCTGTCATGTTTACCATCATTTGTAAACAGACTACCCAGGTATACAAACTTTTTTTCTTGTTCGGCTTTCTCACCTTTTATAAATATATCGCATTCAGTCGTGCTCTTACCCCTTTCAAACATCATCACCTTAGTTTTATCGACATTTACTTCCATACCCCTTTTCTTAATAGAATCATTCATTTTATTTATCATCTCTTGCAGCCCGCACGTCGATAGCGCAAGGACTATTTGCTAGTCGGCGTACAGGAGGCATTTGAGAGACAGCTCAGTCATCCTTAGTCTAGACTCATTCAAATCATTCAGACAGCTATCCATGAATAGATTGAATAGCCACAGTGAACCTACATATCCCTCTCTGACACCTCTGCGGATGTCAAACCAGTCAATATATGCCTCATTTATACTGATGAGAGCACTGGAGTTAGTGTGTAGGGATTTCAGTGCCTGTATCAATCCGCTACTAACACCATGCATGGATAGGGTTCTCCATAAATCATTTCTTATAAGTTGGAAAGTGAAAATCGGTAAAGCTGCAGGATATGATTGAGTTTCATCAGAGATGCTGAGGGGCGATGGGGGTATAGTGACAAGCCTGCTGTACCAGCTTTTTGATAAATATTAGAAAAGCCAAAGGATAATCTAATGACTGGTGTAAAGCAGTCATTGTACCCTCTGTAAAAAAAAAAGGCTGACGGCTGGTTTGAACAAATTACCGCCTCATAAGCCTGCTCAGCATAGTTGGTAAACTGTATGCGAAAATCATTATCGAAAAATTATGAATAAGACTGAGAACAAGATTTGAGACCTATAAGCGGGATTTTTAAAAGGAACGGAGTGTATGGACCAAATTTTTTGTCTACAATACATTGCATAAAATTTTTTGGCCAGTGGCTAAAAGATTTTCTGTATTTTCGTAGATCTCGAAAAAGCTTATAATACAGTGAAAAGAAAATTTAAAAGATATCAAAGGAAATATAGGAAAATAGACCATGCCCTCTATTAATCTCTTTATTCAAAAAAAATCAGAATAGGAGTCTCATTCATAGTCAGAAAGAATAATTTGCACTAAAATATTGCGCCTGTGAATTCCTACAGGAAATGGAAAATACACTTTTGAAGAAGAAGTAGAAAATTTAGAGAGCATTAATACGTTCATTATAATTAGTCTAGTGGTTATTACGTATACATAATAACCACTGGATATATTACGTATATACCTACCTACGTAATAACCATTATGTATATACTAAGGAGACGTGTTGAAACACTAGTGACTAGTCTACAATCATTGGCCGCGTTCCATCAACGCAACGGACATGTAACGCGGAATGGACCCGGACATTCGACCTTCTAACACGGCTTGTGGTATGAGCTGACTGTTAGATCGTAATTTGACAAAAAAGCATTATGTCCCATGCATGCAACTTTTACTCACTCTCTCTATCTCTTGAATTTGTTCTTTAGTGTTTTTTATTTAATTCATAATTCACTATTTTGTGTCATCTTTTTTTATAAATGAATATTTCTTCTAAAATATTAAATGAAACTCTTTGTTTTTGTTCCTCACTTTGCATTTTTATATCTTTCTTTTTATATTTGCCTATTTATGTTGAAAAAACTATGTTGTTTTTTTTTGCTTTATAGAATATTTTTACTTTAATTACCACAAACAAATTTGAGTTAAATAAAACGATACGAGTAAGCAAATTATTTGTGTGAGAATTATTTGTTATCTATATTTTTTATTTATGATCATTTATTTATATATATATATATATATATATATATTTTAATCATAGTAGGTGCAGTGATTATTTATTTATAGTAAAAAATTCTTATCCCGCGATTCCAAATACTATTTGGCTAGTTTTTGGACGAATCGTTGTATATATAATATGCCTAAACTGTTTTCTTTTTTTTTTTTGATCCTGTTAATTACGGTCAAAAATATGAAAGTCTCAGTGAATTTTCCAAGATTAATCAGAGTATATAAATCTTAAAAATATTTAATCCACCTACACAGACGATAAAAGGTTTTACGCCCGTCGTAAAAGTTATACCCGAAAGCTCTTCGGTTGCATTATCATATTTAATTAAAGCCTTTCCTTAATATTGTTCTTTCAATTTCACTTTACGGCCAAGACAAACGCTCTTAATTAAGTCAAAAGGAAAAAAAAAAAAATCAAGAACGCGGGTCATTCATAACTTTTTTACTGCCGATCCGCCATAACGAAGGGGCTCATTAACGTCAGCGTCGCCGTCAATATTCACTTCGAGAAATCGTAATATCGTAAAAGTGTACACGACTCCGATTCGGGTCACGACTCGAACGGATTCGATCGGTCGTAATTAATCGAACATCGTCTAATGAACCGAAAGTGACGGTTTTAATCGATGATCGTTCATTTCGTCAATATATTCCACCGTTAGCGGTTAACACGCTAATTTAGTATGTGTCTGGATGCACCGAATTGAAATCAAGAAACGATTCCGATACACACGTCAGTATACAACTTTGGATGTGCGCTCTTAGTGGTAGTTGGATGTCGAGTGAGATGTTATCTTTAGCCCTCCCGACACCGTAAAATATGTATAGAATGACCCAAAATTCGATGACGCAGATCAAGCCGTAAGCGGCCGCTGTTCGAGACTATAGTGGTGAATTTAATATGGTTGATATAGAAAGGATTTCTCTTTTATAAAAAATGGATAATCAGAGGGATATGTGAAGTTCAAAAGTTAAAAACGAACAAGCATGTGTTGGGCATGCTTATGAGAAGGTTCTGTAATTATCAATTATTATTACTGTTTTTCTAAATTTCAACCGGACGCTGCAAGGGTGCTGATATAAGGGTCCGCAGATGACTGTGTCTGCTTGTCTCCTGGAGCGAGTTAGACATTGTTATGGTTTTCAGTTTTTCATACCAAAATAAGTATAACAAACCAAAGTAACCAATGCAGTGTGCCTGTCCGTCTGTTTATTTCCTCATAAACCTTTTTTTAGCTGGAAAGTGTTTCAAATGAATAGTTAAACTTGTCGTAACTGATACTAGTAAATTGAATGTAGTTTTAGATGGAAATAGTGGAGGCCAATAAATTGTAGGATATCAAGTGTTTTGTAGAAGAAGAATATAACAGAAAAAGAAGTCACTAAATTTGAATACTGTGAATTTAAAACATGTCAAAAGAGAGTCGAATCTGTATAATTAGTGTTCCGTATTACTACAGTTATCAGATAATAATCAGTACCTTCTATGTATATAGGTCTAAGTGCGTCAATATGTATCTATTTTTATTTAAAATATCGTTTTTTCAACAGCTAATTTATTTTAGAAACAAATGTAGTTTTATTAATGATAATTTATGCTTTAATATTTAATTTAAGGAGTATGAAGAGATCAGAAAGCAACATTCATTTCTAGAAATTTTTTCGTATAAGTAGTAGCACAATTAGACGATATAGTACACATAATTTTTTTCTTTATCTATATCTAAGACGAATCTTTAATATGAAATTATTACTGTAAAACGCAAAAAACGTGTCCAAAATCATTCCCTATTAATTAGTGAATTCATATTAAAATATCAAATCCGTTTTCATACGTTACGAATAAAATTATACTATGGAACGTCATTCACGCACGCTTATTCTGTACTTTTTAGGGTTCCGAGGTAAAATGGCAAAAACAAAACCCATATAGTTTCGTCATGTCCATCCATTCGTCCTTATGTGACAGGCATTTTATTCAAAAACTACAAGAGGTATATTGATGAAATATATAGTGTAGGTGTCTTCTATAAGTCGCTACTTAGTTTGGTGGTTAAATAACATGAATATTTCTCAGAAAGTTACAGAAATTATGTCTTCCCCTCTATTTTCTAAACCATTTTTCCAAAAAATATGAAAAAATAACGAAGATAACATAATAAATACTTTCAACGAAAATTATTTTGATCATGGTCGGATATACTGTTTTTGAGTTATTGCCGAAAAACCACGCTTTTGAACAAAAGGACGTAAGTGCCATGAAGATACGCTCTTTTGCTAATACACTTTACACTAGTTTAATAATAATAGCCGACATATTTTATTATTTTTTTAGTTATAAGCGTCTATACTTATAACTATTCTGTGCGGGTAATATGGAAAAAGTGTAAAAATGTACTTTTTTCATCTGTAGTGCATTTTTTAGTAACAACGGCTTCGAAACCCTACAAATGAGCATGGTCCGACATGCTTTTGGCCAGTTTTTAATTTTTGCACTCATTAACGTTTTTACGTAAGCATTACCTATTATGATTTCCCGAAATATCAGAATAATATTTGATTTCCATTCAAAATACATTTTTACTTATCCGACTCGTACATATCATCGAAATAAGTAGTAAAGCTGCCCTTTTCGTGAAGAGATAAAAAAGGGAATTGAATTACGAGCGGGAGACAATTAAGTGCAAGTTCTAAAACTAATTTCGCGAGTTTTATCGGTTAGTCGTTTTTTCATCCCTTATTATGGCTACCAAATTAAAGACAATGGAAAATCGCTATTACAATTAAAAAAAGAAGTTTTTGAAACTACAAGTACAATGCTTAATTGATTTTAAGTAAATGATATGAATATTATTAATATAAAATTATAAATATAATACATAGATTTGTTACTGAAGAAGTGAAAAATGAGAACGTACTTCACACGAGAAGAGACTTATTTGCATCTGGAACTCTTCAATCTCTTTCCACATTCACGATTCAAAATGATTTATCGCTGCAAAAATCGATGTAACTTTCTTATCTCGACAAATAACCATTTTGTCGTTACCGTCCTTCGTCGTTTCGCTGTCCTGTAAAACTCCACCTCTTCCATGCGACTCTTTCTCCTAGGGGCACTTCAGGAGCGCGTGCCGCTCGTGCTCCGATACGCGGCCGTCGATTACGTTGCATCTAGTTCGGAAAACGGCCCGCCGCGTCGTCCCCGACATAATGTAGATGTGGGGCGCGATAGCGCGCCGGCTCATCAGGCGGCGCCGGCGCGCCGTCACACACCCCACTTTCACACCGGCCGCCTCTGAATATGGCCAACGAAAGGAAAATCGAATGGAGAACGGAGATGGGTGGGTTTTTTTTTTCCTTGTCGCTGATGCGGTGTATACTGGCGTAAACTACGAATGCGCTTGGAGATCGGCACCGAGAATATGAATAGCAATTTATAACCAACTACCTACGAGTATACGTGAACCTTGGCATGATTTTCATTGCACAAATTTTTTGTTGTCCAAGTCTTATGGAAGGATGAAGGATATTGTTATAAACAAATTGGAATTTGCTAATAATAAGGCCTTGGATTTAATTTTTTTGTTAAAAATATTGTTGTCATCAGTTGAAAGTACAATAATATAAGTACATGAAATAATTTAAACGGTATCTTTAAACTGTGAAATAATACCAAAATATGGCTCTGCAATAAAAAAAAAGATAATGTATGTGCTATTTATTCAGTTCATGGCTCCGATAGAACTCAATTCACAATTTTTTTCTTTCAAACCTTCAATTTTTATTTATAAACGAGGATATGAAATTAAAATAATACTCATTTGCTCTGTCATTCTTTTTCAGATTCTTTAATTCATTTCAAAATTATTATATAACATTTATTCAATTTTTTTTCTTCACAGAAAGTTTAACAATGAAAAAAAAACACTGTTCATATTCACACCTTCTACTTTTTATCTTAAGATATAAATAGACAGCCGTCTCTCATAATTTTCATATAATATTACTCTAGTTAAGCGAGTCTCATTCATTTCTCTATCATTTAACTTAATTCCCTCACGCTAATGATAAAAACTTCCCAAGGGGTTGTATTAGGTATATCCGCTAAAACATGGCTCGGGCAAAAACAAGCCGGCCGCGGCAACAGCTGCCCGTAACGACATCACGCAAGAAAGCAATATATTGGAAGTAAAGACGCCATTTTCTATATCCCCCTGTCCCTACCATTTGGAAATGCAGTATCCAAGAATTCCGTTATTCATCTCCAGCTATTAAAAATATAAAGTTTGTATTGTGCTATTCTAAGTGAAAGTTCGCTCTGGAGATACTCAAGACGAACGATATCATCTCGAGTTAATCTTACATTTAACGTAATTAAAGAAGTTTTACCATTTATCTTCGTTCATAGTTTTTTAACGAAAGGGAAGTATTGTAAAAGTTGAACGTAATTTATTAAGCGTCTGCAGTCTTCCTGTACGTTTAATAGAATTTGTATGTTACGGGAATGAAACAATATTAGTAATTTGATCAAATTTCCAGCAGAGCTCTAATTGAAATCGGTTGTATAATAAAAGATAGGATTTATTGAATTACATAGATTAAATTGTTCATGATCTAAAGAAATATCTCAAATATTTCGGTTTTACGATAACGGTTTTATTAACTACACATTTTTTGCGATAGACTGGGGATAACTTAAAATGTCATCATAAAATAAAAGAAACAGAATGCTTTGAACTAACAAAACAAAACCAAAAATGTATTGAAATCTGTCTGTTCACAGTACAATTTTTATATAATGTTAGGTTTCAGGAAACCTTTTGTTCGTAAAAACCGCATTACAATTGTAATGCGGTTTTTATGATTTTTTCGATTTTTTTACGATTTTCGAAAAAATTTTTTTTTATTATTTTAATTTAATTAAATCATTTTTTTTTGTTCAATCCACATCATAATTCTTCACTATACAAGGTCTCCTTTGAGTAAAAGGTATTAAGGTTATTGTTCTCACATCGGTACAATTCCTGTCAAAACTTCACATGTCATATGTCGTCTTAGCAAACTTTCTGCAACATCTGGGTTGCTCCACAATATGTTCCCATATTACGTATCACGCATCAGATTTACCAATATACAAGACCTCACCTCAACTATAGGAAATGGTGTGGATTATATTCCGCTGGTGACTCAAAGTGACCATTCGACGCCCATCTACAGAATGGGTATCCTTGAACCCAGAAGTTCAATTCTGACAATGAGTGAATTGTCCAATGAGTTTTAAACTTATGTCAAATAAACCATTTGTTCCGTGGCTCGGAAAGCACGTTGAGGCGTTGTTTATTATTAATATTATTACGATTATTTTTAATGTCATTATAAGCTCACGCCTATCTTCCAGAAGGGCATGCGTACACGACAGATTTCCAGATATTTCCATCTTTGCATACCTCTCTTCCTACACGTATCCATCAATTGCTTTATATGTAAGCTCGTCGGTTTGGGTATTTAAAATTTGGATTTTCTTCAATATACCACCAATTTGGTCTGTATAACATTTTCTACAATGTTACTGACCTTCCTGTCACACTGATTTTTTTTTTATCAGTCTACTTTTATTCATCCTTTCCAGACGACCAAACCAACGCAAACTACCTATTTCTATATTCTAGTCACTGCGTCTTCTTTTAAATAACACCGCTCTTTGACCTCACCGTTCGTCCATTTACCGTTGAAAGACACTCAACATGTACCTACTACACAGGAATAACATCTCCACTGCATTCATTGTAGTTTCGTGTTTATTCTGTCGTATCCCGACTATCACTACAGTGTAGAATCGTTATTCATAAGTAACCACAATAATGGCTTATTGATTTTATTAAGAGAAAAATTGTATTGTTAGAAATCTATTTTTATTTTTCACATTCAAAGAAATTGTTTGTTTCACTTTAATATTCTTTCTTTAATAAAGGAAATGATATAAGTATTAATAATGCCTTTAACAATTTTATAGTATAATTATTATAATTTCACAAAAATAATGTTTGCATAACAAATGGAATGCATAATAATATTTTTAAATGAATACATTTAGTTTTGTACAAACTATTTGAATAATTATGTTTAATGCTTAAAAAATTATGAAACACTGGTAATGACATTAGAAATTGCTTTTGCGCTTTTTTTTTCATAATCTTACGTATTCTCTTAGTTATAAGAAAACGACACCAGACGCTTCAGTATCTATTTATAGACAACCACGTAATTTTACATAAATCCACAAAACCAAATACAAATTTTACAAACAGAATCTATAGAGAGTAATAGAACACGAAACCGGATCAAATATTCAGAAACATTAATTAGAAGCCAGTGCCAGCGTTAAAAAGACGTATCACACTACCGACACGTGTTACTCGAGCCGCGCCTGCGAGCACCACCGCGTCTCAGGACCTATCCCGAAATCCATTTAAACGAAAATGCGCGGGGCACAATATATTCCAACGTGCAATTAGTGAAACCGACGCCATTACGCTGAAGTACAAGTTAAATTAATGTCGGGTTACAGTCACTCGAAAGTTCCATTATCATTAGAAACACGATAATGTTTAGGTGATATTCGCTTGCAGAAGGCGGCTGTGGCGCCCGCACCTGTCACTAGATTTTCTTCGTCTTACTTTGTCGAAAATCGATGTTTGCAAAATCTATACTTTTTTTTTATTGAAATCAATGTGGAGTACAAAAATATCGATAACGTATAAACTCCACAATTCCACTATTACGATAAACAATACAATTATTTTTAACTATTCTTGTGTGTGTGGATTTATAGAGTGCAATAATTAATTAATGTAGTTCCGTTTATTTCATAAGTTATTACATAAGTTTTTCATTACATAAGTTTTAAAGAAAGGTGTATTCAGTAAATAAATAATCATTATTCTTAAAATGCTTTCCGTTTATATATTTCTATGCTATAACCTATAGTAATGCTTGTGTGTTAACAATTCGTAAGTTTAAAAGTGCGTAAAAAAATTCCTTTGTGCTGTACTTGAGAACATATTAAAAATCATAAAATGATAAAGTCTGAACCTGAAATACAAAAAAATGTGGGCGTATATACTTCTGCAGTGGGCTGATAAAAACCTGATGCAACATGGATATTAAATACGACTACTGCACTTGCTTATTTTAGTGAATTAAAAAGTACCTTCTTGAAAAAAACTATAACCTTCATATTACTTACAAGATCATCACACGATTATAGTCAATGACATAATATTATGATGTACAGAAATGATACATAGTTAAGGTAACTGTGCATCCTTCATTTATGCAATGACATTGGACTTTTCGAATGTGCAGTAAAATATATCGATATATTCATTAACGTCATTAGTTATGCGCATAGCCCGTGTAAGAGGGGCGAAGTTCAATATATTCATCCGGGCTGTGGATTCTAGAAAAAACCTTACACCTGCGCTTTTTGCGCAGAATCGAATATTAAGTACGTGCCAATAATCCCAAAATTTCTAGATTGTGCAATCTACCGCGGACCGTCGTAAATACGTATTTAGCGAACGCCAAATTTCGTTTTACTTCAAACTTATAGCATCCATTCTTACATAATCATTTAATAAATAGAGCTATGAAAAGAATTAAATTCAGTATTGCTCGATACATAAGTAGCGGTTTAACTTATTTTACCTTTTCCTCTATCATATTTGAGACTATATTCGGCTTCATAGGGGTTCCTATTAATGTAGTGATGTTGACACTACTTGCCTTCACTGCCATTGCAGAAGAGAAATCTTTTTTCTTCGGAAATGTAAAAGTCCAAGTTTCTATAAGCTTTCTTATAGAGGGTTTGGCAAGGCTTCAGTTACATACGGATTAAACTCTCCGAATCACTTCTTCATCCTTCCTTCACTGGTGAAGAATAGATTTAATGGCACGGGTACAAGAAATTGTGTTACATTTCGAGAAGTTGAAGTAAAATATGTCGGCATGACTACACAGCATAACATATCAATATAAGCTTGCAGTTGCTAGCAATCGATATACCCATAGGTATAATTTTAGGTCATCTATAACTTACGCCTCTGACTTTATAAGTGGCCAATCCTTGTTTTCAAACCCATCTATCACTGGTTGGTGATAATTTAAACTCAATTGGCGAAAAACAAGATTACTTGTTTTTAATTCTTTGTCAGATTTTAATCACCTCAGTGCTGATACAAATACTCCCTCAATCTCATTATTTCAAATCGAGTGACTTGAGTGATATGCCTTCCAAGCCGGCTCAGTGTCGGAGTCGTTAGCACGACATTGTCACCTATATCGTAAAACTTCCCGGGACTGACTGTTTAACATATTCTTTAAGATAAGAAACAATTGGTTTTGACCTAAAAGAGTGCGTACGATAGCTATAATGTACATTCACATTCGGGATGTAAACATATAAAAACACTTTTTGCGTATCATTCATTGTAATCAATGTTCGAAGCACCACACACAACAACTGTGTACCAATTTTTGTCAGTGGTATCAAGATTTATCACTCGAATATGAGAATCGAGCTATATTTTACACTTACAAAGCCGAAGAAGCACTCTAGTTGTTATATGCTTGCTCTTTCTCCATACGAACCCGCCACCACGCACGAATCGTATTATGGAGGGTTTAATTAAGTGTATGTTTATGGCAAACCAATTTAAAGAATCACAATAACATAGAAATAGAAGAGTGGACGTAGTATATGAATATGATATCAAATTTATTATCTTCGTAGTCGGTGTTGTCGTATTCCGATGAAGTGTCTAACATGAACTACAAACTACCCGTGGAATGTATTATTTGTAGCACTAACATCACGACACATGAGTCTAGACTCGCGGTGACAAATGCATCGAACGGACGGTCTATACAAAAATATCGCTATCGCATTCGGCCTACATAGACAAGTGCATCTCTGTATGTCCTGGATAATGTATATTATAGCTGTCGTGCGCTGCGCTATAAGTTAGAAATACATGGATTAACTCACCAGTCATCATGATAGAATCCACTGGTCTTTTGGCATTTTTACCACTGAGCTTTCACTGATCATATAATACATATGTAACCCGGTACCATCTGACGAGATAAAAAAAATCTCCGAACAGATGAAGGAAGTGCTTCATTTATTTTAAACAGTTCACGTAAAGAAAAAACCGATTTATGAAATTTTTTCCAAAATATTTTCACTAACAAAAAGTTGCAAGAACACAAAATAAAAGTATCCGATCTTGTACCGCCAAAAAACTTTTGTTTCTGAATAAAATAAAGAAACGGAGAAAAACGCAACGGCACCGAAGTAAACTTTTGCCTGTAAAGCGAGGCATCCAGACGGCTTTGTAAGAGTCGCTCGGTAGTCCGGGAAGGGGGAAGTAGCCACTGGATATTTACGTTAATGGTGTACACTACAGGAACGGATTTTAGTGCACTTACTAATTCCTCCGACTCGGACCAGAATAGCTTTTATCCTAGATATATAGGCGGCGATTTGAGTTCCAAGCGCTTATCCGCAGTGTGGGTGTGATCTAAGTGCTGAAAGTGATTCATAGCGGAGACATCGCTGTTTACGTCGTGTTTATAAGTTTTGTTATGTTCGTACAAACGCTACAAACAAAATATATGAAACGACTGTAAGATTTCTACAAAAAATAAAATGCTAATTACCGCTCCCCATGCACATTTTACCTAAAAATCGAAATTATTATCAGAATAGCTGTGATTTGTATCGATTCTCCCTGATACTCATTTCATTCAATAAAACTATTTTTCGCCATTTTTTCTCAATTACGGTTACATATGTAACTACTTCATCTTTTTTGTTGTTTTTCGTAAAAATGTTGATTTCATTTACATGTACGTACCAATTATTCAATGAAATATATGAATTAATATCAAAGAAGCTTAGCAACTTTTTGTGCAGTATCCATAATAAATAATAAAGTTTCCAAAATGAAAAGTTTATTAAGCTAATAAATTATTGTTCGTTCAGCTTTGCTTTCATGCGTAAACTATATAATTTATGTTCATTGTAATTTATAATAGGAAGTAGTTTTGTGTCATACTACTTAATTTATAAAACTTAAGATTTTGATCATTTTCTTTGGTATAATATAAAGATTATATCCACCACAAGTGCATTCATCGAAACAATAACTTCGTCACTCATATAAATAATAGTGAGGTGGTGCTCAGCGACCAAAAGTGTCGAAGCAGAAATTAACGGATTTGGTCACCACGATCGAATTGTCCTAAGAGCTTTTTAACTGAAGTCAAATAAAACCACTAGCGCCGTGCCTCGGAGAACACACTAAGTCGTCTGATCCATATGTTGTCATATTACTGACAGCGATCGTTAGAAGGCTTCCCCGCCAAAACACACGGAGCGAGGGCGTGTTGTGGGTGACGGCTCACGCGCCAAATCCCTCAATATGACATAATAAGAAAAGATTGTGGGACGGTATAATCTCAGTAACACATCGAGAAATAATAGTGCATCGTCTGTTACACTGTGGTTGAAAAAGTTTTGTTCTTTGCAAAAGGGATTATCGCTATCTGAAAGAAATAATTATATCAAATTGGGTATATATAAATAAGGCGTAAATATATTCATGGCCAAAGATCCAAACTTTGGTTCGACCGCCACAGCTGTGATCTTATGTGATCGTATGAATTACACTTTATACATTTTTAACAATAAAGTTATTAGAAAATGCCACTACTTAATCCACAAAATAAATCCACAAAACATTGGTGCTTTTAAGTTAAAATTCTTAAGAAGAACTCGAAAATCCCCCTTGATTAGTAGTCATATGGATTATATAAACTTTTACGAATGAAAAAAAAGTGCGGGCGCTCACATTTTAGATTACGTAACTCAATACGATGACGGTAAAATAACAAGTCTTCAAAAGCTACAAACAGGATCACCGCTCTGGGCGCTGTCCTACTCTAAAATTTATTCATCGTTATTGCATAGTTAAATCGAATGCAATAAATATTCAGCGATACAGCGTCTTCAGCGAACGACGCCGGTCGTTTGAATAATTGGCTGATTTTTATGCAGTTGAATTAATGCGTCCAATGGTTACCTGTTTCGTTTTCTTTTTCTTCGCTATCAATAACTACTCTCGCTTTACGTCGGTATTGCGTTGCAATGGTAATTTTAAATTAACTGTGTCAGTTTTTTTTATATCTCTACCTGTCATGATTTTTTTTATATGTATTAACTGGTTATATCATTTATACAGGGTTATCTAAAAATTAGTATTCGTATTTTTAATATCAAGAAAAGATATTATTTGATTCCAAGTGTTTGCTGTTTGTTTAGTTCCTATAATTAACAGTCATATTTAACGCTTTTTGTAATCATAAGAAACTTAGTAAAAAAAAAAAACAAAAAACGTATTTGTAATATCAGACAAAGATATTACTAATTCGTAGTTCTATTGCCTTTCCTAATTGGATGGTGAGCCAATTAGTAACGGTTAGTGAGTTTTTATTTCACATTTCTTTATATCTAGTAAGCTCGTAACGCAACCACAATTTATTTTTGACGGGCATGGCCAAAAGTGTTGTTCAATTGTATTAATGCCGTAAACTAATTTAGTTTTTGGGTATGTCATACCTTTAAATATCAAGGAACGATCGGACAAGAAATCGCCTTGTCTATTCCCTTCGCGCAAACTTTTCGCTCAATACTAATATTCCTGTTATTGTATTCACAACTACTTCAATACTGTACTTATTATTGTTAGGTACTGAAATGTTCTTGTAAAAAAGTTTCCTAAGATTAATGTTTATTGTTTAAAATACAGGATATATTAAAGTTTTGTAAATTGTATCACTTTGTGTCCTAATAGTATTCTCTGACGATTAAAGTGAAAATAAATAAATCGGGAAAATATATAATAAAAAAATGACGGGAAAGCAAAGTCTATAATCAGAACTTAACAATCATTACGCACGGACTTCAATCAGAAAGTAACATTCAAATCACAATTATTAAAAGCTTTAAGGAAAAATTATTATAAACTATGCAATATTAAATGTACTTTAATGCATCATAAAACTGATGAAAATCTTTGGGTAGTACATTTTTAATTGCTGTAGATCATTATATTTTGTTGCCCAATTAGGTAGCCATAGTTTTCTGTAATTAAGAGTACGTCACAGGCTCTCTGCGCACATGCGTCAGTGCGCATCAATTGTGCACTGTCTCTGCGTCATAGCCACCCAATCATTATCAAAATCGAGGTTTATCAGCATGCCGACACTTGGTTTGTATTTAATTGCACGCAGGGCCTGTGACAACAGGATCGTCAGCTTTACCTCCTGGTCTAATACTGTTGTATATGAAAGTGGTGTATCAGTGTAACTTAACTAACTTAAGTTGAATACAAACTTTGTTCAACTTCAGCTACTTTATACTTTTCTTTAGCACGAGCTTCTTTGGCAGATACATAATCGCTCGGGAGATGAATCTCACTGTTTTTGAGTTTATGTTTCATGGTACTGTGAACCAAGTCACACTCCATCTATCTATGGCCCGGCTCTAAATATTTATGGGTTATCGTAACTTTGCGTTTCATGTTAGAATTTTAAAAGCATTGGAAAGGACTGATTTTAGTACAACCATGTGAATGTATCACTATAGGTAATTGCTTTGACAAGCAATGAACTTTTAAATAATCGATAATAAAGGAAGTAAAGGTGCTAGCTGATAATTCACTTGCTGTTTCTGAAAACCAGTAACATTTGCAATGCTTTGTAGCTAAATCGATAACCGAAAAGTTGTGGCAAGTCGATTTAGTTTTAAAATAAAGGGCACTTGCCGTCATGTACGGACATATTTTGACTGCTTCCAAATCCACAGAGAGCAGTGTGAATTTTCAAGAAACCGCACGTTTTTTATCTAATTGTTTTTCTTGTTTTGCTCAATTTTTTTAAGATGTGCATTTGGAAACTATGTTAATCATAATTTCCAGCATAACATTTGTATAAATATTATCAAGACATGTCTTAGAGACAACTGTCATTCTTGTGGGCTCCAAAAAAAAATCTTTGATATATAGTTACACCTAAATAACTCTAGAATTCTACCGTTGTGATTGGTGACATTTTACATTAAAGTCGCCACATATTGCAATATATTTACTTTTATCACTTATAGTATACAAGGCTCGATCCATAATTGATTCAAATAATTCATAAGAAGAATTAGAGGCCCTGTATACGCTCATCATAATAAGCCGCTCGAGTTCAACACAGGTTATCTCCACAACCCGCCAACAGAGAAGTCCACAATATCAGTTATTTCCTTAAATTTAAGATTATTATGGAGTAAAATTAAGGAACCACCATGTAATGAATTCTCTTTGCTGAAAGAGCTTGCAACCTGATGATTAGGAAAGAAAGCCAAAGAGAAGCTAACCGTTCTTAAGCGAATGTTCCTTAATACGTAGTATATCAATATTGGCACTGTCCATGGACAGTTCAACCTCTAGTTTCTTGTTTTTCATGCCCTGAATATTCTGATGCACCAGGTTAAGAATACAATTATTTAAATTATTATTATTTGTAATCGTTACATTAGGGCGAAATTGGCGCAATAGCATTTTATTCGATAATATAATAGAGCTACTCTCAACCCCCTTAATAATTGATGTATTGAAATTTAGGATGAAATCTGAAAATTCTCTTTTTCCGCGAAAACCCTGTTTGTTTTAGATTACTAAGTTAGGGTCTCTCTCTGTCGAAGCAGCCCGTTCAAATCCTTAGAGCTCCGCACTCCAATAGAGCCTCCAGGTTCAATCGAGCCACAGTCACTTTTACTAATTGCCTCTGTTTTATTTAATAATATAACAGAATCAATATTATAGTCTAACTACTTAGCCAAATGTCGTTTAAAATATCTGGATAGGAGCATCCTATCTTTATACAGAATAAAATAAAATTTAAATGTATTAATATCAAAAAAATAAATATTAACATCACTATGACACCAAGTCATATTGTGCATAAATGTGTTTATATTATAAATATCTTTATTTTGCTTTTCCGACAAGTGATTTTAATACGGAAAAGTGCACAAAATTATTTGAAGATTTCAGAAGGCGGGAGAAAGAGCCAATCATATCCTTTCGTCGCACACCAAAACTATTCCCCACCAATATAATAATTGTGGTGTTCTCGCTATGCTTATCTAATAAAATTTTGTTTGAAATGATCAGAAATCAAACTCAGACCCATTTACGGCTTACGGCGCAGCTCATTAGACCAATAGAATTTAAATCAAATATTATTTTGAACTCACCTGATACAATATTTAATGAGCTACCATTATCTTTAATAAGTGGCGCTAAAATTCGACGAGCCCTCCATCCTTAATACCTTCGCAACATTTTTACTGTATACAAAGTATTAGGTAACTTATATTTCATTTATAAATTATATTTAGGTAATATCAAAAAACAAATTTAAAAAATTTAGCGACCCTTGTGACATAAACAAATGAAATGTTAGTGAGTTAAAGACTACGAATTTATGTGTTATTCTGTTGAGTAATGTATTATCTCAGACCTGTAAATGGCCCCTACGACTCGCAATCCACAGTTAGAAAAATACTGTATTTACAACGAAAAAAATATGGATATCAACTATAGTCACTAACTAGCCTGGATTTTAAGTTAAGTATCTCCTATCTGCAAAATAGGTACAATCGTAGAACAGACAAGTAGAAATTATACAAAACTTAACACATTCCAACACAATATTTTCATGCTTCAGTATTAAATAACGTACAACATCACGAAAGCTAGACCCTTCTATAAATTGTTCATTTCGATTTATAGTATAATAAATATTGATATTTTAAAATATTAATTATTTTATTATTTCATTTCCATGGACCCCCATCTTCCCTTATCACACTAATAGATACCCGCCCCCGATTTGCGAACATGTTTTATGAATGCCCCTTATAACAATGATGAAATAATGATAAATATTCTTTCTACTTACTTTTCACTTCTAATTTGCTTCGAAATTTACTTAAAAAGCACTAAAACATCTACACGCAATAAAAAAGTTCACTATTCAAGGCATGTCCGCACCTTTTATGAACTAATTGTTAGAAATGTCAACAAAATCGCTTTCTACGTCATCCCCACGACGCTGTTCGCAGCTCATCTTTTTCTTGGAGCGTTTGCTTCACACTTACGCCTAACGCCTCATTTTGCCACCCGTATTTGGAGAGTTAACAAGCGTTTCGTGTAGATAGGTGGTATTGTCAGAAATTTCTTACGTCATATAAATTAAGCGGTATTGCTACTGTCTTATAACTGTATAATTATTGTGATTTTGAGACAGGTGTTTGTACAAAACGGTACAAAAAAGAACTTTACAAAAGCTAACTGCATTAAAAATTAAAAATCGCTAAAAGTGGAGATAGGTGGTCTTTGTTCTAAACCGTCAATATAGAATTAAATGCTTAATATCAAGATTTATATTTCCGGTTAAGTAATTATTGTAATAAAAGCTAAGTATTGTAGTTTGCTGTATGTATACAAGATGGGATCGATTATGCATATTTTCGCAAACATTTATAATTTCCTCTTTTTTAGTACAACTTTGTCATACTTACAATAATAAAAATATATAGTTCAAAATATACTTATAAATGATATGAAACAATATTGACACAATCCCAGTAAATTCTGAACCAGTTACCATCCCAAGCGAAGCGCCATGCCGAATGCCGCAACGTGCCTCGGGCACATGTTGAATTCGAATTCTGCCCCGTGTTCGGGCTATACAATGAATTATTTTGTGAAAAAAATATCTAATCATTTACCTACGAATTACACTTGATATTGTCAGTGATGTAAAGGTTGCCGAAGGTATCATTATATTAGTCTCTGATTTTCCAAACGTGTTCCACTCACCTCTAAACATATAACGCAAAATAAAGCAAATTATCGCGTAAAAGATACATAGCACTCAATATTACTTGTAAACTCGCAGGTTGTTGATTGTCAGAATAACGTTTCAATATAAAGTTTTAGAGCCGCAACAATGTCATCTCTGCAAACTCCTCAACAGTTTGCATATGTAGCACTGTAAACACTTAAATATTAATCACATACCGACTTAAATTTCAAAAACGTTAATATCGTCAACGTAACACTTATAACAAAATACCTAAAGGTTATTAGTAGGTTAACGACCGTGCGCAGCGTGAATTACCTAAGGAGACGCGGTAATACGCACGATCACCAGGACGCGACTAGCCAGCACTTCCGGAACGCGGTCTGGGGGGCTCGGCGTAATACACGATATTTAGCAAGATAGCTAGGTTGGAACACCGTACATTCTTAAAACACGTTCCAAGCTATTTTTCTCAGAAACAGCTACTTCAATGACTATATTTTCTTTCGCAAAGTTGTTCTAAAACAGAAGGAGATCATGAATACTTGCGTAAAGATGCATGATCGAATCCATATGGTATATTGTACCACATTTGTGGTTTGTTTTTATTTACAGTTGCAATAAGAGTATAGTGTTATTACAGTAAATCTATTTTCTTCCAGTTCCTATTTATAATATGGCTATTAATTAAAAATTGCAAACTCCATATGAAAAATTGCAAATCATAAAAATGAATATTAGTTATGAAGTAATTGGCATTACAAAACAAAATATTTAATATTAGTAGCACCACACCAGAAATGGCAAAAGATCATATTAATTGTTACGTAATCAATTGTAAATACTTACTAGAAATTAAAAAAAAAACGCAGTACTCAATCCTATTAACCATATACTTGAAATTACAAGACTTCTTATTAAGTACTAAAACTGTATGCTAAAAAGTACAAAATCCAATACAATACTCACTCAGATAACGCTCTATGAAGCCGAAATTAGCCAATGATCTCTTTCCAAAGGTCAATGTGCAATATTTGTCGCCGGGTACTAAACTTTGAACGGGTACTGAATATTATTAACTCAACACTATTATTTGGAGTTACAAAAGATTTCATAATGACAAGAACGATTCATGACGTCATTCTTTTGTCAATTACAGTACTCGCTACTAAAACTTAGTAAAAAGAATTACTAAACCGGTCTCAGAGTTTTTACAAAACTTTTATTTTCGTGGGAATTACTTGTATTTAGTAATTATTAATGTATTTGACTATTTTTTTCTATCAAATTGGACAGTTGAACCTTAATAATAGGTTTTTGTTAGCACCTTTTGGGCATGAAACCCTAAAAAGATAACCAAAATATATATTAGTGGAATTGACGGTATTGATTCTTTAAACCACTTTGAGGGGAAAAAACAGTTACTGAAATGTTTAGCTTCTGGAATATAAAATTTGATATCAATATACAAACAGATATCAGAAGTTAATTTTGAAATAAGCATGACAACAAAGCTTTATAATGCCTCTTTATAATTGATTGCCGTTCCATCCATACAACTAAGAATTAATTGTGATAATATTTGCGTAGATCAACACTTTAAATTTTTAAAATTGACCGCTTAGAAACTGTAAAATAATAAAACCTATTTAAATTTAAAAATGGAATTCTTCGCCAATCTTATTGTATATATTGTACTGATCTATCATTTGTTTTTACAAATTGGCGTGAAAAAGAAAATTGTTTGTATAATGTCAACATGAATTTAACGCATGTAAATTTTCGTTTAATGACTGTCTATGAATTTTGTTGCCGTTTAAACCAACAAGAAAATTATAACAGACTTCGGTTGGCATTTCATGATGAATCTCCATCCTCTGCCACTATAACTATATAACTAGTTTAAATATAGTAATAGTTCAAACGTGGTCGGAATAATCTGACTGACGATCTGCGTGAGGGATGTCTTTCCACGGCGACGACCGAAGATAACATCAGTGCTGTACGGCTCATGATAGAGACTGACAAAAAAATGATCTACCAGCAGATTCGAACGAGCTTAGGCATTGGTACGAGTCAAGTGCACATAATCCTTCATGAACATTCACTATTTTGAAAAACAATAATAGTACAAATAACTTGCTTGTTTGCTCAGTTTTTGATTTTCTAAGGACTTTCAATTTGACCCACGTATCATTTCCAAAAGATGCGCTTAATAATTCAATTAACTTTAAAGATATCGGAAATAATTTCTGCAAACATGAAATTTGATCAGTCTAAAAGTTTGAATTAGGTTCTAAATTTATATATTGGAAATGGACCACTGCGTCAGAACTAAAGCCATATGAAATGTACAGTAATGATAAATGCACTAATAAAAACCTCCAGTATTAAACGTGTTGTAATATTCAAATTGTTGATGTACGGAAACGGGCTACTGTTTCATTGATTGTTATATCTTATCGTAAATGTTTTTTTCATCATATGTATCAGTAGCTACACTAAGCAGATGAATTGGCATTTATGCGTAGTTTTTCGTAGCTGTGGCCGATATCATTACTGGATTCAGATTTTCGTGAAGTAATTCCTTCGACAATTAGAAAAAAAGTTGACAATATTCCTTAAAATTCTTACGAATGAAAAATAAAAGAAACGGAGAGGTACAATTATCCTTCCGAGATCCCTATGAATATTCGACATTAACGATATAATGCGCTGAAAATCTAAATCCATGGAAATACACAACTGAAAGGATGTTTCAACGGGAAATAAATTTCAAAACAAATAATTACAGGAGCGCCGCGGTCCGACTGCACGCGGAAACATTCGCAAATAACTGCGCAACTTTTGACCGCAGCCCGCATTAATTCTACTTAACGACCGTTATTTTTAGTGCTGAATTATGAATAATGTTTTATTGTACACATTAATTCCGGCCCGGCATCTAAATAATACGCGATACGAAATAAAATGCTTAGTTATTTCTCGACGATTGTATGCAAATGCCTTGAATCGTATCAAGAACACGGCGCGGTCGTCGTATTATACGTGTCGGATGAGAGTGGCGACGAGCAAATCATATTTTATATTAGACGCATTTGTTAAACACGCTCGTGAAAATATAATTCCCTTTTTACTAAACGATTAATTTTCAAAAGCAATATATGATAATTTTTAGTGATTGACTCCCAAAGGTAATTTAAGATTATTTGAAATTATGGTGAACATTATGAGGATATTGAAAAGAGATCATATGTGGCAAGTGAATATAATGTGAATATCCGTAATGGAGTCGTGGTCTCTGTTATTGTGCACGGTAGTGGAAATTGGGCGTGGAAGAAGAAACATGAAAGTAGAATAAATTTTATTGAAATTTGGTCCATATGCGATATGGATGACTTTGAAAGATATGTAAATTGGAATAGCGATGTAAATAACACTATGATTTGATAGAAATGGTAGCAAATGAATTATAAAACGGTATGTCGGGATTATTTTAAAATCTAAAAAATGTATTTTATATTTAAGTAACAAAAACGTGTGTGGAAAAGTTTAGCAAGATATACCCTACAAATACATATGCAAATCATTATGAGCACATTCAAGGAAAGATTAAATTTCAAGTGTTCCAAACCGATTAGCTTACATGAAACTATTTATGTAAAAGGTATGTAAAGATCGTAATCACATAAAAATCTCTAATTTCTGCTTACTCTTTTAGGCATGACTTTAATATATTATTTTTTATAATAAATCTAACAAAATTTAACTACATAATTGATATACTGTGATCTTAGACTACTTTTATGATTGAAAAGATTTACGAAAACGTTTTTTTTTAAATAATCACACTACAGATATATCAAGTACTTTATACGCTTCCACAATTTCTGGTTTCCTATGCATTGCCTGTAACTGAATATAAATAATGCACCTTCAATTTGCACCTTATTGCTATGCACACTTATTATGGTTTCAATGTCATTTCGATAACCCCCCCCCCCCTTCAACACAACCCACCAAAACACATTGTGCAAGCTTGAAGGTTCTCAAAGTTCTCAATCTGAAGTAAAAAGATTGTGGGAGGACACATCTCAACAGTATTTAAACCTGATACGCACCGCACGCGTCATTGTCACTCGTAGGTGATCCACCTAAGCTGCAACGTTTATTGCAGAAGTTTAAATAAAAATAGGCAGATTTTTATTCAGACCGCTCAAAACGGACTGCGTCCGTCGATTTATTTATATTCTCTTAAAAAAATGAATAAACATTTTTCATTTTATTTGAATAGTTCTGTATTCTTTCTTCATAGTCTTAACAAAATATTTATAGATATACTTATTCTCATATTGATTCACATTTAAATCAAGACGTTACGACCATTTCAACATCAAAGCTCAATGCAACTCCCCTAGATTCGCTTACCGAGTATAGCGGAATATCGAAAAATAGGACCTCCAAATTCAATGATATGCGCATATTTATGAATTTTGAGCCAGACGTCGATACAAACGCTAGATGTCGCAGGAGGGTGCATATCAAACGTGTCGCTGCAGCTGCGGCCGGCGCCGCCTGCGCGTACACGCGGCCTCGGTTGAATCAACAACATCTAATTGTCAAAATGTATACGCAAATAAAGTTGTACGAGGATCTAAATATGTAGGTAAGAAGATATGGATTGAAACACATAATAAATTAATCGAATGGAGTGACTACTTGTGTTTATCGCTTGTATTGAAATATATATATACAGTAGACCCCCGGTAATCCGACAAACGTTTTGCAGGGCAGTGTTGAACTATCGAATTTGTCGGTTTATAGAGTACTGCCTAATACTCTCTATAGACGGGTTTTTTTTTTTTGAAAAAGTTTACCTTGTAATCCAAACAAATTACAGATAAAAATAATAAGATTCTATCTGAAGTACAAATCAAATTGAGCAATAAAAATCAAAACAAAGCGCGTCGAGCACAATACAGTGTAGTGGTGGCGCGTAAAAGTTGCAACCTGTTTAATCACGCATTAGTGAAGATTTGTCAAAATGTTTGTGTTTCTACATTCAACAGTGATAGACATGTCGGATTACAATGGGCGCCGGATTAGACAGGGGCCGGATTACCGGGGGTCTATTGTATATACATATATAGATTTCTTGTAGATTGTAGATTTCTGCAGTGTAGGTAGGCTTTATGATGCGATGAGATTGCACTATTCATATTTAACAAACGATTTATTTATTTAAAACTGAGAAGATTGTTCGGAACAGCATTCACACAACAAATCCATTATATTTATAATTCGGGTTACGTCACTCATGTGGGGTTGCCGATAATGTTACATAGGCGAGGGTAGAGGGATACCATATTGCTTCACTAAGATTTACATGGGAGTTACGAAAGGTTTCACAGCTATGTATACGGAACTCATATATTTTTTTTAATTTCACGATATTTTTAAATGAATATCCATTAACCAGTCACAACAAAAAAAATGTGTAAAACCGATGACACTGCAGGCCGTCCTTAAAACTTCCCCCTATGATATTTATCAACGTGTTTTGAGCTCCTCAAGTTCAAAAATATATTAAAGTTATTTCAAAACTCAAAGTCTTATGATTAAGCTTATCGAGATCGAAAATTCGAAGAACAATTAACCTTACAAATCATTTTTGAACCTTTTTACTACTTTCGAGCTTAGTCTTCAGAAATTTAACTAGCAGTAAATTATTAAGTTTGAGCTCAAAAGATCAGTTTTTGTATTTTTTCAAGCACTTAGCTCAAGAATATGATTTTATTACGTTTTCAGCTCCTCGAGTTCAAACGTCTAGATTTATTTAAATAAAACGCAATTTTTTTAATTACAAAACTAAGATATCTATCGAAAGCATTGTTCGATTGTGTCTGTTTTGCGGCATTCAGTGTAATTTTTTTAAGTCAAGAAAATTGATGAATACCAAACCTAAATCTAATAAGAGCTTTAAAAGGTATTTTGAAAACATTCTTTTTCTGTGAAATTCTCGTTAACGATATTTCTCGAACGAATCAACCAATTTTGATGCACTTAACAACGATCAATAGTTACGTTTGATTTGAGGACAATTGTATGGATTTTGGAATTTATCGTAGTTTACAAAATAATGTAAAAAAACATTTTTTATTAAAGTTTTCTCCAACGACATCTCTTGAACAAATGTATCAATTTTTATTCAGTTTACATGAATCGATGCTAACAGGAGTGTTGTTAGAAGAAAAAAACGTTAAATTTTGGTATCGATCTGTGGAACATTTTTCTCGTAACTTTATTTCTCTACTAAAATCCTCAGGGCGGAATTAATTTAACGTTTCAAGAAGCATAAGTTGAGTGAACCATATTAATGTCGCAAATTACATTTCGATCGGTTAATCCGTTCAAAAGTTATGAGAGGCTGACACACACAGAGAGAGAAAGAGAAGAAAGAGAAATCGAACTGAAAACAGTGACTTCCTAATTTTATGAAATTTTGAAGTTGAAAATAACTAGGGTATAGACTTAATCTTGCTGAATTTAATCTCAGAAAGACACAACTTTGTGCGCTTATCAGTAAACCCATCTCCTTTCTTTTTCTTTTCAAAAGCACTTCTCTTAGTGTCACACGCAGCATGGAGATCGTAGCTAGGTTTTGTATTCGGGAGGATTTCAGAAAATAAAATAACAGTAATGTTAACGAAATGACATTAATATTTATAAAAAAAATGGGATGATTATTAGGTTTTTTTTGTTATAAATCAATATTTATAAAAAAATAACTCAATCGTCCCCCCTACTCTGAGTACGCCTTTGCTTAGTGGCGACATATCGCAGAGTTTAATTTCGCGATCACTTGGAAAAGTAAAACTAGCTTTTAGAAAGCTTGGCGTGCTCAATTGGGTACGACAGTACTTCGATCCGGACCATCACCAGATACTTCATAAGGGAGGCATCTTGATATCGACTGGCGCCTCTAGACCGCATCCAACATTACGAGGATCGCATTACAGGATCGCCGACTATTTGAAACCATTACGTTGTATAATATGAAACTACAAATATTAATATTGTGGAAACTAAGAAGCCTTTTCTAGTTCTAGTTACATACTGATGATCGTCGTTTTTTCACGAATACTCTCAAAGCGGGAGCTAAGATTATACACATTAAAAATATGGCATGTACTCGTAATAATAATTAAAATAACCAACGTCTATTTTCAATGTAAACGTTATTTGTTATTCTATTATCATTATTGATTATTTTATTATTGATAATTTACAGTTTTTACGCATAGAAAATCACAAACTAAATGCCGTTTGAATAAAAAATAAGATCAATATATTATATTTTATAATAAGAAATGAACAATGCGCGTGCAGCAAAATCTCAAAAACGAATTAAGGTACGATCTTTGGTCAGTACTATCAATGTAAGTAAGGTACAACTAAAGTACCACATCCCACAAGGTACGCCTTAAATGGTGTGATAGCCGTTTATCCCCTCTTAATCAAGATTATTTTTGTTTTTTCTTAAAGGGTTTATCTTCGGAGGTGTAAGGACTGAAAGTTTTGCCTTTTGAAAATTTCCACAATAGTTCAGAGCCTTCGTCAATATTCAAGATCACTCTACAATATTCCATATGTTCCAGGATGTTCTTGAAAGTTTCAGACTATTCTCAAAATTTTCAAAACATCCTGGAACACTTTGGAATGTTGGAGAATGTTTTCGAATATTTATGAATGTCTTCGACTGTTGTAGAAATTTCTGAAAAGCCAAACTTTCAACAATTATGTTTTCAAAAGTACATCCCTTAAATAAAAACGAAAATAATTCTCATTAAGAATTTTTCAGAATGTGTTAGAATGTTTTGGACTGTTCACTGATAGTTTGAAACGTTAAAAATTTTTTACAACAACCCAGAACATTCATGAGTATTAATGTAGTATTATTGGTTTGAAACGTATATCAATATACTGGAATATCTCAAAATATCCATTGGTATCGGTATATAAAGCATGGTCCATAGCGAGTCTAAATTTTGTTACATATCAGTGATGAAGAGAAAAATTTGAACACAGTGAAAATTACAAAATGTTGTTGTTGGAGTATATAAAAAAAATAGGAAAATGGTTAAGCCTAAAGGCCATCCCTACAACTTCCCGCTAATTTTAACCGCAAAGCTATAGTAAAGTAGTTTGTTGTGACGTCTTTGAGCTCTTCAAGCTCAAAAAATACGGTTTATATGTTATTTTGAGCTTTTCGAGCTCAAAAGTCTGGTATACATTAAACAAAGTAATTTTTTACACAAATTGTTCGATTTTAAATTGTTTTATGGCATTTAACATCGTTTTTTTAGCTCTCTTAGGCTAAAGTTATAAATAAAATAATTTTTCTAAAACAAATTAACCGTATATAATTTGTTTATTAGTGATTGATTCAATCGTTTGAGGTTTTAAATAAATGAATTATTGAAATCGATTTGTATGATCATTTTAAAGTTCTCGATAAAAAATCGATAATTCTCAAAATTAAAAAGGTATACCGAAAAACCTTTTTTTTTAATTTTTAAAATACCATAACTTTAGAACGCGTAGTTCGATTTCAGTGTTCAAGACGGCAATCAACGCAGTTTTTTGAGGCCTCAAAATGTTATACTAAAAACAAGTCGTAAAGTTTCTAAGTTAGTCTAAAAAAACGCTAGTATTTTAATTTTTTCGATTTTTTCGTTCACAATATCTCAACAAACGAATCAACCGATTTTGATTTTTAAAACAGCATTCGATGTAATTTTTTGAGATTTCTTAATCTGATTAGGTTATGGAATTGATCGGTGCAATAGCCAAAAAGTTATTCTGAAAAAACTTCGTTTTTGAACTTTTTTTCCGGTTTTTTTGTAATTTCTCGGAATCTGCTGGTTTGAATCAACTTAAACTTACAGAAAGTCTAAGTTCACTAGAACACTTTCAAATGCCATAAGTCACGTTTCAATCGGTCAAGCCGTTCAAAAGTTATAAGAAGTTTCCATACATACACACACACACATCCACACAGGCATACAGACACCATTGTAAAAATAGTCAGGGAAGTTTCCTAGCGCTTCAATACGTTGAGATCTGATGAAAACTTGATTTTTGAAAACCGGGGTTAAACCAATAACTTCCCGATTTTCGAAAATTTTTAATTTTATTAGCGGGAAGTTAAAAACAATGAAGTGTAAGCGGTAAAAGTTATAAACAGCGACTGATGAGCAATAAATCGATCATAAAGTGTGTAAAGGGTACTTAACGTATTTATTAATAAAAAGTTCATTTGATTCTTGTTTTCTACAAGACCCAAACGTAAAAAAGGTGCGAAACTTGCTACTTCTGAACCCAAACAGCGAAAACAAAAACAACAGCAAAAAAATGAAACTTCCAAAGAGCGTGAAACAATATTACATTTCCAACGAACCAGAATTAGCACCATGACAAAGAAAAAAACCGAAGAACAAATAAATGAACGAATTGAAGGATCGCGACACGATTGTTTAATAATAGACTACGAACGAAAGCCACCTGTGAAAATATTGCTCTTCGAGAAGCCCGGATGAGGACAAGTAACCTAATAAATTAAACTCTTTCCTACGACCTGACAAAAGAATATCACAAGCACAAACACGTTGTAATCGGAAAAATGGATCACGTCTGCCAATTTTGCAACGCGAAAACCTTTAGTTCAGAGACATAAAAATTCTGCTGTATGAGTAGAAAAACTCAATTACCGTCATTACAAACACCTCCACAGGAATTTTTAATATTACATGACCAGGGAAACTCTAGAATCAAAACGTTTTCTCTAAAATATAAAAGCGTACAACGCCTTCTTCCCAATGACTTCTTTCGGTGCTACTTCGGACAACACTAATAAAAGTAAAGTTGATTATGTTTTTTCCATTCAACAAAAAATCTATCATAAAATGGGATTATTACTACTACTAATCCACAAAGGCCCTACAATTTTGCAAGTATATTTTATCGAAAATAAAGAAACAAAAATTAATAAACAATGCACAAATATCAGTGGATCAGGACGAAAAATAATTAAAATGTACAAGAGATCTTATAGGAATAGAATCAACTGATTTTCGTATTCAAAATGTCACCAGACCTACTTTAGATTATCGACAACTATAAAGTTATTATTCGAGCCGATAAGAGACTACCTGGACAATATGAACGTCGATTTAATGCACCTCAGATAGACGAAGTCGCCATTGTAATTGTGGATAGTGAAAACATAATTGTACAACGAAGAAGAGAAAGACTACAATGTTAATATTTCTACGCGGAGAGGACATGATTTTAATATGAAACCTGAAAAATACGTAGAAACCGACGAAACAGTCACTTTCTTCAATAATTTCTGGTAGGCATGTATGCAAAAATAGAACTAGAACGGTTGAATTACATAACAGCGAATCATAAGAAACTACGAATGTAAGAATACATCCACCTTCGAGACGCAACCATAAATGACGGTAACATTGACAACATTGGAACAATCGTAACCTTACCCTCATCACACATAACATAAGAAATCCAAGACACTTGCAGCAATACACTCAAGATGCCATCCATAACTTACGTTCGAAAATATGGTCGACCTGACCTCTTTATAACATTCACTCGCAACTCATTGTGGCTAGAAATCAAAGAACAACTAACATACAGATAAACCGCCACGGATCAACACGACATTATAGCCCGAGTTTTCCGCCAAAAACAAACGATATTTATTGAAATCATCACAAAATACCACATCTTTGGAAGTCTCAGATGTTGGATGTACATAATTTAATATCAAAAACAAGGAATGTATCACTTACACAATCTCATATGGTTACACTCGGCTCACATTCGGTTTCATTGGGTTTATTTGGTTTCACCAAATTTATTCCAACGATGTTCATAACTATACCGATTCGGAGTGGCTATTTAAAAGGGCTTTGTGGCTAAATTTGTGGCTAAAAAAATAATATTGTCGACCACATCAACTTTAACATTCAAAAGATAATTCCCGTTGAAAAAAGAATATACAAATCTATGTTACGACGGTACACGTTGAAGAAAGTGTGAGTTTCTCTACAAATTTTTCAAACTTTCTTTAAGTACTATAAATGCCATTACAATGCCTTCAACTTAAAATTTGATCTCCGAAGAAATTACTCCAAAATTAAAAACCACCAAAGCTATGTAATCAAGCAAGAATAATCATTAAACAACTGTCAAATGACATCATCGAAGCTGAGCTTATGACTGAAAACTGGAAACTGGAAAGAAGACACAGCATTTATTCCTGAGATACCACTGATCTCTACTAAAATTCCAATCCAACTTTAAAGAATGCAATTGTCAATAAAATTAGCTTATTGTTTCATTAAGACTTTTACTTCTCTCACGGTCAATTGTATATCGCATGCTCTAAAGTAGGAAAACCGATAAATTTGTATATACATGTATACTCCGGACAATAAAATGAAAAATGTTGTTTGTAGACAGGTAATGTAATGAATAGTTAAATTATGCCCCCAATATATATTTTCTACCTCTTATAAAGTGTATCCTTTTATTGCATCTACAACAAAACCTTATATCGAGTCTCGGAACGAAGCCGAGTACTCGTAGCTAGTAAGAGATATAAGACATAGTGTTTTGACACTTATGCTTCCATAAAAAACTATGTTATTTCGTTTGATTTATTTCATCGAGACTCGTATTGCTAATTTAGAGTAGCTCATTATCGTGGCGGTAATTAATCACGAGCGTTAAGTTTACGGAATTAATTACGCGCTCGGTTGATTTTTTGTCGTTATTTTATCCTCTAGCGAGTTTTCATGCTCCAATAAGTGAGTGATTGAATTCCGTCTTCGGGGCCGAGCACGCGCGCAGCCAATCTTCAGACTCCCTAGGCGATCTATATTTATCGTTTTATTCGACCCACATTCGAAAACGTCAAATCTATCCATCTTTGAACAATATGAATCCTCGTTTATCACGAGAATTTAATGGCTTTTCGAAGGAATATTAAAACCTTACTCATACAACAAATATATACTCGTAAAATATTTGGGAATTTTTTTTGACTATGTGTTCAACTCGCAATTTTTCATATAAATACGATTAGGACTCGAACTTTACGGGTTTCATACAAAATTATTTTTATTTATATTTTTTAATAAAATAACCATTCCAATTTTTATAAATCTTCGATTTTTATAGCGGAAAGATAAAAAGTTTTTCTTGTAGATCAGTCTTCATAACGTTCTATACTTCGACTTTGTTCTATACAAATGTTAGTTTGTATTCGCATAAAAATGTTTTTTTTTTTATTTTTGCAATGATAACAAATCATTTCTCCTTTTCTTTTTTATCTTTACTTGTGCTGAGAGTGAGAGTGAGACATTGCTTTTTGCCAAATTTCACCCTTATACGTAAAAGGGAAGAATCCGTAAGTTTCTTTTTTATAACTTTTGAAAAGTGAATTTGCAAGTATCAGAAATTGTGATAAAACGACCCTATCTATTGCGTTAACTTAAAACATTATTTTTTTTACATCAAGGACCATAGATTTCAGTATCTCGTATTAATTTTAACTTAATAGACAGACAGACAGGCAGACTGACAGGCAGACAGGCAGCCTGACAGGCAGACAGACAGACTGACAGGCAGACAGACAGACTGACAGGCAGACAGTCAGATGACAGGCAGACCGGCGGTCAAGAAAGTAATCTTATAAAGGTTTAATTTTTCCTTTTGAGATACGGAACCCTAAAAAATAAAATTTATATATAAAATTTTGAATCTTTACTGTTCCTCGTTATTTTTGGTTCGCCGTTACTTTTCATTCCCCTGTACACACAGCGTTTAATTTGTAGCTGATTTGACATAATCGATTTAAATCAGATGAGAATAGAACATTATAATTTTAATTAATAAATGATACGTTTGTACATTTGTGATGCTTGATTTTATTAATATTTAAATATTGATGCTTTAAATAATCATATGTAATTCACTTAATGTAGATTCTATGTAAATACAAATACACAAGTCACTGCAAACGTGTGCCCATATGGACTACGAAAAAATCGTTATGTTACTTAATTAGAGATAGTTTAAACAAAATTAAATTGTGTTAGACCATACCGTAATAAAATAAATTAATTATTTCTTCTTTTATGTCTGTTCGATTCTCATAGCTTTACGATTTAAGTGTTTTCTCATTTTTTTTTTGCAATAACCATGGCCTCTACTACCTACTTGAAGCGAACATAAAATAATCTTTATTCTAGTGCCCCAGAACGAGTTGTGAATTAACCCTATTTTTATGGTTTCTTATTAAACTAACTTTTACGAGTATTAGGTGATTTATAATAGAAAGAATAATAGGATCTCTCTAAATCACAGACTAGAAAGAAATTTTGAAGTGCTTTGAAAAATCAAAAGATTGTCGTTATTCCCTTTGACCTATGGTCAATGAATCGGAATGACGAACAGGATTGGAAGCGAAATCGAAGTGGGGAGGCATCACTGTGAAAAATTTAGAAATTCATATTATTTCATGCAAGTGAAAAATATACAGTTACAGTTAACATACATTTATAAATAAAAACTATTTCTAAAACAATCCATAATCCAGTTACTTAATTTGTAATAGAGTTATTTTAGAGTGGCATATTTATTATATATACTATCATATCATAAAACATTAATGTCTCTTATATTTTTCTTTCTAAAAATAGTTCCCAAACTGAGCACAGAAATCCACTATTTGATACTGAATTTCGTTATGACCTCTAACACCACTCTCCGTGATAAATAATTGAATCCCGGTTGAGCGCGGACTCTACTGGGACCGGCTGCCGGATGGCGTTATTTTCACAACTCTTTTATAAAGCCTCCAGAAACAGACATACTGTCGCTTTATTTAAGATAAATATAGCTTAACTTACGCATGGGAGTAGTTCACTGAAATGAAATTGTATTGGATGATTTTAGCTATAAAAACTAGGATTAAATATATTTTACCCAATTAAAGTGTAGTCTTCTAACGGATGTGAGGTGCATTTTCGCTCAAAATACGTAATAGAATTTCTGTTGTTTTTAGATATGATATGATGAGAGAGAGAATGCTTACTCCATGCGATACCTCGTTACGAAGGAAATAAGTGCAAAACAGAAAAACCATTAAATAATTAGCTGCCTTACCAAAATATCTATTTTACAAACCAGACTACACTCACAAATCAGTATCTCAATTTAAGGTCGAAGATAGTTCAACGAATTTTTTAATTCATTTAAAGGCTTTTTTTAGATATTATATTTCGATAATTTTAAATAAAATGTTATATAATATATATGTTATATATTATATATAAAACGTTATGTATAAAAAAAAGTTATATCTTTCTGTAATACGACAACCCGCTGACAACTCCCGCTATGCTACGCATGTTCATGGGCCGTACATGGCGCAGCGCAATGGTGCATAATCAGCATTTTGTGTATGTTTGATGCAGAAGGACCCATCATTCTCGTTTACTACTTCTTTTTTTTAATCTAAAGCAAATTTTTCTAACAAACATTTCAAAAAAGAAAAGTGTTCCGAAAAGTTAGTGTGTCGTAAACCTATCAATCAACACAATACGTAATCTTCTTTACATACTTAAATTCTAACTGTATAAATGTGAGAGTTAAGAACTCGTAAGCGACAAGACCACGAATTCGATTTTCGGAATAAACTACAGGGATGAGTTTCATATGTGCTGAATTATTGAGACCAGGTTTTCAGATATAAACACTTTTAATGAGTGCTGACAACCTAGTTACGTATGTTGGTCACTCTTAGGACACACGACCCTTGAAACCGCTCTATGAACCGATCACACTGAGCAATTCATTTGGCCGTTACACGCTTTCTAGGCCCGTTTTCGTCTTTTCTTGCTTGCTTGTGAGCGCTTAAAAACAATATATGGCTGCAGTACCTGAGCTGCGTGTCTGTCGTCATTCAGCCACGTGCCTCGCGTTACCTTAGCGACGCAGCGATTGTGAATCATACGAGACCCTTCCTCGCTGGAGGGTTCTGCTGACCTTGCCAGCAAGCCCTAAAGCCTGAAGACTACTACTGCGATATTTAGTTGGTGACGCATCTGTTTGCTTTCAATTCTCTTCGCTCCGAATCAGTTAAGTTCTCGTATTCGGTGAATCATCCAACGGCATTTGTGCGTCACCGGCGAAAGATATATCGAAATATAGGGCGGGATATATGAATTAAATTACGTGTTTATAACGACTTTTCTTTTTAATCACTGTTAAATGGTATGATAAATAATCAATTAACATTTTTACATGTGTAAGTGGTAAAATACTAATATGTATATGTGATGTTATAGCTATAAGAAGAAAATAAAATTTCATCAGTAAAAAGCAAAAGTAAGCTTAAGTAGTTTTTGTTAAAAATTTTGTGTTCTTTTTCGTTCTAGTAGAAGTTTAATTACCCCTATCTTTCTACTTTCGGGGCGTAGTGATGGAACACATGACATTAACATCTACACACTCATCTTCTAATTGAATTAGATAATGAGCTGCTATTTTTTTAATACTAATACATGGCAGTGATGAAATCTGGTGTCCTGTGCAGTTTTTTGAGCTTACACTTATTTAAATTTATGCCAGATTTCATCAAATACTTTCACTGTACTCTAAGCATGAAAATATAAAAAATATTAAAATATTTTAACCTGAGCATACACTTTATTATTTTCGAATCGAAAGTACTCTCATGCTTCTGAAAATATAAATCTGAAAATACAGCCAAATATTATCTTTTTTTAAAAGTTAGCTCTTCAGAAGTGCTCATTCAATATTTGATTGAGAATTTGAATTCAACGTTCCAAGTACAAAACTTTAATTATGTCGAAGATTCCATACAAAAATCCATTCTTAGTTTTCTACTTTAAGGGTATATTTTTCAGAAATATTTTTAATGTGTCGCGGTGTCTGAAGAACGGCATGCCGTTAATTTGAATTAATTCAAAATTCTCAAACAAACCTACATAAAAACCCTGAAACGTAAAATATTGAATTAAAACTATAAAATATTATTATTTGACTGTGTGATTGGCGCAAATGGTAGTGATCCTAATTACTGCGCTGGGGGTGTGGGTTAGATTCCCACGCACGACACACATTTATTATTTGATTAAAAATTAATATTTGTCTTCATTGTGTGTGTTTCTACGTATTATATGTACATAATTACAAATATACATTATATAGACTGTCTGGTACCTATAGTGCAAACATCGATACTTAGTTTGGGATTAGTATGCGAAACAAAAAATTAACACTAAAGTTTGAAGTTTATAATATTCAACTTTAGTCCGTCGCAAAAATACACTACGGAACCACTAAAATACCTTTCACTGATCGCATTTCATTTGGTAACTCATTGGTTACGAAAAAAACTGGCACTCGATACCCAAATTCTTGTAGATATACCGACAACCGTGATTTCTATAAATACCGTTAGCTTTAAACAAAGTCATAAATATGTCATGTTTTGGTCGCAAATAAAGTCATAAATCGGATTTTCGACCAACAGTAATTCGAAGATTTTGTAAACCCAATGCGCTCACATTTTCATATAATCAAATACAGTTATATTCTGTTTTTATTTGTTTTGATAGACTGGAGGACCATTCTGCTATTTTTAGAGCATACTTGGCAAAAATATTTCATTTCAATAATTAAATGTATATCAAATAACATGAGCATTGGAGGTTGTTTTTTAAATCGGGTTGTTAAATAGTTTATTTTCATAATGTTGTATGTCTCTTCTATTTTAGTACTGTGACGGACCGGACGCAGGCGAATGAAACGTTTAATGCCCAGTTTTTGTTGTTTGCTAATCGGCTGACTATTTGCAGGAGCGGCGCCCTGCCAGCTTAGGTCGTCGAAATGGTACCTCTGAACACTAGATGTATAGAGGAACAGAGTTTTACCTTAGATACGCCAACACGTATACGATGTACAATAGACTGTATGTACAACATGTATGTATGTAGACTGTATGTACTACATATATGTACTACAGACTGTAGACTATAATACAAGGAAATCAATACTGTAATGCTGTGCAGTGTAGTGCAGAATTGTTTGTGGTTTGCGTAAGAAGTGAAAATCTTCACGAACGAAATATAACCGGCCACGCAACCTAGAGGCCGGAGTATGTGGGATTTTTACCCACTAAATACACTCCCTCGGGGTGACTATCGTTAAAGATATGTCTCCGACATGGAATTAATAAGTTTCGACCGGACGGGAAAGCAATCACAAACTAAGCACTCGGTGCTATGTTTGGGGACTTTGCCTCGCGTGGGAAAATAAGAAGCGATTAATAACCAGGCTTACCGGTCCAGTATGGAATGAAAAATAAATTCTTGGCCTTGGCTATGCCAGTAACTAGGACCAAGTCAAGAGGCTCGTAGAGCCGATTCATAATGCGGCGCACAGCCTGCACCGGAATGTTTTAAGCTTGGAAGTTTTCCTTGACCTCCTCGACCGGAATTTCTTTGGGCACGCCTCTGAAGACGACTCTAATGTCACTTTCCTATTTAAGAGAATACGTGTAGAAGTTAACTATGAGTTACGAGAAGGTTTTACAGCTTTCTAAAATCTTCAGTTTCAATTCCATTGCGGAATTGCGTGTGTGAGCGAATTTAATATTTTTATCTACGCATGTCTTGCGCAACTCGGTCCACTGATCTTTATTTTGAACGAACTCAGGTTGCAGTTTCGGGCCTTACGGCGTACCACAATACGCTATATAGTGTCGAGATCGAGCCACATGGCTCGACGCAGCAGCACCTGCACACAAAAGCACACACTTAGTTTATCGAATTTCTACAGACTTACTGGGCTCTAGAGCGCGACCAAGTGGAGCGGAAGCCGAACGACGACTCGATGCAGGGTTTTTTTTTGTACTTTCTCTTCCTTCCTCCTCTCCTGTGAGAAGAGGAAGGAGGAAAAATACTCATAATGGGCCTTCCATGTGCCCGGGCATACGAGGTGTGTCCGACTCTCACGGATTAAAACTTCCTTAACATTATTCTGCTTTGCCATAGCTTATCACTCTTTTGGCTTCAACTTACGCAGCCTGAGCGGCATAGAGAAGTCGACGGTGCGTGATTATCTTATGGAAACCTTCCAAAGCCTTCTCAGCATAAGAGTCGCGTGAGGGCTTCAATATAGACTGAGCCCTCGGTTGGGAACGCCGGGAGGCATGGGAGGTGTACCGGGCTGTTGGCTTCTGAGTGTCGGGCTTAGGGGGTGGTTCTTATTTTATTATTCTTCAAACATATTGTTTGTTTCTAGTAGTCCTGCGACCTTAACAGTGAAGTCGTCAGACTGATCAGTAAGAGCATTCCGTGGCTTTCGAAGGAAACGATGAGGGGGAGGAGCTTCGTAAGTGGCAGCTGAGGCTAATAGCAGGCTGGGATGGTTTGCTGCCATGCCAAAAATTTTTTTGACATGTCTTTCATTAATTTAGGGATCGTGAGAAGATGGAGATCTCTATGAAGTATAGTGTTTTTGAAGTACCAAGGTGCACTAGTAGTAATTCTGCAGAATCGGTTCTGTAGGATTTGGAACTTGTTAATTATATCTGGGGCGGCGTGAGCAAATACTGGCGAAGCGTATGTCATCACCGGCCTTATGCATGCTTTATATAACGCATATTTATTACGTAGATTAATTTTTCTCTTTTTACCTATCATACCATTCAGGCGGTATAGGTAAAATTGAGCGCTTTTCATAAACACGTAGGATATGCTTTTAGAAGTGCAGTTACTTATCAAGCGTGATACTTAGATATTTGTAACAGTGTTGCCACGGAATAGTTGCACTTGGCATGCAAAAGTTGGGGGAGTTATATGGAACTATTGCTGTTTTCTTTACTTTGCAATAATTGAAGGATATAGCAGCTGACTTTTCAGAATTGACCTCAATTCTCCAGGTCTGGAACCATTGTGTCAGCTTATCAATGGCCTGCTGGAGACGAAGTGTGATATTTCTGAAGTTAGTTCTGCAGAGATATAAAGCGGTGTCGTCCGCAAAACGCACGAGTTGGACGCCCGTCTGCGAACGCAGTATATCATTGGTGTACGAGGAGTACAGCATGGGAGAAGCGTGGAGCCTTGAGGAACTCCGGCCCTAATGGGTCTTTTGGATGAAAAACTATTTTCGTGATGGAAAGCAAAGTGCCTGTTCTTGAGGTAATTCTGTATTTAAAATATGAGAAGGTCTGGGACCTCGAGCTGATATAATTTATATATGAGACTTATGTGTTATACCTTATCATTGCCTTTGCTACGTCTAAGAAAATAGCAGCTGATTTTTGCTTACTTTGAAGCCCTCCGAGACATGTTCAATTAAGCAGAGGGCTTGTTCGGGGCATGAGTGAATAGGTTGAAACCCAAATTGCTCATCGATAATGAGGCCTTTGCTTATTAGGTGATCACTTAATTGTGATTCGAGTATTTTTTCGAAGAGTTTGTTTAGACTGCATAGGAAATTAATTGGTTTACACCTAGCGGGGAGACGCGAGGTTTCCCCGGTTTAGGTAAGTCGATGATGAAGGCTTCTTTCCACATAGTAAAGTGACAATTTTTAAGGCACGCATTAAAAATTGCGACCAGTAGAGCTATCAATGGAGTCAATAAACATTTAATAGCTTTATTGCTAATTTTGTCCACACCTGGTGCCTTTCTAATTTCAAGTTTCCTTATGTGTATTTGGACTTCATCTAAAGAAACTGGAGGTAGGTCATCTTTGGGTTGCAGGTTAGCTTTTTTCTTAACCTCCTTGACGTGTAGAGACACGTGCTGTGCAAATTGGGTAATATGGTAGGGAATTCAAAGAACATTGTTGCCAAACACTTAGCTTTTTTCTGAAAATCAACCGCATAGATGTCGTCCGGTTGGAAGGCGCGTGCTTGAGACCTATATTCAGGAGTCGGATAGACGCTCGCGCGGCGCAGGGTTGCGTTTTTTACTTTTACCAGTTTGTGAACGTCCATAGGCAGACTCCTGCGATCAAATTTCACTGGGATCTTTCTTTGGCAGTTCCAGACCATTGTCCCGATATGGTTAGTAAGAGCTTCTATGGCTGTGTCTATGTCATTGTTTGATACGATGTCATCCGGAATGGCTTAAGAATTGAAGTGTCGACTTCCTTAAGCGTGGCCGACACTCGCTTCCAATCGGTAAAGGTTTTAAATTTATTTATTTAGTCTTCACTGATGAAGGGTCCCAGTATTCTACTGGCAAGTAATCTGAACCGAGGTGGTGAAGCGTCTCAATAGATTTCAGATCCCTTGTCACTTCTTTCGGTAAGGCAATATCTAAAATATCTAGCTATGATTTAAGTTGTCCGGGTAGTGAGTCGGAGTGAGAAGAACTAAAATGAGGAACTCGCAATCGTTTGCAAATGAAGGGAGTTTTCACCCATTTTTGTTTGTAATTTTACAACTCCACTCTGTGTTTTTACGGTTTAAATCACCGAAGACGATGACGGCATCGTATAAGACGAGAAGGCTTCAATATCGTTCCGAACCAACTTCTTTTTGGTGGTAAATAGATTGAGACTATGATCAGCGTCCTGTACCTTGTCACAGCCAACCTACACGCGGAGGCTTCTAAATAGATAAGAAATGGAACATCAAAAGGACAGTAGTGTAGCAATTTTTTGTAGTACGCGGCAGTACTACCTTTTAGAGCATCCAGTCTGTCATTTTTTATTTGTACGTAGTTAAGTAGTTTACCCGCTCTTGGTTTGTTAGGTTTAAGAAAGGTTTTCTGAATTAAGATAATATCTGCCGAGTACTCCTATGCATACCTACCTAACTCGGTTAGATTAAATTATATTCTATCCGCGCTAAATGACATGAGTTTGACTGATTTTAGTTTGTGGCGTCCAACTGGGATTATACTCAGGCGTCCAGATGCGTTTGACATTATAAATTGGCTAATTTGCTGACGAGCTCGTGATGCTGGATGAGAACGGCAGAACGGCTAAGCGGTCCTCTCCTGAACTTGTGTTTCTCCAGTCCGTGGCTAATTTGGACACCTCGGTGCCCTTCACTAATCGTATGATAGACATAACGGTTTTCATGTCTTCTCTGAAAGCTGACTATGACGAATTCCCATCCTAACCTAAGTCTGACTTTTTAGGAGTCTCTCGACATCTTCTTCTCGACGGCTGGCTTCTTGGACGTGCGGTCGTCCCTAGAGAAACGGTTCACTGTTCATGCATTGATGGTGGGTATGGGTGTAAGACAGAATGCCGTCATCCTGAGCGGAGCACAATCCACTTTTTCCAGATTAGTATTTGAATTTGGAGCCCTTTTGTTACCTAGAGCTGGGAAGTTGCGATTATCTACTTGTGGGGTAAAGAATGATGAGGTACCTTACCCCTAGTGACTTTATTGTTTTGTCTATGTCCGTTTGTTTGGAATTTCGATCCCTTTGGACAGCTTTTGTAATTTTCCGTATGGCCCTCCTCACAGTTGACACATGTAGATTTACAACCGCCTGCCAATTTAAGGGAACATTAACTAGTCAAATGCGGTTTAGTGCATTTGACACATCTTGGTTGGGCTTGGCAGTTCAGCGCCACATGACCATGTAGTTGGCAACGGTGACACTAGCATGGTCCGCCCTTTTTGTATGGGACCGGACCGTAATACCCGAGAGGCTACACAAGCTGGATAATACGTCCTTAGCAAAGATTTTTTTGGTTTCGTCCGTTATTTCCAGAATGACAGCACGAAACCTAGCGGGGTACCATCTCTGCGATGCATTTTGTGCAGTGCTTAGACTGAGAAACCTTGGTAGATAAGATTCGCTTGGATATCAGCTGACCCTATTTTGACCAGAATCCTGCGGACTACAGCTTTAATTTTCCGCTCCTTTTCGAGATCGTATGTATAAAATAGGATCTTCTTGCCAATTAGAAATTTATTGGTCTCCCTAAAATTGTGTAGGTCAGTTATTATAATTTTGATCCTGAATTTTATATTGAGTGCACTAATGTACACCCAAGTTTTATTTTTGAATTCTGATAAAACAAATATTTTATCGTTTCCCATTGGGAGTTTCTCAACAGGTTTAAAACCAGTTGCATTTACTTGTCGGGATGGTGCTGTTTTAACTGCATGTGCTTTAGTGGTAGTATTCATTGTAAAGTCCGTAGTTTTAGGTACAGGGTCCGATTCTGAGTTCCAACTACGTTTAAAAATTGTTGTCGGTTTGCCTTCAGAAGTTTCGACTTCCATCTCGCCGCCTGAGCTGGTATGTTCCGCTCCGGAAGTATGACGGTGAATTCTATTAGCCTTTTTTCGGCCATTTTGGATTACTTTTGTAAACGACATTTTAGTATTATTCTCCTTCTCCTCATCATATCCCCTAAAAATTGACGCGGAATTGGAGTCGTCGCTTAACGCGGCGGCAGCAGTGCGTTTGTCTTTACGTGGCATGGAGGAGGTTTCGCGAGAAATATCGGAGCTCGCGGACAAAGAGTCTCCTTTCGATTGGAGAACTTCTTGGTGCCGAGAAATGGCCTGATTTACATTCTTGCCTAGTAGCGCAAGTTGGTTCGATGAGACAGTAAAACCTTTCTCCCTTAGGAAGATGGTAAAAAGTGCTCGTAGTTGGTCTAAAGTCAAGGCAAGTTCGGGGCTTGTAGCCCCAGTTGACCCTGTCCCCTCGGGGGCAGGAGGTGATCTTTTCCATAATTTGACCTACTATTGTAGACACACTACCTAATTGCAATCAAAATAGAGATAATAATTTTTAACTAATAAAGTATTTAATAATTAAATAAGTTATTAAATGAGATAATTAGATTAAATGAATTACTTAAATTAACTAATAAACTTTCGTATATCTAGTGGAGTTTATTGTGATGCACAAACTGAATAAATCACAAACTAAATTAAGCCGTATTCTACAACACTACATTTACACTGCGCTAATGCGCGAACCTAAAGCCGACATGCAGCACACCACCGCGTCCACGCGAACCGAGAACGGACGGCGGCGGCGGCGGCCCTAAGAACGCATCGAGAGCGCGAGGTGGCCGAAACACGCGCGAAAAGCGATGGCCGAGCTCGCGCTTCCCGCCGGCGGAAACGTTTGTTACAGACGACAGTTATCACACGAACACGTGTTTCACAATACACAAGGTATTCCTAACTAACACTGGCACTATCATAATAATTAATATAAATCACTACGTAATTAAAATTGAACCGCAAGGAAGGTTGCAACGAATGCAGAATTAAGTCTAAGTATTTGCAAGCAGTAGCGATAGTGTAAGCATGTACGTCACGACGAAACAATCTATCAGACTATGATGATGCAAGATATTTTTTTTAGATGTGCAGGAAGTGGAAATCTTCACGGACCAAAAATACCCGGTCGCGCGACCTAAAGACCGGGTTATGTAAGATTTTTACCCACTAAAACCATCATCTATTGTATAAGCTATCGCCTATGATAACCATAGTATAGCAGCTTTCCCGGATGTCAAAGCGAAAACAAGCAAACAAAGCACTCGGGTACAATGTGCAAAGTTTGGGAACTTCACGTTACGTGTATAAGTGATATTATGATTTTTGACCAAGTTTACCGACTGAGAATGGGATAACTAGGGAATTTTATTTGGACGGATTAAGTTTTATTATTTTTAATCGCCTCCACGAGCGAGCCGTGTTCGGCTAAAACAATAATTTTTTCCACGGTATTCGCAGTGACCTTGAATTTTTTCGCGAGAAGCGTGAGTTTATTGATGTCGATGCTTGATATGACCGACAGCAGAACTTTGATGTCCTTGGTGGACATGTCATTTGAAACATTTTTAAGCGGATCCTTACGGGGGTCCGCTGTCATTTTCGTGTATGAAAAGTGTGCGGAAACAGCATGCGCGGATGCGCGGATGCTCGGTGCGATGCGGCCTGATCGGGCGGGGGCTTTTTTTTGCTAATTAATTTAGGATTGAACTTTACCTTTAGATGCTCGCAGGCAACCTAAGCAGTCAGCCGTGTGGCCAGAAGTTTTATAAAGTACACAGGCGGGCGGTCCGTCTGTCTCTTTGTTGCGTGTGCAGGATGCAGTGCCGTGGTCATCCAAACACTTAGCGCAACGTACTTTCTAAAAGCAATTTTTGGACGAATGTCCATAAAGCTGACAATTAAAAAATTGCCCACGTATGCTTTTTTTTGTAGGGCTGCTCCACTTTGATCCCTGTAAGGGAATATACCACTCTCATCTAAAAAAAAAATCACACTTCGTTTCGTTGTCGACGGCTGGTTTATTAGCTGCGACTAATACTAGATTTGGTGATTCTCGGACGCGGCTTGTAATCGGGCGTATCGATTGTACTACGAGGTTTTGAGCGAGGAGGTTCTCTTTGACCTCCTTTATTGGGAGATCTTTGGGTACTCTCCGCACGACAACGTGGAATTCGCGTTCTTCCTTGAGTGAGTACGTATGATAGGCGGCTTTGAGTGTCGCGAGAAGGGAGGATAAATTCTGGAAATTTGTGACAGATGTTGATTGAATTTTGAGGCCCCTGACTGTGTTTCGAATATTAGAAATAACAATGCTCTCGATATCGCATTGTTTTCGAATTTTCGACCAGCGTCCCTTATTATGAATGAATAAGGATGGTGGTCGTTGGAGTTTTTTAGGGATGGGGGTCACAATGCATCAGCCTCGTCAATCGCGACAGTGGCATCCATTGGTGCTTTTGAGTTAACAGCCTTAGTGGACTGCGATTATTTTTCAACTTTGGTAGCCTTAACTTTTTGTGACGCAGGAGCGTCCTAGAAGATTGTCTTCTCGGTGGTAAGCCAGAAAGATGTGGATGGGGATGCCTTTGCCGGCGTGGCGACTGCCACCTTGGAGCGAAGAACGAAGCCTTTAGTTTTTCCTTGATAGGAGAATAAATCCCGGCCAGTATGTGGCAAAGAGCCGCGGTTGGCGGGACCTCCGCTTCTGTAACTAGGTGTAACCTTCGTCATCAAAGTTGTTTAGGTCGTTGGAATCGTTTCTTCATGAATTGGAGCTGAATTCCGCCGACAAACGAGACTCGGTGGACCGTTTAGCAGACTCCCTATTCGGATTGGTACCGACCTCCACTTTGAGGTCGGAAACAGGGTTTGACTGGTCGGAGGAGGTCAGTGATCAACAGTACACCTCGAAATCCCGAAGGAGATCTAGGTACCCGCACTCCGTGAGAAAGGCCTTAAGTCGTTTGCTGTCCATCGCTTCCGCCGCGAAAGTGCCCGATGGTAGTTAGACGCTCTCACAGCACACTGCGTCGGACGTCGCGATTGCGGCGACCGTGCGGCACGCGGGCCGAGTTGTGTGGCAAACGAGCGAAAACTAAGTGGGGAGGACCGCAGTGTTCCCGATAGCAACGCGGCAAAGGCCGCAACGAGAGCGTCAGGCGCGAACGCAATGCGACGTTCACGCAACTCTGCGACCCCGTCGAGAGGGGATCGCGGCACCGCATAAGTTATCGAATGAACGAACACGAACCGATTGTTGACACCGTTAGGTTACCCCGGTTTAAAATAATGATGCAGGCTCGTCGCTGCACACTTCTTTGTACTCGCTGTGGCTTGGCGTACACTTGCAAACACAACACACACAGATGAGCACAAAAAGCATTTGGACACATACTTACGGAGCGCTGCATCGTGACTGTTCGGAGCGGAGGCCGAACGACGACTGAACCGAACGACGGTGCAAGATTTGATGCAGCTGCCTTTTAGTACTATTTTCTACAATTTCTGAATTCATCCTTTTAAGAGTGACCAATAAGACGGATCGACTTTACACCAATCAAATTGAAACAAACGATCCGTACCTGAAAATCTGTTTTCGATAGGAAGCCGTACCGTCCAGACAGCTACAGGCGCCACTAACTGATAGTCGTCGTCGGGTCTTCCGCAACTATTTCCGGCTGCACGTGCGGGCATGAGCCTTTGGCTCGGACCCGGGCTTCTTCTCATGAGGAGCATTGCCCCCACGGATTATGAGTTCAGGTGATCATGTTTACCTATTTGCACCAGTCAGCGGCGCTTTATTCCTTTCTCTGTGAGAAAAAGAGAAGATCTCGAGGTAATTGGTATCCACCGAGCAGTCGCTTGCACTAATGTGCTAGATTACGGAGTGACGATATTGGGCTCTCGTCCGCATTGCTAAACAGGCGTCGTGCCTGTATTCGGACAAACCCTCAATGGATTGCACCCGCAGGTCCCTGGCAATCGTGACATATCAGCTAGCCCCTGCGATCATCCGCAGCACTTAGTTTTGCTAGGCTTGAAGTCTCTGACGCTGCTGCTTCGAGCATCTACCACACTTAGCGGTGTGGGTTAATGTCAATTCTTGGAATTCTCATTAATTAGAAAATGAGAAAAAGATGCAATTATAGCAAAATGGTTATATTCATTTAAATTAATAAAATTGTTTTCAAAACATTTTCAATATTTTGTATTTTTTTATGTTACATAATATTCAGGTTCTCCCCGCTCTATTTATGATCAAAAATAAAAAATAACCCCCTAGTCTGCTTATGTAATATTTGAACATTTCAAAGTGAACGTAGATATATTGAAAATTTAAATGATCAGCAGTTATTTACAGGCCATGGTTTATAAATGTATGTATCTATAAACATTTATGACTACATCTTTTTTTCCAATTGGCGGCTCTGAACGACTACCGTCAGTAGTCGGCGGCCCTACTTACCGTCATGAGGTCCGCCAAATCTATGTCACGTGGTCAGGCCTTTGAAGAATTACCGAGTCTATATTGCATACGTGCATGATGCATTTCGGAAGCAAACCTCATGCGAACTCATTACTTTATTTATAAAATATTGTACATTCTATTAGAACCTTACTATTATGTACATTACACTATAAAGTTGAAATGAAAAAGCGATGTTTCTTATTTACAAATTACGAGTTCGAAACTCGTCTATATAAACTATATGGATTGAAATAAGATAACTTATATGTTCATGCCGTGTGCACGTTGGAGTATGCAGGTAATTTTTCGTCCCGAGCAGATATTAATATGACAGTGAAGTTTTTCCGTATTTTACATAGAAATTCAAGATAATTTTCTAACATATTTTATTTACTTTTAAATTATAATATATATATATAATTTATTATAATGGCATATATATGCCATTTTGTTCAAAAACATATTCCCATTGCTGTAAACACTTTAGGACTTCTGATCAAAAAACTGCGACAAGTAGTTTTGATAATCCTCTCTTGATGTTAATACCTAACACCAAATAAAGAATTCTAAAGAGACCGATACAGGTCAAAATCTGAAGGTGCAAGTTTAGGGCTATATAGTGGACGCATCAATACTTTCCAACCAAAATCTCTCAATATTTGCTGATGGCTAAAAGTATGTGTGGTCTGGCGTTCCAATTCCAACTGTTTTTTTCCATACTTTTTGTTTGAAAATCATTAGCTGTTGGCAGTAAAGATACAAATTGATGGTTTTTCGCGGGGGTGAGAACTCATAATGAATAATGAAAAGATATAAAACGTAAAATCAAAATTGTGCCTGTGAACACTAGTCGTCTTGATCAGTTTAGATTTAATGTATTAAAAAAGGTGTCTGATTTGTCATATTGTAAAGACCCCAATGAATTATATAGTTCATTGTGGACTATAACCAGGTCTGAATGCGAAAATATTTTTAAATCAAAAAATATGAATGTTAATAATACGTTATCATTTATTGATTGGGCGACAGTGGGTATTCATATTAGTAGACGTAAATTGTATGTACTTTATGAGGAAAGGGCGTATAACAATTCGGATATATTTGTCCAATACGTAAGAAATTATTCCAGGATCTTTAAGCGTGTCACAAAACCAATGTTTATCTGTAATAAAATAAAAAAGAGCACAAAAATGGTAAAAACTACTTGGGATATAATAAATAGTGAAACTGGAAAACGGACATCCCGACATTTAGAATTGCAATTAAAAATTAATGACAAAATTTAAAAAAAGACAGAAGTTACCTTTGTTTTTAAAAAGTTCTATGCTTGTATTCCAGTTTCGACTACACAATATCTAAAGTCATCGCCCACTCTCGCCGAATCTTTGTTGAAACGTAACGTCGATATTTATGATGTTGCGTTTGCATTTACCCACGTTCATTATAATGACATTCTTAAACCATTCAAATGTATAAAAATGAAAAAAACTGCCATCGTGATGGCCTTTCCGTACAAATAATTGATTCAATAATAGATTGTATTGCTCCATATCTAGTACTGATTTTTAATGCTTGCGTCGATTGTGGTGTGTTTCTGGATCTAATGAAGCAAAGTAAAGTAATTTCTTTATTTAAATCCGGTAGTATATCTGACCCTACAAACTTTCGACCGATATCAATACTACCGACGCTCAGTAAAATCTTTGAAAAGTTTATTTTCAATCAACTATTGCAATATTTTTATGACAATAATTTGATGAACGTTAAAGAATTTGAATTCACAAAGGGTCACTCAACAACCGAACCCGGTGTCGAGCTTATTCAGCAGATTTTTGGTGCCTGGGAGGATTCACGGAATGCGATTGGTGTTTTCTGTTGTCCAAGGCATTTGACTGCGTTCATCATGACACATTGATCAGGAAAATACATAATTATGGCGTCACAGGTCGAACCCTTGGACTACTAAAGTCTTATCTAACATTAATGGTGAAAGGTCGTCGGGATCTGCAGTCACTATGGGTATACCACAGGGTTCAGTTCTTGGACCATTTCTATTCCTAGTGTACATAAATGATCTACCACATCTTGTTAAAAATGGTCATGGAAATATATTGTTTTCTGATGATACCTTTTTACTTTTTTATGATCGATAGGCATAAATCATCATTTGACGAGGTAAACAGTACCATCTCTGAAATCGTTGAGTGGTTTAGTATTAATAATCCACTGCTTGATGAAAGAAAAACAAAACTTGTAAAATTTCCCTATCTGATTCTAAATTGATCGACACAAATGTAATGGTCAAAAACGAGGTACTAGATATTGTGGACACAACCCATTTCTTGGTCTCATCTTAGATTCTAAATTACGTTGGAATTCTCATATTACGAGATTAGCGAAAAGGCTTAGTTCTGTAGCATATGCAGTCTAAAGAATTCGGCGATTTACAAACGAAAGCACCGCGACTAATTTATTTCAGTTTTTTCATAGTCTTATGACCTATGGAATTTTGTTATGGGGTCACGCAGCCGATATTAACACAATTTTCGTGCTGCAGAAGCGAGCTATTCGTGCTGTTTATGATCTAAGACCAATGATATCTCACAAAGAAAAATTTTAGCATCACAATATATATACAAAACCTGGTATATGTCAAGAGAAATATAGAATCGTTCCAAAAAAGGAGCAACATCCATAACATTAACACTAGACGTAAGAACGATCTTGCTGCTTATAAGACCCCTCTAAGTAAAGTTAATAAATCATTTAAGGAGATTTGTGTGCGCTTTTATAATAAGATCCCAGCTGAAATTCAAAATTTGCCATTTGCTGAGTTTAAACGGTTCGTTAAAAGAAAGTTATATGGCAAGGGCTATTATATCGTATTGGGATATCTTAATGAAAAGAGCCCCTGGGACTGAGCTGCTCGCCTATCAGGTTATTTCATATTATTTTTAAATGCCGACTAAATTATTAATTACTAAATCCTTTGTATTGATGAGTAAAAAGAGCAAACCTTGAGTTTCTTGCCGATTCTTCTCTAGGTGAATCAGCATTTGAAATGGGTAGTAATGTCGTAAAGAATTTATTAGTGATGTAGTATAAGTGTAATTTCATTACCTACGAAATAAAGATATTTTTGTATTGACTTCTAATCCCCCCCACATAGCATCAACTTATTACTAAGAAATCCGTGTTTCACTAAAGTCTGTGGAGTTTACTTGCCTTTTGACCATGATTTTTTTCGCACATTTTTGTCGTAGATAATCCAATTTTCAACACCAGTGATCAATCTTTTGAATAACGGTTCAGTTTCATTACGTCTCAACAGACAATCGCAAATAAGTACATAATTCTTTAGGTTTCGTTCAGTGAGCTCGTGTGTGACCCTAGTATTGAGCTTTTTGTACATCCAGCTTTTTTGAAATTGGTCAAAACTGTTTTTAGATATATCTCAGCTCTTCAGCTGTTTCGTAAGAACTAACATGTCGATCTAGCTTTGCTCTTTCCAAAATGGTATCGATATTATCCATAACAGGTCGACCAGAGCGAAGTTCATCTTAAACATCAAAATGTCGGAACGCCGTTTTTACTTTCTATTTTTCTTTTTTAAAACGTCATCTATTTGATAGTATCAATTTTTCTCAGATACAAACAGCATAATCAATGATATTTTACTTTAAATTTTTACCTGTAAAATATGAAAAACCTTTTTTCCCGGCCTAATATTCATTTGTATTGTATTTCACCCAAAGAATTATTGTTCATTGTTTTGTGATAGAGTTCACATCTGAGTAATGTTCGGGCTAGAGGTGAGCTTACTGATGTAAGACGCTATTTTGTAAAGTCTGGAGGGAAGAAAAAGAATGTGTGATTGATCACTCCACTGAAAAAACATTGAATACTTTTATTGCCATTTTATTATTGTCAACGACACTTACCAATACATGAACATCGCCGATGTGAAGTTCAGATGTTGATGGATTCAAATAAATACATCAAAATAAATTAAATTTACTTTTTTTTTACATAACACACGGCTATTCTTACATATTAATAAAATTATCCTGCACCTACAAATTAATTTACTTTTTATATCTATACTTTACCGTACATATTGTAATATTAGATATAAAAACTATAAAGAAAATAGTTTAGAATTCCCGAAAGCACTCAATCGTAGATTATTTTTGTGTTTTCTTCTGACCCAATTCTATAATAGTTTATATTAATTAAAATATAATATATTATTATTAATCTGAATTATTCAATAACAAAATATATGTTTTTAAATTATCAATCCAATGTAAACTTATAATCAAGAGTTCACAACGCAAAGACATACATAGTAGTTTTATATTATTATCAAGGTGACGACTATAGGGCGCAAGTTGGAGTAGTAAACTCCTTCAGTCACGGTCGTCGTTCATGGCGCCGTAACTGTGCCTAATTGGCGTGCTTTATGAGTTTGGGCAGTTATAACCGTCTCGTATAACTTTATTTGTTCTCTTCTAGTAGAGTTAGAAGCGCTTTAAAATTGAATTATTATAATTTATGTTCTATCCCTGGTAATAACATTATTTATAACTTTCTATAACGTCGTCGTTGTGGACAGGATAGTTAAAAAGGCATAATGTGTAAGTTAAATATGACAGATTTTCCGCTTTATGACCGACACATTCTAAGGTATTACACTGTAGGTGTTGGATATTGTATTTTCAAATGAATGTATCTTAAAATGTCATGTTCAAATTATCGTAACTATGTGATAAGAATTGGTACCAGAATACGTTTGTCCTTAAATTGAATATTCATCGTCAACGTGTATTTTTTTTTAAAAGTATTTTCGACGGACAAACGAACTTTCGAGGCATCAGAGAGTATGTGGTTATCTCCACGCACGACCATTCATAGCTTCAGAGGAGTCACCAATGTGTTGACGGTCTCTTGGGGTAAAAGTACGTTATCTGATGGAGGGCGAGAGGAGTGGGCTACCGGAACTCTTACGTTCGCTATTAATATACTGTCATCAAGAAATTGTATATAACAATACGTAACTTCAATTTTAATGTCTTCTAGACAAAAATCTAAGTAATGTTTAATATTGCTTACATACGGTTTAATACACAAACAATTACATGTATATATATATATATTGTTATAATTTATATAGTATATATGTTTCCTTGCCTATTTCCCTGTCGGTTTATTGTGTCGGGTATTTCCGGTGTCGCTTTTCTGCATCTACCGACGAGACGAAAAAGTAACTTACAACGTATGCGACGTGTAAAACGCTTGTGCGCAATAGATAGTATTAAAAACCAAATTGTGCGGTGCCGCGTGTGTGGTCCCAGGACGCGACAAGGGGTAAGCCTTCTACTTCCTAATTATTCCTTTTTCCTGTGGTATTCATGTGCAAAGTTCGAAGGCAGACCGGCATAGTTTATGTACCAATTTGAGATTTGTGTAAAGAAAGAACTTGAAAATTACGAGTAATATTAATTATATTCCCGAAAAACGAACTGGCTCTCAGCCTAATTCGGCATAATCAAATGAATAAAAAATATGAATGCAAGAAACAAATATTTGTTCAAACTTAGAAAACCCATTATAATAATGTCGAAGAGTTCATAACTGTTCGTATAGTATCATTATTTTGAGCAATATTGATGAAAATATTCTGTTTGAGTTTACTTACGGCCAGTTTTTCGGTACATTTCTGTACAATTGTGCTGTCTCTGAACTTCTAAGATGGAATATTGAAGAATTGGTTTAATAATTATTTCAAAATAATGGAAAATATGAATTCTGTTCAGATTTCAATTACTTACAATTGTACAACTTTCGCGAACCATTTAATCTTTTATTTCTTATGTTATATCATATTGTGTTTTCATATACTTTAGATAATTGACACACAGTTGTAAAGACAAAAAATACTACATTTCCCAAGAACTATTTATAAAACTTCATACTTCTCAAAATATTCACGTACGTAGTAGTTCAATGCATGCAATGAGTAACAAAGCAAGTGGCGTACGTGTTGTTTTTTTTTTGGTTTGTAACTGAAGTGAAATTTGGTGTGCATCAGTTGAAAATGGTACTTTTCTTCTAAATTTGCGTGAAGATATATGTCAATCCCCATTTTGTTCGTTAACGAGCTGGCAACTAATGAAACAATAATTGTTATTGTTCTATTTCCATGTTATTGCTTGTTGCTGGCACTAGGTATTTCGCGTAGAAAATGAACATGATCAGAAAAAAGTCGATTTTTTTCTTATTCGCTGTCTCGTTTTTGAAAATTTAAGAGGATAAGGTTAGGTGACAACGTCAGAGCCAGAATATTGTGTATATTGAATATACTAACATAACAACTAACATTTATGAGATCTATTTTCTGATGAAACCTATGCCGAGCAATGGAACGTTCAATATGTACGTACTATGTTCATTCGTAGTACGTATATTAATATTTAATTGCTAACTGTTTCACATTACGGAGAGTTCTGGAAGGTCGACCTAAAACGACTTTCCAGAACTCTTCGGATATTCCATTCATACGCTGATCCTACGATGGTTCATGGTTATATACGTATTTATTCCGATTAAAAATAATAATCTCCGAATAATTTATTGCACGTATATTTTTTTAACAATTCGAGTAGTCGCAGCCCCTCCGGACACCAGAGGCCGCCAGCCTGCGTCGGCAGCCGCTGATTTTTCCAGTAAAAACTCCGGCTCATCGGCCCCGTCGGTGCGTGCTCGTTAATTAAGGGCTTTAGAGATTTATTGTCTCATTTGTCTAGTTTTCACTCTGAAGCCGAAGCTAACACTGGCGCATATTGTTTAGCACCAAAAAGTGAACAAAAACACCCTTTTAAACGACATAGTTAAATAAATTGTAGTACATAAACGTTTATTACTAAAAAATGGTCCCTCGTATATATCACTGTTATCTTATTTGTTTAAGTGAGGATTTTTTGTATTAAATTTACAATTAATATTATCTATATATATATATTTCAAAGCTGCAACGTTTCTCTTCTACTTAACGGTTAAAATGATTATATAGTTGTTGAAATGTAGTATATACATTCCATTTTGATTAAGAAACTAAAATAAAGGACCACAACCTCTTTGCTGCCCTCGAAATTATGTACTCAATAGGTAAAGTTGCGTGTTAAAAAATATCTATAAATAGTCAATGAAATTGATTCCTAGACGAAAAGTTAGAGAACGAAAGACAAAGAGAATTAGTAGAAATTAATACAATCTTCATAATCAAATCTTTACCACAATCTTTATGGAAAATTAAAACTACCTAACAGAGCGGCATATGCAAGGCCGCCCCAGTTTACATCAATGGGTTATCTGTCGAGGATGGAATCGAATCGACCATACACCTTTTCATAAATATTCATAATATCTTCCTTTTTTAGAATAATTTTATCAAAATAACTATAACAAAAATATATTATTTAAAATATACTTATAAGTAATGTAAAACAATATTGACACAACTCTAAAAATACACGGTCAGTAACCATAGCGAGTGCCGTGCCGGACGCCGCGTGTTGGCGCGGCGGCATAGCGTGCCCCAGGCAATGAAAACTTGAATTCTGCCCCGCACTCGGGCGATGCAATGTACTATTTTTAAAGAATTTATCTGGTCATTTACCTACAAATAATACTTGATATTGTCAGTGATGTAAAGATTGCCGAAGGTATTATTACATTAGTCTCTAATTTTCCACATGTTTTCTACTCACTTCTAAACAAACATGACAAACTAAAGGAAATTATCGCGTAGTCACACACAATCTTAATTTCAAAAACTTCAATATCGTAAACGTAACACTTTATAACAAAATACCGAAAGTTCTTTGGAAGGCCGATGAGCCCGCGCGTGCAGCTTGAATTAGCTAGGGAGATGAGACATTCACGAACAATTCCCGGGGAGCGACTGGCTTGTTGAACTTCGTGAAACCACTTGCAGCGTTCTTGGTGGAGCACGGTGTGCCACACGATCTTCAACAAGGTCACAAGGTTGGAACATCATATGTTTTCATAACACGTTTTATGTTATTTTTCTGAGAAACGGTTACTTTAATGACTATGGTGTTTTTGGTAAAGTTGTTCTAAAATAAGAAGGAGATTATAAATATTTACGGAAAGATGTTTGATCGATTCCATACGGTATAACAGATTACAAGATCAAAAGGGAAAAATAGAAATAGAGATAATAAATCTAAATTTTCGTAGACAAGATTTTTAGAATGCATCTATTTAAACAAAGTCACTTTTTTTATATTCGGTATTCTCTGGATTATCCTTATTTTAATCTTTTCGGTTTATCTGTGTTTTTGAAATGTGTAATACTTTTTTCCAAAGTAGTTTTTGCCATTTATCCTATTTATTTATTCATTTGTAAAAAAAATTTAGTTTGCGAGATTCAAACCGTGAAGTAACAGCTTTCGCTGTTGCATTTTGCCAGTGAGTGAGAATTCCGGTGGCTCTTTCCTTTCCATCACCTCCTCGCCCTACATCACAACTCTTCCCATCTGCATTATTTCACTCCCCTCTCCATCACATATTCTATTCCTACCCAAGACGCCTGTAACACAGCACCTCATCTAGGCTTGCGAGTTTTCATAGCGGGCGGTGACCACTTCAAAAAGGTTATAAAAAATAAATCAATAATGCAAAAACATGATCAACACCATAAAAAAATTAGCTCTATCGTATTAAACAATGTGTTTTATTTCCATGAAATAAAACCCTAGAAAACATTTACCTTAACTGTAGTTTACCTTTTTTACTTTTACCTTTACCTTTATCTTAGCAGATGTAAGGCTTAAAGCAATAGCAAGGTTTAAAGCCAGCACTGTGCGTGTCCGGCGCGGACCGTCCGATAATCATTACATTTTATCGTTGCGGGAACTGTATTGATACACGGAACCATCTAAACCACGTTGACACGTTTCTGGCTCAGAGCCAGTGACGCTAGTGGAATTGTGTATCATTATCTCGACTGTGAAATAGCTTTGACAACGAAATACAGTGAAAATGTCTGTTTTACTGACAGAAATTTGGATATATCTATATTTTGGTTAGGTTGGGAGCTGTTGACTGCTTCTGTCATCGGTGGTGGTAATATCTACGACTATATGAGCTTTTGGCTTAATAAGCTTTTCGAGACGAGATACGAGTGCCTTGACTCAAGTTAAAACTCACTGATTACTTCCTCTGTGGTCAAGATGTGAACTTAACATCTTCTGCTTTAAAGGTGACACTCTTGAGCACTGTCATCGCTCGTTTACTACGTTACAGATACCTGTTATTATTGAATGTCGCTAACATGACCGAATACCAATTTGGTGTTATATTAAATCTATCAAGTCTTTTGTCAGTCATTTTTAGTGTTTCATATCTCAAAAAGATCTATGGGATCACTTCGTTGTCCGTCTATCTATGTGTATGTTTGTCTGTCAAGACTGTTTATTCTCGGGAAGGCGTCGAGGTATAAAATTAAGTTAATGTAAAATATCTGGATCTACGATTTTTTGGAATCTTAAAAAATCGGCCTTCTAAGCCAACGCATTCAAAAAATACGGTGCAAATAAATTAAAACCTATGGGGCACTCCCGATGAACGTAAAATAAAATTCAAATAAAGGAAAAAACCAAATAATCGCTAATTTGGATTTATGTTAAATAATAAAAAATCTTTATTGGGCTTGTAAACTCACAGTTGCAGACATTTGAATCGTGATGTAGGCCTTGGTATGGGAGAACATTTTTTGACTATACAAATCTACATAAATTTAAAATTTCCATAAATTGTGATATTTTTTACATACAGTAGTATTCTTATATGTAAGGAAGATAAAAAATTTTCTTGAAAAAGATTCAAAGAAATAAAAAAATATGCGAGCGAAATATGAATCGGGGAACCGATATCTCGGCAGTGTAGGTGTCGAAAACCGCCAAAACTATTGAAACTCTTCATGGATGAAATATCTGCACACATAATTAAGTTTGTACGGAACCATTAGAAAAATACTTTTATTCGCACTTATTATGTGTAATCACAAATTAGTTTGCATAACCTAAATCACTCTCATTAGACTAATATTCACCTATTATATTATTCGATGGCAAGTTCTTTAAAATAGCTTGTGAGAAAAGAATTTTGATTCTTATTCATCAAACTTTATGAAAATCAGTTTATAGCTACATTTGTCAATGATTGTGATTATCTTTTAGAGACTATCGTTTATTATTGACAATATCTACATTATAAAATATCTACATTAAATGTTCATCCTCAGGTGAAAGAACCGTATACTTTCCAAAATTCTGTGACTAAAGTGGAAAAGAGCCTTGGTTTCTTCATCTAGAGAGGACGATTGAAGTACATGGATGAACTGAATCTATGGAGGTAATATGTGCAATGAAAGGTTCAACAAAGGATGCTTTAGTAAAATAGATATAAACTAAATCTGTTATATATTTTAAATTCGTCACATTTTAAACAGGTGAATCTTACATGAAATAATTAATAATTATCAGTTATGCAAAAGAAGTATTTAAAGATAATGCTAAGTTCAGAGATCAAATTTCAATCTACCCCTTTGACAGATAAGCGTGAGCATGTGTTTTGGTATGAATTCACTTTTTCTAATCATTTTATCATTACCACAATATAAAGAGTATTTTTAAAAACACTTTTCGGAACCTAATGTGACTGTCTAAAATTATTCTCCTTATTTTTGCATTAGATTTGCATTTTAATTACTCAAAGTTATTATTAAAGCATCGTCAACTACAAGACATTACATTTATCGCACAATATTCAGAAAGCATTATTGTAATAAAACACAATCTAACGAACAAACTTTCGACTATAAATCAATTAGAGCAGTGAAACTTTGTTGCGAGTTCATTGTACATTGCATCAATAGATTGGTAATACTCATTGTGGCAGAGAAGTTTTATTAGCTTAAGAAATATAAGCCCGGGCCAACATCAACTTCAGGAATAGTTTGAATTTCCGTTATGTATAGGTGTACTGTGTAAGGTGTATTAGTCAAACACAAGAACACCGACACAAATATTGAATTAGTCCAAGTTTCGCGGCGAAGACAAATAGCGGGCTCATATTAATTAGTTATTTGATAAATAGTTCGTTAATGTCAACGGGAAGTTCCGTAGCGAATTTCTGTAACTCGGCGCGTCAGGGCCATCGCGAACCGGGGGCACAAACTGCCTCGTAATTGTGGAATAGTTGAACTGAATGTTACAGGTTCGCCTAAATTCAGGCTAAAGCGGTTTTGTTACGGAACCTTTGTTTTATTAATTATATTAAAAAAAAAAGAGTACCTGCACATTGCTAAAACCCTATGTCCAGAAATGCCTGTTATAAGATGAAGATAATGCGAGTGTAAAGTTGATAAAGCTTTTCGTGTTTAAATAATCTGAATACCTTGTTGTATTTCTTTCAACATTATGATTTAAAGTTACATCTCTTTGTGGTCGTTCTGTAACTGATAGAGCCGTCATGTGTCGGCGAACGTCTATAAAAACCTATCAGATGATGATAGTGTGAGGAGTCATCGTGTTGCTTTGTTACTATTTCAAGCACCTAACAACACCCGTGGGTGACTGAGAGTAAATTACAATACAGAGTGTCGAATTGTTATTGCCTGTTTGTCGGATACACTATAGCGCATACATTAATAACCTCATCGAGAACAAAGCTACATACTTGAAACAAACTAAGTAAACTATGATAACAATATATATTGTAGAGTATAATTAATATTCTGTTACATAAAATATACTATATGAAATATGCCTTGATGTTTCTTTACCGTGAGCTCATATCATCTTAGTTATACTTTCCCCACAGTTGTTAAAGAATTGAAAAAGATCCACACCCATCTTAAAATGTTGTGGAACCCTTAGGTTTTCTGGAACTGTTTTGCGATCAATGTACCATAATAAAGCGTGTTCGTATAATTCTTGTTTTCATTCGCTTTCTACAGATATTGATATATCATACACTTTTCGACGTACTTGCTTAGTCCGTGTCCTGATCGTCTCTCATTTCACTTCGACTATTTGACTATTTACTATATTATCTACGTTTGTCGTTCTGTTTACAATTTAGATATGTGACAATAATAGCCCTGAAGGTTCTATCTAATGCAACCTACATTAAAATATTTACGTTCATGTAATATTAATTATAAATAAATCAATAACCAAAAATAACTGGTAATGAAAATGATGAAAATAGCTGACTGTTGCATTTTGTGCTTTTAGCATAAAATTTAGATTCAGTTATTCTCTATATGAATATGGGTTTTACGAAATGTATATATAGTATAAAATAAATATATTTTGTAGAAAAAACTATAAAAAATACTTACTTTCTGTGTCAATAAATTAAAGCCATTAATTAAAATATTGTTCATAATATCATCTAAACTGTTATAACATCAGCTATTTCGAAAAGATTTGACTAAAAAATATTTTCCATGTATTACTAATTGTATTAAACATAAATTCTTGTACGCAGGTTCTTGTACGCAACAGGTAGGTTCAATTAGCAATATTATAAAACTATTAGTAAATATATAGTTAAGTATTATATAAGTATTAACGCACGGCAAAGTTATCATTCACACAGTGTAGATAGTTTTATTTTTTTATTATTTAAAAACGTATGATTCCAGAGCGTGACAAAAGAAACGAAATAAATGCACGACATTGATAATATCGATATATTGTCAATATATCGATATTATACTGACAATTTTCCAAATTATTCCCGTACCACACACCAACCTCTAATAAGTTAGCCACAACTATAAAAAACCACAGCCGCTACAAATTTAATGTCGAAAACCAATCAGATTTAATGTTAAAAAACCGCAACTTGGGAGACTACAATCGTATCCGTCTCGTAAATAACTCCCGTTTGTAGGAAAAAAAAACAGAAGAAATATTGTGAAGTAAAACTATAAAATATCCCCTGAATTGATACAAAGCATGATCGATTTTAATACATTTTCGTATACGGCAGCGATGGAATTCGTATTGGTATAATTGTTACAAATTGATAATGTGAAGACATATAACGCTTATCTTCAAACTCCTGTGATATTTCACTTTCTTATAAGAAATTTAAGGGTCAAACGAGCATTCAAACCATCAGAGGATAGGTGATCACTGCCGTCCCTGGACATTCATCATCCCAAAGAAGTCACTAGTACGTTGCCGGCCTTTTAGAAAAGAATAGGCTCTTTTCTTGGAGACCGCCTTGTCATATTTGATAGAAAATACTATTGATGGTAGATTATTCCAAGTTTTATCGCACGCGCCAAAAAATTCGCACGAAGCTTACGATGGTGTAACGCCATTTATCAAGATGGCGACGATGGTATTTCCGGTGTGCGAAAAGACGACAGAATTCAGGAGCAGGAATAATGTTGAATAATTCTCCAAAGCACTCCCCATAGCATATGCGATAAGGCATGCACAAAGATGCAACATGTCTACGCAGAGCCAACATGTCATTACTTATGCATTGGCACTTACATAGACATTTGTAATCGTCTTACAGGCGGATCACGTATGTTTTGTTCCGAAGAGGTCGTATTTCCTACTCGCTTTACAAGTTTATCTACATAGGTAGGTGCCTTCCGTGGCAAAATGAATTAAAAAAGATATAAATATTGGAAATCCTACGAAATAGTGCCAAATATTGCTTTATTTGGCACTATTACGTAGGATTTCGAATTACTACGAAATAATTCGTAGTAATTCGTTATAACTATTTTATTACTTCCCAGCAACAATTGGCACTACGTGACACAAACTATAGATGGCACTTATAACAGATTTAAATAATTTTTGTAGTTACTTTGTATTATATTAAGTATCTAAATATTTATTGTTGGTAATGAACATATATGTAACTTTTGCCGTGGGAAGACATCACATTCCTACGGCAAACTCGACAGCGAAGCTCAATTGCCCAGATACTTATTGGTTTTAAAAATCATTCATACCTGTGATTCGATATCTAACCCTTCACAAGAGCCAGCCGAGTAACCACATTAACGGGGAACTTAAATTTAATTCTAATTAAACAAGACTACATAAAACTCGACGTGCCGTCTATTGGATGTCGTCCGGGAATTACTCGCGAGAGCGCGCTTGTGCAAAGTGTTAACTAAAATTTGCATAGTTATCTGAAACTTTAGCGGGAAAGTTGTACGCCGTGTCTCCTCACCGAGCGCCTCGACGATGCCCGACGGCCTGCGAGCCCTTGATATATTGCTATAAGTTCATTACAAAGGTGTAATCCCGATTAATATGAGTTTATTTTGCCAATGAATACATTTAAATAATTTAGTGACAAACAATACAATAATTGACGAATAGCAGCTTCAAAAAGTTGTCTCTGTTTCTTTACTGGTTTAAAATGAAATTTAAATAATTTTTTTTTTTAAATATTTGTAACGGAATTCAGAAAAGTTCATACGAATGAATATGTTAATCCCAAGTAGTGACATAATAAATACTTTTATTTATAAATTATATTAACTATTTATTATTTCTTTATTTATTGAGTGATTAAATGAAAAATTATTTAGCATAGTAAAATCACAAAATGCTGAACTTTTGAAACCGCAACAATTAATGAAAACATTTAATGTTTCAAAAGAATCTCATAAATATTCTTAATAATTGGACACAATTTGAGTTTATCTACCGAGTGTTATAAGACTTATAAATATTAAATAAATCCTATTTAGTACACAAACATTTAATAGCAAATTTTGTAGTTCAGATTCCTCAACAACAAACAGAACAAACCACTATAAATGACATGGATCATCAAAGTGTAAGATGAGTTACAGTTTAACGGGATAGCCGCTCCCCGCGCCCTCTTGTGGTGTTTGCCTCTAAACTCCGCCATCCGCATTTAAGTGGATAATAAAACATGGCGCGTTGCTTTCATTAGCCAGGGACTAAGCTATATAAAAGGAACTTAAACCTCCCCTCTACACGGCACCAAATGTAACCCCACCATTTATGAGCGATGTAAAATTTTGAATTTACTGAAAAATAGATATGGGACCGTTTGCTACATTTACCGCTGCACACTCACTCTAAAAATATGAAGGATAAAATTTTAAAGAGCGCTTTATTTAAAACATGTATATGCAAATGCAAATAAATAATTTTATAGGCAATTGAAAAAGTACCTCACGAGTACCTTCCTATACCTTCACCATAGTAATTTTTTTTTGTGTTACAACAACAACAAAAAGGCAAAAAAAATTTTGAATGCAAATACGTCTTAAAAATAAGTATTGGCGAAGTCTGAAAATGACAGAAAACCGCGTTGTTCGTCATCGCGATGTAACGCGCTGCGTGACGTATAGTCGAGGCGGCGGCCGCCGTTACAATGCCGGTTGTGCGGTTTCTTACTGAACTAAGTAACTTTTTTCGAAAATCGTATTATGTTCTCATAGTACGACACTAGGTACGGTAATTATTTTCTTCTGAAGAAATAATAGGCTGTTTGTGAAAATTCTACTTGTATTCATGTATACGTTCCACTACGCTTCCAATCTTTGTATACATGGCCAATAAAGAAAGCTGGGAAACCTTATAAGTCAACCACGAGGCTTCCTACTATATACGATCTTAAAAAACTCAAAAATGTATACACGTATAACTTTTCAAGCTCGACAAACTCAAAGATATACATATAATATAAAAGTTATTAAAACAAAATATATGCTATATGTACACTTATAAAAAATAAAATATGAGTCTGGGGTAGTGTATTTAGAGGTAGTAATTTATATATATGAAAGGATTTTTATACTTTATACAACCCACTACCCTCCTTTGAGGGTAACTTTTTTCTTGATACAAGATTTAAATAAAATAAGGCCTATATTTTGCTCCAAGCCAAGTCCAAACTATCTGTCTGTGAAAACTGCATTAAAACCCATTCGGTAATTTCAGAGATATGCATTAACAGAAATACAAATAGACAGATAAATAAAATTTTCATACCGAGAGCCTTGTATGAAAATCGATTCTTATATAGTACACGCCAAAAATTAAAAAAATGTTTTCTCTTATATTACCTTTCTCTTATTGTCTATTCTCCTTTTTTCACACATACCCTAAATGTACAGACGCCGAGTTTTATTTTTTATTTACGTACAGATTTATTTAATCATTTTATAGCTCAGAAAGACAATAAGTCAAGCAAGAGTATCGTAAATGTCTATAGACAAACCTCTGCTAAAATATATAATTTGTTCCATCGTTATAGTAGAGACAAATAAGTTAACAAAACGGAAAAATGAAGAAAAATAACCAAAACTCAAAAAATGCAAATTAAATTAGAAAACTTCAGCATTGCCAATAATACAAACACAACTGCAGAGAATCAAGAACAAGAAATATGACCTAAGAGGTTACTTCTCTCACCGTCCGACGCATGAATATATATTGCCGATATCGCGGTTTGTCAGAATTCAGCGATAGTGAAATGGCTAATATTTGTAGCGCGGTAAAGTCATAAAAAAGTTTGACAACGCATCTGAGTTATTGGCGGGACGAATAAAAAAGTTTTCTTCAAACGAGAAGGAATAAGTCCGGAAGAAGTTTTGTTACAGTTGTAAGCGTAAGGGATGATTTACAAGAGTTGTAAAAAAGTTGATATCGTTGTCAAACAATAAATGCATTTTGATTTATTATTGAAATCCCTCCATTCCACGCTCGTGGACTGCAGCATCGAAAAAGAAAACGGTTCGTTGATATGAATGTTATATATTACATTTTCTTGTAGACAGGTACAAAATATTATTTTTTTGTAAAAAAATTATATAAGGTTAAAGACAAAAACAATCTTAAGAATGTTTAAGAATTATGTGGGAGGACGTATGTGTGAGTGATGTGTGTATGTGGTGTGAATGTGGTGTGTATTGTCAAGTCTTTGAGTGTTTAAAATATTTATAGACTGTATGACATGCTAATTCACAGTTCCAATTTATCATAATATAATTGTTTTCTATTCTGAAACACTTTTTTATAAAATCATATCACAATAATAATACAATATCGTATAAGAATTGTTATTAATTATGTGTAATAATTAATTGAGCAACAAAGAATTGGAGTTTGTTAATTCTGCAGTGTTCCTAGGAATTACTTTAGATAACAGGCTTCAATGGGGTCCTCATATAAGTAAGTTGGCGAAAAAGCTTAGCTCTGCCGCCTATGCTGTCAAAATAATGAGAAATTTATCGGACGTCGAAACTGTCCGATTGGTTTATTTTGGCTGTTTCCATAGTCTGATGTCGTATGGCATCTTGCTCAGGGGAAACGCATGGACATTCAGAAAATTTTCGTGCTGCAGAAGCGGGTCGTTCGCGCAATTTACAAGCTCGGACCTCGTACGTCCCTTAGAAATAAGTTTAAGGAAATTGGAATTTTAACCCTGGCATCTCAATTCATTTATGAAAATTTATTATATGTAAAAAAATTTAGAAATGTTTAAAAGAAATAGTAGTCGACATAATCTCAATACCAGAAATAAAAATAAACTGAATTCACATGTTTGTCGACTAAGTAAAGTCTCAAATTCATTTAGAGGGCTCTGTGTGCGCCTATTCAATAAAGTTCCTGCAGATATGCAAGATTTACCCCTACATAAATTTAAGAGTGTTATTAAAAAATCACTCAGTAAAAAAGGGTACTATGCAATTTCTGAATATTTAGAAGACAAAAATCAATGGGCCTAAGCGGCTCGACCTCTTACCGGGCTGTCATTCATAATGGTTTCGTATTTGTTTTGGCTATGTATGTGCAAATTAGAAAAGAGCTACCCTAAAATTTCTTGCTCGTTCTTCTTGAGGGAAAACTGCCTTCCGAACGAGCAGTTAAGTGTAAATTCGCAAAAAATGATGACGTATTTCAAGTGTTATTTTGTAACCTATGAAATAAAGATATTTTGAATTTGAATATTTTGAATTTGAATTTGAATTAATTAAAATGATATTAATGATGAGCAAAAGTTTAGGAGATTAGACTCATATGTACAAATTCACAGTGAAGTTTATTTATCTCAGAACCAGTCTGCGAAACTCTAATTATGACATGTAAGTGGTAATTAGTCAAAACAAAACAACAAATGTGACAAGGGGCTTCAGTTTCGACTTAATTTTATAAGTTCGTTTTCTTTTCGATGTCCTCATACTATAATTGAAATCAGAGACTGTATCTAACTTAATTTAATGGGAAATTAAAAGAAATATCTTTGTTAATCACAAACGATAATCTTTAATGTGATTGATACCTTTTTACTTAAATAATTATAAAATGATGATCTTAATTTTAAAAGGTGTATATAAACGAACATAGATTTCATAATGTACTATTAAAAAAAAAATTAAAATCGAACTTAGTTACAGAAAAATAAGTTTATTTTGCAGAATTATATTACGTATTTTACGTAAAATATTTTGCAATGGCTAACGTAAAATAATTTTATACTTACACGTAGAAATTTGATATGCGTGTATATTTTTTGGTACGTTTTTTCGCATATAGAACGGATTCATTAATAAACATGTCCACAATGCGTTGCGAGTGAAAAGGTAAAACGCCAGCTGAGGGTGGGACGCGACGCGGTCGCCGCGCGCGGTCAGCCGTTTGGCGGAGGGGATGGACGCGGGGTAGGACATGGAATCACGAGTCTCTGAATTCGGGCGTTTGCTATAATTACAAACATTAAAAAAAAAACTTAAAAACAGATTTAAAAGTTATTTTAAAAAGTGTAAATAAAAAAAAAACAGCAAGTACATATATATAAAACCAACCGAGGTAAATGTATGTTCGTAGAGATAATAACACGTCTTACAAATATGGAAAAATATGCCACAAATATCGTTATGTTATGTAGTAATATACTTTTTTTTTTTGAATTTAATGAAACAATCCATTTACGTATAAAATATATAGAAATAAAATGGGTCTTTGGAGACCTTTGGGCTTCGTCACAGTCAGGTAAAAAATACCGGCAATGCAGGAATTTACAATTGAGTAGTTCAGTAGTTAAGATACAATCCTGTTAATAGAATCCAGCCATGGGAACAATTATAATGCTTTATCAAAAATTGACTTGTATGCCAGACTTAAATTCAATACTATTACAAAAGTCAATAGTATCGATCGTCAAAGAATTTCTTTGCCCAGAAACGATTTTGTTTGCGATGTCACATCCACGTTACTATAGTATTTGTAAGGGTTCTATTTATTAAGCAAAATTTCAACTTGATCCAAACTGGATTCGAACTAAGCTCGAACTAAGCCAAAATGAGCTAATAAATAATGTAGGTTATAAAGTAGCACTTGAATAAATCATAACATTATAAGAATTTTAAAATGTTATGATTTTTTCAAGTTCACTCGTTCGTAAGGCTCAAGAAGAATAATCAAGCAATTTTAGAGAATTTTTTTTCAAACTAAAATTGTACAGAATCACAATCTTCTATAAAAATATTAAAAAAAAATAAATTTTTGAGACATTCTAAACGAATTGAAATATAAATTTGCAATAATATGAACAAGTTTTTAGTTAAAATTAAAACTGCAAAGAAACTAAACTGCAAAGACATGCAAACGTTAAAAAAATGTTATGTAATTTACTTAAATGTAAAATTCAGTAGGAGTTTTGAACCAATCATAAAAATTATTAAATATTTATAATGCTTTTCAATTTATAAACCCCATTTATTACCTTTTTATCGGTGTAATGCAAAACGACGGTATTGCATAAAAAACTACCTAAAACGAAATTGTCATTCTTGACATTGGCCGAGGTCTGTCTGTCGGATCTGACGGGGCAGACGAGCCCGAGGGGGCACAACCCCTCGCGTTATCACTAAGATTAGATAAGACATGATCATAAAACGCTCTTATATGAATTAGATGGATTGTTATCATTCATGATAATGGTTTGATTCAATTACTTTCTTTTCCTATCTTGGTAATTTTATCATGTTTCAAATTTAGTACATGTCTGATTAGTGGCTCCATAATTAATGCACATAATTAAAATTGTATGCAATCAATTCTTTTAATACTTCCCACGCACGTGTATTATTGAAATAGAAAAGTTACTGCTCTCGCCATAATGAACAAAATGGCTACATAGTTATGTTTATTGTCAATAAATGATCCATAATACGAGTACGTCAAAAATAATGTTGTTGAAGATTTTCCAAAAAATGACGAGAATATATTTAATGTACTAACAAAGAAATAATCAAACGTCTAGAAGTCATTTTGGTTTCGGGTTGAGAATATTAAAAACCTTTTCAAAAATCCTGGAAATTGTCTATAATTTCTAGAATTTTAAAAATTTTAAGTTAGAAATTCAGTTTTCATTATATGTTGATGTGTTTAAGTCCTATGATCATGAATATTACGACAATTTTCACTTCTTATCCCTTCGTGTACGTATATATGTAGGCGCTCGTCGTCACGCGCGCGAGCATGCGCGCACGTACACATTTGTTTGAGTGCTCGCGCGTGCTCGTGCCTTTTTGCGTATTTGTGCGTGCGTGCGTATGTGTGTTTTAAGGTGTGTTTTTGGGTGTGTGTAAGTTCCAAAACAAAATTAAGAGATCAATCAATTTAATAAACTAACATCTCTCTATATGTACAAAATTGTCGAATGTCCCAAGCCACATTGAAATTAATTAATTTAATTGAAATATGTCAAATATTAGAAGATTTATACGTATATCAAAGTCGAGTTTCTTGTATTCAAATATTTTCATTGGCGTTTAATTTCCTAAAAATTTAAACTATGTCAGGTGACTGTTTTTTTGTCAATTTTAAAAGTGTTTATCGATTATGTCCACAACACAATTTGCGAATTTTTTAAAAAATTTGCCACACCGTCGGATTTTATCACAAGACTCATTAAAATCGGTTATTTTAATTGTGAGATATCGTTGAAGCAAATTAAAAAAAGTTGTTTCTTATAAATAACTCCGAAACGAAGCGTTTTCTTAAAATCGTGTTTTAAGACATTTAAAAGAGTTTCGATTACTTTTTTTACAAACTATAAACTATAATAGTGGAAAATTTTGTGAGTAACCTACGGTGTGAAACATTTTTCAGATTTTTTTTAATTTATACTCAATTTGTATTATCGTTATGGTATCTGTATTTCACAATTGATTCATGATTCTCATTGAAGCAAAATCATTCTAATAGAGATTTTCAGAAAAAAGAAAAGAATTAACTCTGATCATACTTTCTTTGTCCAAGTACTTCGGAGGAACGATTTAAACTGATCATGCGCTTTCAACAATTTCTGTTTATCACGACTTTTTTTTTAGACCCTTTTGAATTGTTATTATCATTCAGTCCGAAAAGGGAGTGAAAAATCACGAAATTTATGCATGAAAATCCCCCGCGAACCCTCAGCGCGCCACGTAACAGGTGAAACACCATTTTACATTAATTAGTACATAATAAGAATGCATAATGCCCCGCTGTTGCCCTTTTAAAGCTGAAACATCGCAGGACGCCGCTTATATAAATGCTAATGCCTGCAGAGGGCCGGCCCTGCGTCGACGATGTGCGAGTGCTCGTACCCGCGGGCTCCGACGTCGAAGCGCCGAGAGACGTCACTGCTCCGTGCACGAGTCTGTACGTACGTGAGTTCTTGTACGTGATTCTCTGTGTGTCTCTGTGCCTGAGTGCGTGCTGTCTGTCTCTGTGCCCCTGGTCTCTGTGCGTCTGTGCGTGCGTGCGTGCGTGCGTGCGTGCGTGCGTGCGTGCGTGCGTGTGCGTGCGTGTGTGTGTGTGTGTGTGTGTGTGTGTAAATGTATATACGTAACCCTTTCGACATACAGAAGAAATATTGGAATGAAGTTCCTTACGGTGGGCTTGGAGGAGATAGGGATTTTGCTGCGCGACCGAACTGAAAAAAATGTGATAGTAAAATCGTAAGAAAAAGTCCTTGAAATAATATTGTTAAATGAGACGTGCGCAGGCGCGACAGTCGTATACACAAGCGAGTAGTGTATAATACCTTTCTCTTTCTCCCTCTTTCTTTTCGTTCTCTTATCCCTCTCTCTATTACCACTCCACCCCCAATGCATAGTATATACTCATGAATTCATGGACAAGCACGTGGCTAATATTCACATTATAGATACATTTTACTCGTGAATAGTCACGTTTATTTTCATATAATTTCAAATCGTCAAAACAATAGTAAATATAGTAACAATGGCAAGTGAACTAACAAGTGACTTGAATGCAATTGACAGTGATAATAGTGGAAATTATTCTATTTCTATGTAATTTTGTGTTGTCAAACAAAAATAAAGAGACATCTTTTGTTATTTTAGTTGATAATTTGAATTACGATTTTTTTTTTATTTTACGTAATTTATTTTAATTCCTAAAATACTGAATTTTCTAAATACTTTCCTGTACTTAAATAAAAACTAATCAGCAAAATTTAAGAGAAAAATCAAGAAAACCTACATAAAATTGAGCACGATTTTTTTTGCAAATTGTGTCGATTCTACATTAGCCGAAGGAACTTCGTTCCTACCTGGTGTCTCACGACACCATTCGTTTTTTTTTATATTTAATTTAGTATTTAATTCTGAACGAGATGTATTAAATAATATTTTCCTCCCTATTTCAAAGATATATTATGTCAAAATTTATAGAAATAGAAATATTGTCGCATTAGCGGTAACGGAACACACATTTAATATTTAATTTTAAAGCTGTAACGGCGCGCGTCGACCGGCGCCGGCGCTAATGCCCACCATCCATGTGATTTTTTATTCTGTTCGCTGTTAAAATGGTCTCTACTTTATCCGGTCGACCAGAGCGAGGTTCATCTGTGACATCAAAATTACCGGACTAAAAACGCTTGAACCAGTTTTATGCTATTTTTACCAACATTGCACTAGGTCCTCAAACGTTATAAAACTTTTTCGTGGCTTATGTCGCGTTTTTTCCTTTTTATAGTAAAAGTTCAAAATGTAATGAATTTCTACGTTAGAATGGTGGGACACCGTTTTTGTTTCCATTTTTTTTTAAATGTCATCTATTCAATGGTATTAAAACTAGTCAGATATAAACAACACAAGTGATTCTACTGTAACTTTTTACTTATAAAATACGAAAATCTTTTCCTCGACTTAATACAGAAAGTGAGAGTGTCGAACAAATGAAAGAGTTTGTATAGACAAAGAGATTGAAAAATGCTAGTACCAAATTGAAACTAAGCTATATTACTCGAAGCTAGGGTAACTTGTCAAAAGTGGAACAATTTTTGAAAATTTAAGAGTACAAATATGCAAATGATACCCAAGCGAATGTTATAGTAGTCTGTTCTACTCAGTGAGCTTCTTATTCATGAATAAATTCTTAGGATCAGTTCAATAGCTTGATTCAATTCAGTGACCTTCCCCTTCGCAAGAAAAACATATCAGTAGCTTCATAGAATTTGGATGAATGATTAAGGCATATGAAGAAGACGAACAAAAGACACATTCATTTTTTTTAATTATACAACCTTACTCTGCTCTAAATCTTCGGTAAAAGACGCATCATACCATTTTTAATAAGCAATGATTATACTAAACATGGTTGTACCTTATTCCATAAAAAGATTCATATAAAAGTCCGCCCCCTTTACTCCGATGAAAAGTGAATTTCCATTAATTATTACTTACTAGGCATTATACAAACAATTACCTCGTCAAATTCCATTTTGATCGGACTTATAGTTTCGGAGATCTCATGACACATGACTAGCTGAATTGCTTTTTTCCAATTATAAACATTATTTTCATTGTTTGATTAACTAATTCATCAATTAACATGTCGTAAAGAACAGGCTCTTTATCCATTAAATTTCCATATGGAAATTTATTTATGGAAATTAAATGGTTATAGGGCTTATTCTTTACGAGTGGGATAATGGAATCTGATCTACAATCAATTTTGATTGTTGATCAGATTCTGTTTATCCACTGCTAGCTCACACTTTTCTAAATTTTCTTTAATTATAAAATTAGAGGCTTCAAATTTTAGTCCTTCACGCAAGTCTACGGTGGATCAGGAGCTGTTGAAGACTGTCGCCACCAATGCGATTACATGATGCGGAAGCGATGGCTTAATGTGCTCGAAGCGTGTGCTTTACCTTGACCTAAGTCAAAAATTTATTCATCAAATAAACCGTGGTCAGGATCGAACCTAATACCTTCTAGTCCGAAGCCGAGGCTCTTGACCATCGGTTGATGCCTGATTCACTCAAATTGAACTACTTGTTTTTATAAAAATTCATAGAATATACTTGAAAACTATAACCAAACGTCATTTGATATTTTTTTTTTTCGTTTCTTAACATAAAACAAATTAGTTATATCGTGTCGCTGACTTATTTGAAAAGCTATTGAAGATTGACAGTTTTGCAGTACATTTTATTACCATTTAGATAGCGTACGCCGATAAATCAAAGACTTTTTGTCTCCAATTTTATTTTTTTTTTGATTTTAATTATTCATATTGGGGTTTCTTACTGAAAACACATCTCTATGAGAATTAAAACTAACCTGTAGCACTCAGGAATTAGAATAATAGCTTCCTATCAGTACCAGAATTTTCGACATTGGGTCAGTAATTCTAGGGAATACCTACCCTTTATATCCAAATTTATAAACTACACTTCGCTACAATATTAATAAACAAAAGCCAAGTAATATTTCTTTTGTTTTATAATAGATGACAACAGATTAAATGACAGATTTAAATAATTTAATCACGGAAAACCAACAAAACATACAGACATGGTCGCGCAATAACACACGAACACGCAAATGCACTCCGACACACACAGAGAGAGACACAAATATATAAAAACAAATTAATATGACTCCTAACACAACACAAACACAAGTGACAAAAGAGCAAAAATATGGAGAGACAAACAGTAGGCAATCGCTTGCGCATTCACAAGTTCTGTTAGTATATTAATTTTCATCAAGATCGGTCAAATCTTTTCAAAGATATACAAGGACATATAAACTGACAAATAGACAGAGAGACAAATAGTAACATATTATTTGCATAGTTACATAGTTACAAAATGGTGAAGCCAATTTTACGTTATATAAGAACGTACAGACAGACAAATAGACCAACAGACAGACAATGGCCTATCACTTGCGCAATCACATGTTTTTGCTAGATACCAATTTTCATTCTAGATACCAATCAAAAAGAATATCTGACACAAAATTTTGAAATAACAAATTGTACAGAAAGACGCTACAGATTTATGTAGTAGTATAGATTACACAGGCCAGATGATGCCGAGGAATGTTAATGTAGGGAATACTTCGATGCAATGTTATGGATTAAAAGGCAGAGGGAAAATATTAGGAAAACCTATTACCAATAATGCTTTGCTGAACAGTGACTGAGCAGAAATTCCCAGGGCGTAGTTTTGAACGGGTGGTGGTAAAATTGGGCGAAGAATTTTTCTGCCATATCGAGTCGAATAAAGACACACTGAAGAATGTTTAGTTAAGAATCATTTAACTAGATCTTATATACAAAAGAAAAGTAGGAATTGAAATCGATTCCAGGATAGATGAGGAGGAGAAAGAATGAATATAACCTTGTTTTTTCAATTCGTCACAAACTTGTTTGTAGAAACTTTAACATTTTAAAACTATGGACTTCCTATAGGTTTAGCTGTAATCTATAAGTAAGACGAAGTTCTAAAAGTATAAGAAGTTCGTTCGCGTAGTGCTAGACAACGTGGTATTGCTCGTTTAGTATAAGATATATATATTCGAATTAATTTCAAAACATTTAAATAGCCAATAGATTTACTGTTTGTGTTTTGTTCTATAACGTCAATATTAGAGTCACAAACAGTATCACTACATCTAGTATCATTGGGGACTGTTTATTTAACGAAATAATTTTTTGCGCAGAGGTCAAAATTGTCAACATGTAATAAAATTGGACTTAATTGAATCCACTCCCAACACCGGCTGTCTTAACGTATGTATTAATTTGTTTTGATAGTATGTATTAATTTTTTTATGTATATGAAGAGCCGTTTTTAATAATATACTACTTAAAGCAGACTGAATAGATGTAAGGACAAAACGACAAGTTTTTCGCGTTGTGCGAAAACTGGTTTATCATGATATGCATATGTAAGATGGTCACGTGATACAGTTTACGAAACTTTTTTTTGTGTTGACCTAATTTGCCCTCCGAAAGTGATCCCCATATTTCAAATTCATTTATTTACTTAGATTATATGTACGTATTTGGGTTTTCAAAAGGAACCAAAATTTGGACTAAATGGGAAACTTGGTGCCCATATAACGCTCCGACTTTTCGATTTAATAGATTCCGACCGAAGTGGTTTTGATAGACGGTCAGATAGACACACGAGTGATTGTATAAGGCTTTTCTGCTTTTTCATTCGGACATACAGATTCCGAAAAACTATCAAATCATCCTCATGGTCACGCATCATTAATAGAAAAGGCACGATCGTGTCAATAATTATATTGCATATTAAAACCTATGACGCTTATCGGGCTCATGGCAAACGCCTACAGAATTCATTGTATATTAGCGTCTTTTTAAAACCTATAGCGCAAATGTATATCTAATTCTATGGAAGTTCACCATGAGTATGAAAGGCCTTCATAGTGATATAGATCACGAAAAAGTGTAAAATAAAAACAAAAAATATCTATAAAGCGTAAAATGAGCTAGGTGTTTTGTTGAGAAACAATGCTTACTTAAATATAAAGCTATAGATGTCGCCCGTGTATGTTTCGTGTAAGATGCTAATCTACGTCTCAATCACTAACTTAGATTTCAAAACAGAACAATGCCAACGGCTTCATGCATTAAACATTACCTCTAAATGAAACTTATTTTACAATTTTTTTTTATATTTTTCGTAATCTGGTTGTAGATGCATTTTTTATACTTATTATATTGCAATATTGACATTTTGAACTTTTACTTTTTCTCGTTTTCAAAACTCACTCCTAAAATTAAAAATATGTTGTAAATTAAAAAAAAAAGACTTGTTCAAAATCAAATTCACTTTTTTATTTGAATACTTGTTATTTCGGTTATAGTATTGTTCGATAATATTGTTACATGATGATCTTGCCGGTTGTTCGAGGATCGAGATCAATTAAAGGAAAACACGTATAAAAGGATAAGACGTGCTTTCAGAAATAAATCCTACGGAACCACTTGGACGTTTGTCGTTGATCGCACTTGACTATTGAATGTTAACACACATCACAAGCGCCGACAAAGATAAAGGCAGGACGTTTGGGTATTTTTTTTTTTACGGGAATCAATATGCACTTTTAATTTACTTGCGAACGCAGCATTTCATCAGAAATTAAAAGCATTTCAAAATATTATAATTGGATATTGCAAACAAACGTTATTAAAATTACTATAGATATTAACTATGAAAAGAAACCTAGGTGTAAAAATAGATTATACATAACGAGAAAAATATGAGTGCATATAATCTTTACGCACGATTGAATTCAAATTTTTTTCTCTGGCGTTGGGGCAAATATTACGACTAAAATAAGAAATCAATAACTCACCTAAAAGAATTCAAGATCGGATTCAAGATCGAAGAGTTGTTTGATATAAAAAGTGGAAGAATTCATTTTCTATTCAGCCATACAGAGCCGCGAGCATAGCTAGTTATTAATAAAATGATAATTGATAAAATCAATTATTAATAACGTATACACATGCAGCGTAAACGAAGATGGCTGTAAATAAAAAAGAAAGGAAATGGTTTTATGTCCACTTGGGCAGAACCACGGGAACAACTTATTGATTATAAAATATTTATATTAATAACTATTTATAATAAAGGGTTAATTTTTATAATTAAAAAAATAATAATAATATAAAAAATATAATAAAGCGTTTTAATGGGTTATTGTTTTCGAATACTAGCCTATTTTGATTTTGAATGATGGCAACGAATCCTAAATTTAAGTTAACAAAAATGGCGTAACGAACTATTTTTTTTTTTGAAAGTACGTTTGATTTTACTAAACGTCACATCTATCGAAAAAATGTAGCCGCTTTTTTTTTCTTTATCCAAAATTTCTTTAAGTGCAACTTGAACTAGGTAAACTTTGTTTTAGAAAACTGCACCAAATTCTTGGCGTAGTTTCTAAGATTAGTGTTCATAGACAGAGGAACAGACAGACAGACGCGGCGAGAGACTTCAATTTTTAATATCTAAGGTTACAGTCAAATATAATTATCATCCGTTAGTCAAATAAGTAACCAAAAGGCGACACAATCGCACTATCGTCGTAATCTGTGGACATAACCTGTCTACAAAATACGAAATATGTTACATTCGTAAACGTATCACGGTCTATGTTATCCTTTATCAGTCCTAAATGACTCGAATGATAAACAAAAATAATTTAACTTTACCTGCGCGAGGGCGCATTAAGAGGATTTAGTGCAGATCTGCACCATTAGTCGTGTACGGCCAATGTTTCTACCCGAAGCATTAGTATTCATGGAAGTCAGTCGATTGAGAAAAGAATTTTCGCGCCCCGGACCGATCCTGACGAGAAAATGGACTATGCTGAGTGGTTGCCATTTCCGTTTTTCCCTTTTTTTTTTCTTCTCTCCAACAACTTAATGGTGTCGTAAAGAATGGGACGGCATTTCATTAGAATGTATTAACTTTATCTGCACGGCCCTTGTACCTGCGGCGCGGCGGTGGCGCCCCCGCTCGGACAAATTGTTACTATTTTGACCTAAAATAAGGATCCGAATGCGATGGCATTCTTCGCCTTCAATAAACTCTCGCCCGTCCGTTGTTATGGTATTTCGTACACGTAAGCTGTTTACTTCATACAAAAAAGACTTCTATGATTGTGAAGAAAAATATTTTTTTTGGCTTTTTCTTAAGTAACAAGGAACCTTTTGTATATTAAATATAAGAGTATATATAATCTTGTAAACGAATTATATAGGACACGAATAAAATATATTTGAATACGATAACTATAAAGACGAATTTGAAAAAAATACTTGTCAAATTACTCTTAAGATTTTTGACAACAAACAAAAGGAAAACACGTTTTTATAAAAAAGAAATATACGGCGTCATGAAAAGTACACTGAAAGTTGTTTTATTCATGACGACTAAAGACAAATCCGTTTATTACACGACTGCAGCCACGAAGGTCGTACACAAATGTAGTCCGGAGGACGAACGCCGAAAAGCGCACAAAAATTTAATAACGCGAACGTCACACACCGCCGGAGTCGCGCCGACGCGGCGGTATGGCGGCGAGGGGGGCGCGGGCGGCGGGCGCGGCCGCGTCTCCCGGCCGACGCGGGAATTTATCTAAGGCAAATCTCATTGTTCAGCCGGAGCCGGCGGGACGTGAGCGGAACTTGCAAGTAAGACAAATTCCCATCGAGTTGATTAAACTTGTCAGCTGCTCCCGTAACGGGCTGGGTGCGATTCGGCCGCGGGTCGCGCGGACGCCGGCGACGCTGTTGTATGCCCGCTAACAACGCGGGGAATTCGCCTCGCGAACGCACATTTAAATTTTGTTACTGATCGATATCCGTGATGCTTGTACCGGAGTTAGAATTTATTTATTTACTTCGTTCCCTCGTTTATTAGACCAGACTGCACAGCGCAGGCCAATAACGGCTAAGATAATTTTGTTATAATAGAGACACCTGGAAAACGGTTAACCTTGACGTCTCTAAAACTTTCCGCTATTTTAAGGATAAAAAACTTATTTTTGAATTTAATCCTTTAAAAAATCTGAATATTTTGATTAATCCATACTTATTTACATACAAAAAAGTTTCAATATTTCATATCACAATCTGCGAGATGTCCTATGACTGCTTAATTTTTTTAGAAGTATGTTTCTAGAATTTCTTGATCAAATGATTTTTAATGACCTTTTTGGCATTCAACAAAATTTTAACAAAACTTCCAATACAGAGACATACTAAATTGGATGAAACACTTTCCAATACATAAATTTGATTCAAATCTATTGATTTGTTCATTAATGTCAAGGATAATAAACAGATAAACGTCCAAACGCGTACGCGCATGTTCGCACATACGCACGCACGCACACATGCTTACACGCACACAGGCAGGCACGCATGCACGCACGCGCGCACACATACACATACCTTTACACAGAAATCATTATAAAAACTATTATAATAGTTCCTAGGATCTCAAAAAAGCGACATTTAATAAAATTCAACATTCGAAAATCAGAAAAGCCAATGGATACACAAACAAACAGAATCCCAACACAAGCACGCACCAAATAGTACTTACAATCTATATCTGACGTTAATTCGATTTTATAAAATCGGAGTGAAAATAATAATTTCACATTACATTTTATATTTTTTTTAACTGGCCGATTAAAAACATAAAAAAGACAATAAGAAATTTGTAGATCCCAGTGTAAAAATAAATGCTGGGACCAACTTTGGCTCCGGTGACATTTTTACAATCAATGTGAATATTGTATTACGGTCACTATTGTAAGCTCTTTAGTACTTTACGCTACCTGGTGAAGAGTTTTTTTTTTAATTTAATTGTAGACTAGTCCCTGAGTAAACTGAAGTATTTAGTCTGATTTCGAAACTTGTACGTGGAACATTTATCCGAAATGCATCGGAAACAAAATTTATTATTATTTATGTAGAATACTTGTAGAAACCTCTCGATTTCTTGGTCGTTGTGTTTTATGAAAATCAATAAATGAAAATTGTGTAAGGTGTACGAAAATCAAAAAATATACAGCCTAAAATCATCTACAAACCATTGCGTGCTAAATGATAAGTTTCATACCGTTTATACCAATATGTTGATTAATTTTTAACTGATTTTCGGATGAGGAAAAATTATTTTCGTTATATATATAATATATAGAAGATTTGATCAAAATGTGCAATAACTAAAACCTAATTTCAACTAAGCTACATTAACTATTTGCTCTATCTGCAAATCTCAATTCAGCAAGAGACAATGCGGAACTTAACAATTTACGCGTTAGTTTCCAAGAAACCAGGTCACCAATCTCCGTCTTGATATAAGTGAAGTTGGCGCCTCTTCAAAGAGCTAGAACTTTGGCCGTCCAACAATACACATGAAGTTAAATATGATAACCGCATGCTATATCTATGTGCACACAAGTGGCAAAGACGATCTAACGCAGAGACTTTGCTATTGTTCCATTAAGAAAGTTCTTTGCGTTAACATAACGTATCATGTTATGTTATTAATAAATATAGTGGCTTATACAATTACGACTTATGTATATAATATTATGTGACAATATATCATAATTGTTTATAACACACAATTTTAAAACCGTCGCGACGATATGTCGACGATACATAGAATCTCTATGTATACATAATACAAATGAAATATTGTTTTAATAAAGATAAGATAGCACTAGTGTCAAAAGATTTTTGCTATTCCATAACAATGGCCGCTTCCTAAAAAGCCTTGAATACGTAAATACGAATTTGATTAATTATTCACATACATTACGTCAGATATTTTATGCCTTAAGTAACTGTAAAGCGCTTAGTACATTTACTGTGGTAAAATTAATTGGAATTTGTAACAATTCAAATGTATTGATGATAAAAAAAAGCAGTTTTTCAAGCTATTTATTGATTCATATTTAATCCATTCTTTTTCATAGAATCTTTACTAACTTCGCCTTTCAAGTTGAGAAGCGATTTGTTGAATTACATTCTAACACAGTCATGATTTCTATGCAGTCACCAATTTCATAGTGCACGCTAAAAATATTGAATTCTTCTATAACGCGATATGCGAGGGTTAATCGCTATGCAATATTTATGACTGTGCATGGGCCTAAATTGCAATTGCGATCACGCAACAACGACGGCTCGATTGACTGACGGCCGCACAACGCTGCAAATATTGTATTTTATCTACATGCACGCCTATCGAATTCCTTTGCTGTACAGCTAAGTGAGGAAAATTGGCTTTGTTACACTAGAGCCATGATATTCTTGATTTAACTTTAAAATATTCGCATTAAACCTTTTCTTTTGTGCTAAAATAGAAATTTAATTAAACTCGGATTTACGCAGTGATACAAAAGGTCCATTATACTTTTCTTGTGACTTTTTATATACCTATTATATTTAATATGCTATTTGGGTTTTTTTTGCCTGAAAGCAACTATGCGTGTCTAAATAATTACCTATTCAATTACACAAATATAGAATTAGATATAAAATTTAAGAATATCGAAAATTTTTTTTATTTATTATTATGCACATATTTATTTAGAACGGGATCCTTGTATCGTATACGTATTGTAAAAAAAAAGCTCACAATTTTTTACGTATTTGTTACATATGTGTAATAAGAGACAAACTGTACCGAAAGTTTATTTATTTAACGACAGATAAGCTCTCGGAAACAATGTAACGGCGCGCGCTTAACGACCGGTGGCCATACAGCTCGTTTTCGCGGAGTTAATGATCATTTATAGCCTCCTTACAATCGGCCGAGAATAAAAAGAGGCATTAATTAATCCTGCATCTGGTACTGATTAAGAGCACGCTAACGGGAGAGGCCTCTCAGGGTCAACTTTAATTGGAGGTATCGTTGTATTCTAGATGTCGGATATCTTGCACTCAGGTTACACTTTGCATATTTGCAGTAATCACTTTGATTTCTGTGAAGTTTTAGCGTGCTTATGATGTATCAAACAATATACTGTGTCCGCGGATTTAACCGCCTGGTCGTAGAATGAATTTCTTTCATCTTCTATAGAGAGCAGTATCTATTTTTTAATATATTCGACAGCCACAACACCATCTGGTTTCAAAACTAAGCAACAAGACTTGTACTATGGGTATCAAATAGTTAATAGAATATGTATGAAGTTTTTTTTAAAGTATCGTTACATACACATCATATATACAAACAGCCAGATTAAAGACTTAATTTTTATTCAAAAAAATGTTTGTATTTTGTGGGAATTGAACTCTCGTCCTCTGCGCAGTACGTAGAGTCACTACCAATGTCACCAATCAGGCAGTCAATCACAATCCCGATCCTTCTTGTTCTCAATTTTTATTACCGTTTCACACTTGGTTTTGATTCCGTCCTCGTCCTAACTTCTAGACCCGGTTTCGCTCTCCATTTCAATCCTTGTGTCGTTATCATTTTCAATCCCGATCCCGCTCTGAATTTAGTTCTTAATACGTCATATCTATTATATATATGGATATGCAACCCCTAAAAGCTTAACATGAGTGGTTTCTGGTTTCGTTAATTTTTCTAGACTGATTCTTTTATCTTTCCAACCTTAAAAGATAATAAGTCTTAAAAAACTAACGAAAATAGATACCATTCATTTTAAACCTTTAGAGGTTGCATATCCATAACACTGATATCGTTATATATTTATTTATATTAAAAGGATTAAACAATTATTTTCAACCGGCAACTAATGATATTATTGTAGAAACTTTCAACTCCGATTTTACTCCTACTAGAGTCCTTTTTAAAGATCCTGCAATACCCGTTTCTTTGAATAAAAAAAAATCTAAAATACCCATTTCCAGATTGCAACTTCAAAACTAAAGAAATTCCCAGACAAACTTCCCCTTTACACTTCCTTAGAGTTGGAAATCCCAGATTACAATAGTACGTCCTTCGTAAATTATAATAGCCATGTCAAGCCGTGTGCAAAATTTAAATTTCTAGGCTCCCATCCGTTTTGGTTTACCGTTGATCATTAAAATTAGCCCGTTAGTATTTGTTTATATAAAGATTTTATATAAACAAAACAAACATTTATTTTATAAGAAAGATAGTATTTGTCTATAGCCGATATCGAAATGTATAAACATCATTGTGAATAATAAATAATATACAGATTAATATTACTTTGCACATGAACAATGATTTGTTCATGTGCAAAGTATTTTTATATATATTTATATAAAGATATTTGTATATCATTATATTCAATAATTAGTTTTTCTCGTCTTTAGTGTCTGTAATAACGGACGAGGCCAAGTTTCCATATATCAAAGAATAAACGTTAATTATGGTTGTCTTTTCGTATAATTTATGTTTATGTTTCGTATATATTATGGTTGTCCTTTCGTATACCTATTATTAACACGGTAAAAATATATTTTTACCGTGTTAATAAATTCGTGATAATTAAACGGTACCGATTACAAAAAAAACAATTGGTCGAAAATGTAAAATAAAATATTTAGTTTATTATTGACGTTTCGTTTGGTTGGATTACTTTTTTATCACTTTCTTGTATTAAGTAACTCTCTGTTAAATCAAAATCGCTTAGAGTTCATAATACCTAGAGTAGAAAATTTTATATTTAAGATTTATTTTCTTAAATGATTACGTAAAGAATTTTATAAGAATAATCCAGCTTAAAAAGTTCTGTGTCTCTAAAATACATAAACTGAAATTTTTATGGGATAAATTAATTTTTCGTGTTCATGTTTGTCTTTCTGTGTCTATTTATCTGTCATATTTACTACTCGTTTCTAATAAATTTCCTAATATACTTAAATAATCCAGTCAAATAAAGTTTGAAGTTCCCAGGTTTGCAATGAGTGGTAACCTAATATGACACCGACCGTCCAAAAAATAGCTCTCGGTCGTGAATCAGAAACTATTTACTGTTATGTCGAAAATTCTTGATTTTAATATCTCCCATACGGGAAAAGTTTCGCAGAAGACACTTGCCTTATGCGAATTTATAAGTTAAGCCAATATTTTCATCTTTACGAGAGAATATCAGGTTGGTCTACGAAATACACCAGAATAAAGAAAAGCTATTTAATGTACATGGTGGTAACAATATAATATATCATTAAGAAGTACTGGATAACAATCGCGGCACAGATTTCACCTGCATTGCGGTTTTTAAATGGTTACATTATCGACAATAAAATAAAAATAGATTAATATTTATTTTATTGTTTCACATCACTAGCTTTATTTACACAAAAACGATGATGGCTCTAAAAGCACGTATTCCAAATACAGACTTAGCGGGAAAAATGTTAATTGATTTACTATTAAATACAATTACATTAATTTTATATTTTTCAAATTTTACTATAGGTTTTAATATTTATTTCTTAATTTCAATATTCAATATTTAACTTAAATATTTTAATATTTATATGCCGTATAACAGGCGAGGTGCGCAACCTTTTATCGGCGAACGACATTGGGCAGCGATATTGGGGACTCTGGCTCGTTTGTCGTCTACTGAACATTTAATCCGCAGAAACGTCTCGCTTCGCTCTCACAAATTAAGATATTCAGTAGACAACAAGTGATCCAGAACCCCCAATTTTTTAGGAGTCTAAACACTCACAATAGATTTAGTCGAAGAATTGAAGGTATTCAGTAGATGACAAATGAACAAGTTAGCAATTATTTTTAGACATAAAAAAGAACGTCTGCATACTCGCCAATGGATGTGAACAACTTCGCGGATACCACAGATGGATTTTTATAAATGTGCAAATATATTCTCTAAGGAACAAGAACTCAAACAGCGTAACATGTTTCAACAGCGAAAAAAAACATATATCGCACGAAACTGTTTGTTTAACCAATGAGAGCAATCATATTTTCATATCCTGAGTTCTGTCGTACCATCTTTTATAGAAACAGACCCACTGTATCAATGTTTTTACTAGGTAAACAGTTCATTTAGATAATTAAGTAATACAAAAATTAATTAGATTTGAAATTTATTAATAAATATGTAATTTATTGAAATTAATCTAGAGAAGGTACACAAGAATTAAAACAAATTTAATAGCAAATAAACATACTTATTTTCATTTTTTTTACAAAAAAAAAATTATACCGTGTTTAAATTTCTATTATAGTTTGTAACGCGCAATTAATATTTACTTGATTTAGGTATCTGTTACATGTCCATTGATGTCTATATATATTTGTGCGAAGTTTGCATAGGGATGGACATCCTAAGTCTTCTATATTTACAATTTGCATGTGTTAAAGTTGCTTGACATAGTTTTCAAACCATTTTGTTTATAAGTCTTTAATATAGATACATGCAGCATTTTATTAGGTCATCCATTATTGTGTTGATGTTTAATCTAATTCTCCAGAGTTCCATGGAATACTGTGATGGTTCCTTGTTAGCCATGAATTCGTAGATCGATATTTTGCAAGCTTGTTCACTTGTCGTCTACTGAATATCTTCAATTCTCCGACCAAATCTAACGCGAGTGTTTAGACCCTTAAAAAAATTAGGGACTCTGGATCATTTGTCGTCTACTGAATATCTTAATTCGCGAGAGCGAAGCGAGACGTTTCTGCGGATTAAGATTTCCAGTAGACGACAAATGAGCCGAGTCTCCAATATTATGCTTCTAAGAAATTCATTTTTAAGCATTCTTAGTAATTTTTTCTCATTCATTCCAGAAATTTTTATTGCCTTCTATGTATCTAAAAGAAAACCATAACAATTTATTTAGTCGAGGGGAAAGAATTATACAGATTCTTCATCTATTCCTTTAAAAAAGTACAAAATAGAGTTTTACAAGTATTTTGTACAGCACTCCATTATTTTGCCGTGGACCCTTCGTAGTGCCCCTTACGTGTAATTATATTTTTCTGTATAATTATCACCTTAAAAAATAATTCTTGAAATTAAAAAAAGTAATCTAATACTTATTTTATTGTTTTAATTGTCGTCGGAGCTTTTTGAAAGCTCGCATTATAAAATAGGGTATTAATAATTCCATTTTTGCCCACAAGCGAAAGGGGATGTCGCTTTCATAATACGACGCGTTAAGTTGACTCCCCGCGTAGCATAAATTAGCATTAGCGTGGAAACGATTCCGGGATACTATCGCGGCGTGAACATCCAATTAGTTCTCTAAAGAACAACCGCAGCGGAAATTCGGGCGGCGAATGTAAAAGACATCGCCCGGGCGAAATTAAATTTTAACTGAAAACACTCGGAACGGAGAGGTAGAGGGCGCGCCGCCGCCGAAAGGCGGCTGTGTATTTAACGCGGATGTGAATTTCGCCACATCCGGCCAAAAATTAATGAGCCTTCTTCCGCTTACTTAATTAACTGCTTCGGCCGGCGCGGCTGGCTTACGGGCCGAATTCGTTTCGTGTAATATTTTGCTCTCAACGCTTTGCGCTGTGCTGTCTGAGATGAGCTTTAGCCTTATTAAGTGATCTTTTGTTGAGATTAAATCAGCCATGCAAACTATATTGATTTCGCAGACAAAGGACATTAGTTTTACGTTTAATTCGATTTATTGCTACAATTTAACAGAAAATTTCGAAATTGTTTAAGAATTGATATTTGGTACTTAGCCATCTTTTTTCTTTATAATACTGCGTTAAATGTCGTAACCGTTTTAGGGTAATAGACCACAGGACGTACGACAAATAAACAAATTATATCGTTACTGTTCATATTTCAAAAAAATCTGAAAAGGATTAACCCTCCAGGTCATCTCTAAGACTTCCAGACAAATATTTATCAGTGTGTTTTTGAACTCTAACTCTCTGTTGAAGTTAAATATTTAATATTTTTCAGACTGGAAGTTGGACTGAAAACAGTATCTTCACAATTTATGAAAGGTTTTAAAATTTCTTGTGAATTGTCTTAAGATGTCTTTACCGGACTGCTGTTTTTTAAATTTGAATAAAAAATAAATATTATCTGCAAACAGGACTATCTAATTAACATCCTTAAGAAAGCTAGGTAAGTCATTTACATCTTATAAAAACAAAAAGGGACTAGGAATTGATCCCTGTGGTGCACCCATGTGGACTACAGATCGGGATGATCTCATACCATTGACATCAACCCTCTAAAGTCTGTTACTTGAATACAATCGAATGCCTTGAAGAGATGGCAAAATATGTCAACTGCATCTCTCGAATAAATCCAGGCTCCAAAAATATGCACAAGCTCAACGCCAGAATCGATTTTAAAGCGACCCCGAGTAAAACCGAACTGTTTATTAGGGATTACTAGAAAATATACCTGCGTCTAGGGTTACTAAGTTTAAATCAAAAATATATCGTTTTTCTTCTTACACTATATTTAAAAAAAAATATTTATAACAAGGTATGCACAAGTACACGTTTGAATGGTAAGTACACTGTTCAGTAAAAATCCATATGTGTTCTCATAATAATAGGGTCGGTGATAAGATTATTCTTAATGACAATTGAATTTAGTAATAAAAGTAGTAATTAATTAAAACTTGTAAATAGATATTATTTAAAATAATTCTCGTTGAATTTATTTACGAAACTCTATTGCCGTGTTTTTATTTCATTTTTTGAAACTCATGGTTGAAAATAGTATAAGGGGGATACAAAATTAACAACTTTGGAAACTGCTAAACTACAAGATATCAAAATAAGAAGAAAAGTCACTTAAGATTTTTTAAATACTTATCCAAGGACATCTTATACAATGAAATACGAAAAAAAACATCATTTCAATTCAATGGTAAAGTTGTAAAGTTGTGACATAAGATCAGACGAACGGATAAACCAACAGGTAAGAAAATTAAGGTTTCTTTTTGAATTCTGACTATGTTAATTTTACTAGGCATATATTAACTAGATATTTACTTTAGCTTTAGCTAAAATTCATTTTTTTTTTTGTATATAGTCAGTAGTTATTTGGGACTACTGACTCGATTTCTTTTTTTTATCACTTATAGAAAGCAATAACATTTCTGAGTTATATGGAATACATTTTGTTTTGCTTTGTCTTATAGCATTTCCGAGGAGTAACCGCTTTCGAGCAACCAAAGAGTAAACGGTCACCGCCGCCCATGAAGACTCGCAACTCCAGAGGAATAACCAGTGCGTTGCCGGTCTTTTGGATAGTAATAAGTTTATTTATGCAGAGAGGATTGACGGAGGGGAAATAAGTGGGCCACCGGAAATCTCATTCATTGTACGAATCAAATAAACATATTTAAGGTTCTGTATTCAAAGGGTGTCAGTCGGACCCTATTATTAAGATTCTGCTGACTATATGATAGTCCATCTGTCTGTCAGCGGGCTATACTTCATAAACCGTAATAGGTACACAATTCACACATTATGCATTTATATTTCCACTGTAATAGTAAATAGCAAAAAATAAATTAAATTAAATATTAAAGGGTGGTCCAATACAAGAAACTCGTTTTTTTGGTATATTTTGCTCAATTTTAATAAAGGAAATATTGACGCTAGAAATGTTCACAAAGTATGTAATATATTTAATATGTACAAGTCGCTATAAAATCAAATAATGAAAACAATTTAAAATTGAAAATTAAAAGTGTCCCTTTTTAAGAAATGTATCATTTTTTCGTCGTTTTATGTTCACTCTTAATTTTAGTACTCGTTTATTATTAACAATTTTTGAAAAGGGTATAGGGTTCAATACTGTACGGTCATACGGAATCATTCGTGTGCGATTTTGCTTCGCACTTGGCCTATTTTTTTTTATGTATTTACCTGATTCATCAACAATTGGATTAAATACAACTGAACGCTAACCAACACGTGTAATACTTCAATGGGATAACATTTGAAGATGATTTTGCATTTAGGGTTTACGAGGCCATAAACAAGCATACATTCATGTCTACCGAACTCAACAGTGAAATAAATGCTACAGTGGGTAATTATTGAACCTACCCGAATGAACAACGTAAGTAAGAATGCGATATGAATAATGATAATATTCCATGCGTGAGAAATCACACATAATCGATACATCCAATAGCAACGAAGGGCATTGGTCATGAGCAGAATCGATATGGGATCCGAGGACGAAACCACAATCGAAAGTAAAACCAGGATCGGAGATCGAAAGCGAGATCGAAACAGACAGTGGAACCGGAATTAAAATCGAGGACAGGACTGGGTATGGGATAGTAATTGAGATATATATCGTTTGATATTTAATACAAAGGAATCCATTGTGACTCCGTTCGAGCGGAACCGCGAGCGAAAGCCAGTTTTGTAAGCATGATTTCTGATTATGAGAAACATACATCTTATTTATTAAGTGACGGAACACTTGATAATGTCGAAGCATTATTTTATGTATTCAGTAATAAAAATATGTGACCTTGTGGAGTTTAAGCCAACAAAAATAAAATACCGCCTCTATTCTCATTCAAAATTTATACAGAATTACAAATTATAATTATCTCCGTCTACATAACACAATTTACATAGCAACAGTACACATTACGTTACTCGGGTACACGAGTTAACTAGTATAACATCGTCCTAATAACGAACCAACGCACCCCAGAGGCATTCGCACAGAGCGAATTCTTTACCTGAACCGCTCCAGATAACACGGTACCTCGTTACTAAATACTCACATAATTCCAACTTCGCGAATTCAGAAATGAATTACGCCCCAGCGAACGCCGGCCGAAGCTTCGCTAACTGCTTCCGAAAGTTGCGATTCATGGCAGTATATTAGACGAATATTTTCACCCCCATCGTGGCAGCGTCGATCAGTCCCGTGCGTTAACGAGGTCAAATTGACCGTTATTTTCAATGATGCATGTCCGCTTATGGATTGATCGCGTTAGTGCCGATTTGGGGTTCCGTATTGATTGGATTTAAGTTGAAAAAAACTCGATTCATTGGTACTTATAATAAATATCTGAATATTTTGGTTGTGTTTTTTTTGTGTTCTAATAAGATACAAAATTTTAACCAGTGTTGGTGAGGGTTGACTTTAATTAAAAAAAAAAAAATATATATATATATATATATATATAGTATTTTGGTTGTTTGCGTGATCGGTAAATCGCTATCGAAAATTAAGAAAAAAAGGTTTTGATTTTGTTGATTAAATTCAAATTGAAATGCAAATTATAAAATCCAGAGACTTTTATATTCCCTTACCGACTAACCAATTAACTGGCATATGGTCATATGACGTTAATAGTCAAAAGTTAACAAGTACAATTCAACAAAAACAAACTATCTTAGGCATTCATGACGCAAGACGTAAATTAAAAAAAAATCCAAAAAAATTTTTAAATTTAAATGAACGAATGAAACTTAAAAAATTTACAAAATTGACAATTTATTTTGGAAAGTACGTGATTAGAAAAATATACTGGTTTCTTTCCGATACTAATTTTGAAAGTTATAGCAGAGAAAACTTTTTACGAGAAGCAATATCTCCATAATGTCAAAAAGATAATATAGATTGAGTGTTTAGCAAAAAGTGCTTAATAGTATAATTAAAAACTCTAAAAAAGCATAATCGGCGTATAACTTTTAAAATGGCTGTGTAACATATGTGACATTGAATACTTTTATTAATACTGTAATTTTAATGAAACTTGAATGTTTTTATATGAATGTCTCAATTGACATAAAACAGTTTACCCACTTATTTATTTTATGTATAAGCTCACACCTATTTCTTCGAACGTTAGTCAGAGATCACAAATCTCCAAGAATATAATACAATTTTTCTATTACTCTCTTCTCGCTTCACAGTCATTCATCCTTTCGTTTTATGCAAACTCATCGGTTTTAGGTGCTTAAGCTTTGAGATTACTTTAATATGCCTTTTGACCTTTTAATATGCCATCAATTTGATCTGCACAAGATTTACGAGGGCGTTACTTGCTGGTCATCTATTTCATCACACATATTTGTTTCTGAGATTACTTCTAAAGGTTTGACATCCATACGGATGTCGGACAAAAATGTATACTGCAAATTGTGAAACTAAAAGAAATATAAAATTGAATGACGGCAAGTCTAAAGTGTTTAAAAGAAGCAGAATCATGATTGAATGCAGTATATGGATAGGACGTGAGAGATTTGAACAAATAAAAGAATTTGCCATTTGGATCTTTGTTTGTACATAAAAGAAATAGAAAACATAATAGAAATATTGAAAGGAGGTCAGTTGCGGAAAACCAAATGAATGGGGCCTTGCTTGATGTTATGAGTAGCAACAGCGTCTGACGATAAGCGCGTATGACAATCAGTAATGAAGTTCTGGACCCACACTTATATATAGCAGTGAAAAATGAGTGTGGCAGCTAAGAAATGAAAATAGAATCTATGTAGTGGAGATGCAATACCTACAAAATATGCGAAGAGGATTATTGAAAGATAGGTATAGGGATAATGATGGCAGATAATGGTTGCAGTTTAAGTGAATATATAGTGTCTAAAATAGAAAAGTGCATTAGAAGTGATTAGATACTGTTAAGAAAAAACAATAAATCATTTTCAAATATCTATTAAGATGTACGATATCTTAGTTCAATTTACTTTATTTTAAACCTGAAAACAAAAAAGATTTTTGCAACTATGCCTACAAATTAGTAGTTTTGTATAAGTATAAAAAACTGATTTTAAAATTAAAGTTGTCTGACGTACACATGTTCTGTACTAATTTAAAATTTTAGGTTTTAGATTAAGTTTTAGAATATAAACTAAAAAAAAACTTTACGATCGAAATCGAATTCGGAACAATGTTAAAAGTATTTTTTGTAACTATAATGTTATTTAGCTTATTTAGTTGAAAATAACCGATTCCTGTGATTATACCATTTATACTTAAAGTGTTAAGTTAGTTTTATTTATAATCATGCTTAAAGTGAAGATTTATCGTTCAAAGCTCGTAACACACGAACGGACAAATCTGAACTTATTTACAAAAAGTTTGATCGAAGCACTGGATACTTAATAATTAAACACCCGAATTGAATATTAACAAATCTTAAACGCACAATTCAATACAAACACATTTCTGTATGAAATTATAATTTACTTTATCATGCTGCGGACCCATCGATTCGTATATTTTTTTTATTCCTAACCGTTCTTTTTCCCGGTAATGGTACCGGATAAATATGTATATATATATATTATGGAGACAGCAAATATTTTGATTTCGTTAGCCAGCAAACACGGGTCTAGCGTTTATTAATGTGCGTGCAGCGCGGCCGCGTGCGTCACAATTGCTTACACACGCGTCGATCGGGTAAAATATGGGATACCCACGTTCGGCGGGCGCGGCCGGCCCGGCGCCGCGTGTTGTGCCGCGCGAATAATACGTATATACATGTATGCATGTATACGCGTACACATTGCGCGGAGGCGCTCGCTTGTTCAGCACTTTATTGAACTTCGCTCCGCTCGGTGCGTTACGTCATCTAAAGTCCGCTTTTAAACGTCTACCTTCTGCGATCGAAGTCGATCTCGAACCGACTTCAAAGTATCTGCAATATAACTTATGTCTCGAGCTATAAAATATGACCATTAGTGCTTGAATAATATAGCCATTTTTATCATTAAGATATGCACATATCACGCTTAATTGATGTTTTTATATCTACAATTAAAAGTACATTATTACTACACATACAATTTTGACACTAAGGAACAAATGACTACTGTACGTCGGCAAATGATCTCTGATGCTATCACAAGCATAGAGATGAAAAGATCAAACAGAGAAAACACGACCGACAGAAAAATACAAGAATGAATTCTGCGACATTAGTTTGTCTAGTTGTTAATTGTTTAAGGACTACACTTACATAAAGATTTTCGTGCTACATAAAATTTAATGATGAAAATGAATGATATTTAATACAATTTTTAGTATCTTAATGAAATTCGTGTACAGTTAGACATTTTTTAATTGCAATTGAATTGAAAAATTGGCGAAGAATCAGAATTAAGGGTTTTATAAATATCCATATCAGCAGAAACAAGTTCTCAAATATTCAGTTTGTATATCCACATTCAAGATCGGGATTAGGGATAGTATCGAAACTGAAATGGAATGCGCGAAAAGAACTGGAAAGGGCAAACAAAGCATGGGTTTGAGAAATAAAAGTGTCTCTCATCTTATTTATGTAATCCTAATACGTCGGGTATTTTGCAAACATTTAACGCGACTCGGTATCCACATTTTTAAAATACTATTTCGCTTTGCTTAACTATCGAAAACAAAGCTACTTGGCGAGGACAGCCACGCAGACGGTAAATCGTCGGTGTTGCCAAAACGACCTGGGCATCGGCGGGCAGTGCGCGGGCGTCGCGTCGACGCTACTAAATCTTTGGCAACACTAGACAAATATTTCTTCTTATTACCGGCGAACGACACAAGACGCCAGTTACAACGACAGTGTTCGAAAACGCCGGCTTTGTGCGGGACGCGATCGATATCTACGTTGGTGGCTGCAAATAAATCATTGTGTATTTGTTGATAAAGCCAGATTAATAGATATATTTATATCACATTTTATAATTATTCGTATAGATAGGTTAATAAACAGACGTATTTTTTATTGTCTAAGAGGCAGTTTCATCGCTAGTATTTTAATTGTTAATTGTATATTAATACAAGGAATACAAAGATCACGATATAAGTAGAGAGTTAAAAACCGTTTCGAAATATGGTTCTAACAGCAAAGTCGTTTTGTCGTATCGAATCTTAACACCCAGATTGTATATACTGAGGTATACTTTTCTACAATCTTTTCAATGTTTTTACATCAGATAGGGAGGGTTAGAATTTAGGCCGTCACGCTGCCGCAGTGCGAGTTGAGGGTGCGAATGGGTGCTAACGATCAATTGGTGCTAATGACGAGTTGGTGCTAACGAGGAGTTGGTGCTAACGAGGAGTTGGTGCTAACGAGGAGTTGGTGCTAACGAGGAGTTGGTGCTAACGAGGAGTTGATGCTAATGACCGTCGCCACCAAGGGGATGACAATGTCCACGACCGATGACTTATCGTGCCCTCCGGGACACAGAACGAGTAGTAAAATTCAATGGTTAATTTTGCCGTGGTGAAAACAACAGCCGGTTCGGCAGCCTTCCGGTTTGGCGGCGGCGGTGCTTTTAACCACTAAACTGTTAATGGTCTAGTTAAACAAAAGTCTAATATTTTTATCAATTTAATTGAAACTCATGCATTTGTGAAAAAATAAATCGAAAGTATATTTCATTCTATTTATTTATATGATTACATTTGAAACGTCAGACTTAACCATCCGCATCGACAAGCTTGTATTAACACTTATGAAGTTACATAATCCAGTTATATTATTGAATGTTCATAAATTATAAATACAACAACAGTAATTCTCATTTGGTCAAGTAAAGATATATATTCTTTAAATTCTGTCTTCTGGCAGTCAATAATATTTTATTATCTACTCCCACGTGTAGAATGGGAGCTATATAGTACCGTATGTAAAATAAGCTTTTCGTGAATACGCCGACATACAAAGGCAAATACCGGCCAAAGTGGGAGTCGTACTCGCGCATTCATGTCAATGCCAGCGAATGAAACGGCGAAAAATGTGCAAATTCAATAAATTTAAATCAGACATGAATCGTGTACTTTCTTACTTGTTAAAAAATCTGTTTAAAATAACACTTTTTCGTCTTATTTTGGTTTTTTTTTTTTAACAGAACACTTCGACGTCGTAACGGAAGATGCGACAAAACTACACTGAATGCATTGAGTGCTAAACTGTCTGTTTTAGCACTCATTTACTGCGGCCGTTTTTGAGCGAGGGACTGTGCATCTTCTCTTTTTTATAGATCAATGATAACGCCCAAAGATCAATTATAGATCAAGATTTCGATTGCTATACCGTTCTCAATACTACTCCCAGCCCTGCTCTCGACGTCAATTTCTTTCATTCTTGATGATCGCAGTCCCGCTTTTATTCGGTCCATCTTTCCGGTCTTTATCTAAGGAGATTCCAATTCAATTCTTGATCCCGGTTCCGCTTTCAATTTTGATCTCAGTACTGCTTCTTATTCCGATACCGGTCACGCGCTTGAGTCTAAATTTGATTCTACTCTCAATTTTTTCTTTGCTTTCCTTCTCAATGTCGATCCCGGTCTTGATTTTCAAGTCCATGTCGAGACATGGACTTGAAAATCGAGTCTTATGCGCGATTTCGATTCTGATTACGGTTACAGTTCTGATTAGGAACGAAGACGTAGCAAATGCTAGTAATAATAAAATAAAATTTGTGCTATATTTACTCGGAGGCAGTGTAGGTTTCTATGTGTGAAACAATTTTTATAAACTTTAGTTGTAGAATATGAAGATAAAGACAAGTTTTTTCGATAACTTTTCGTTAGCATTTCTTAACCCAGTAGTTTGAGATGTGTGTTGATATACTTAGGGCCCACTAAAAATTTCTGGAATGAATGAGAAAAAACTAATATGAATGGTCAAAACTGAATCAATTGTTTCTCAAAACATGCTCCGTTAGTGTTGAAGTGGTGTTATTGAAATGTGAAACATGTTAGTGAAATGAAGGTTTAACACTTAGAGTCAGTTATTTGAAAAATACGTTTCCTTTTATTTCTGCTGATATTTTTACACAAAGTTGTAATCTAAATATTATATTTAACAATATTGAAAACTTTGAGGAGATAGTTACTTACAATAGATTGAATCTCTACAATGTTAACGTCCTTGGAATCGAAGAAGCTTTTAAAGAATATTCAAGGGAGCTTGCAGATGCAACCTAGCAAAGTGACAATAAACGGAGCCTTGAGTGTGGTGATTTGCTCTAAGGCCGATCTAGCAAGGTGATAATTGATCGAATATAATTAAGTATTCTTACGTATAACTTAAACAGATGATTTTTAAAATGAATTACTTTAAATTGCACAACACATTTTAACCTTGCGATACTCATTGTTCGAAAGCAAAATTTGAAGTCACTCGCAGCGCCTCACAGGCGGGCTTCTCGAATCCTCGCTTAAACGTTTCTAGAATACTAGACTAGATTGTTTTTTTAAACAATTGATAATAGATGTCGCTATCGTCCTTTTCTCATTTTTAACTTTTTAAACGTACGACGGAGTCTGTGTATCCCGTCAAGTTAGCAAATCTATCGGATGCCCGGCACACGTTTGCGCTCTGCCGCGAAGCACAAAAAGTTCACTTTCAATTTGTGAGTCATCCTTAATTTGTCGAACAAAATTGAATCGTATTCTTTAGAAAATAAGATAGTAAAAAATATACTTTTGAGTCACTTACGCCAGAAAATATTTGTTTGGATCTCTGTTCGTAATTATGAGTTTACAAAAGTAATCGTGAGTGTTTTCCTTTGATATATAAATCAAAATACGTAAAATACTTTGTATACAGTATCTTTGTAGTATAGTACAGTATATACTTTTGTAATATTTCTCAAAAGCAAATACGTGAAAAATGTGCCGAAAGTTTCCTTTGTCGGTTTTAACTTATTAAATGGCAGTTATGATTTTATTTTACGTTTTGATTTCATATACTAGTTACACAATTTATTATATTTTAAATAATTTGTAATGATGAATTACGACAATAGTTTTATATCAGTTTAATTTTATTATGAATATTAGTAGACTGTTGAATGTAGCCAAGGGCGAATCGGTCATTGTATTTTGCAGTGATAGCTAGAAAGAATCTCCGTGAATATTTCTTGATGAAATCACACACACACAAAAACACATAATAACTTTATTCCTAGTTTTTCCTTTTTGCAACTTGTGTAGGCTGGAGTGCAACTAGACTCACGCCAGGTGTATACCAGCCAGGAAGTACAATGCATGTGCGTCATTACCGATTTTCGTAGTCGTATTTTGTTCATTTTTTACTAAAAGTATGTAGTTCTACTATCATATATATAAATTCATCAAACCTATAATAACGTTACGACAGAGTTATTTTCCTTTTTTGAAGATATAATGTATTTTATCGAATTAAGGTTTGCACAATATTCATATTATATTCCTATTAAAATATGAAGTCTCCTACAATGTATTTTCATGTGCATTAAGAATGTAATTGTAAATCGAAAAAAATACAGTAAAATAATAAATAAAGAGCATTTCAGTACATTTTAAGTTTGCAGTTAGGTTGTCTTTTCCAGAGGATAATCGAAAACAGTTGCATGTGCGAGGGAAGGGAGTAGTTTTATAATCGCGCCAAAGGGTTAAAGAGCCAGCATAAATGCACTTTTTCATACAAAAATTCCAATTTTCAAAGTATTTATGCCACTCTTCCTTAGTAACCTCGGAAACATATTTTACACACTCTTCGACAGCCTCTTCTAATTATGAAACCCGTTGACAGCGTAATTGGTATTCAAGAGTTTATTTGAGTACTAACATTATCGTGGTGCAAATAATACGACGTTTACGATTATTTTTACGGAGTTCGTTAATAACTTCCGACAAACAAATGATCGCGTAGCACCATTCACAGTACGAGGATTCTCCACAGCTACAGTAGCCACATGTCCAATTTTATGAAAAAAAGAACCAATCATCCGCTTAGAGACACTTGGCTCGGGCGCCACTTCGGTTGATTTCGACTCATCTCGATAGACCCATAAGGTCGATTGTTACTTTGTTTTGGGGTTGTAGCAATAAATTCATGTTTCGTCACCTGTTACTATATCCCACACCAAATTTGACGCTCTTTTATTGAATTTGATAAGCGTGACATTGCACCAGGTGGCGCAGTCCGTTTTTTGAGCTTCAGTCAAATTGTGTTGGTATCCACCATGAGCACATGTTTTACATATCCAAATATTTCTCTAGTAATGATTATATTGGATTCATGCCTATGCCTAAGAATGCTCAAATCTCATGGTAGGTCACATGTTTGTCTGTTTCGATCATACGGCTCACAGCATAGATGTTTTTGTTGTTCACAGCGGGGGACGAGTGACCGTTATGAAATTCGTCACTGAAATTGAAACGATGGCGATTGAATTCTGCGAACCAATTATAAATAGTTGAATTACATGGAGCTTCATCGCCAAAAGGTGTTCGAAGCCAAACGAGACTCTGCTGAGCTATCAAATTAAACTTAAAAAACGTAGACATCATACTGCTAAATTTTCACAAATTAAATCCATAGTGACGACAATACACAATTTTTAAAATGACTCTACGATGTAAAAACTAATTGATGGTTAGATGATATAAGCTGTATTCTACAGCGAAAAAGTTCCATTTTCAAATGTAGTAATTAATTTAAATTTTTTTTTATGAAGTGGCCAGTTCCATAAACTTATAGTAAACTGACTAATACGTGAGGCGAACTATGGAATGCGTAATAAAAAATGTTGTTCTCTTGTTTTTTACATAATCATCAGAATAGACTAAAAAATTTTATAAGACTTTGACATATGGACAGGTCTAAACTATAACCATCTTTTTTAAAATTTTATCTACGGTACCGTAAAAACCATAATTATTACTTTGCAATGGTTTATTTCTCAAATAATCATCAAATCGTTTATTTTATTATAATGATTTTGAATTATTACTTTTTTACGTAATATTGATCATAAACTCTATATTTTAATCGGGAATTAAATTATCTAAGTATTTTCACGTTTTCTGCGCCTGATTCACCTACATATGCACGTGTAACAAACCTACTCAGAAAACCTACGCAATCTTGTCGCTTCTCACAGCTCAAATCTATTTTCGACGCTTACTTCGAGGACATGAATGATAAGTTATTCTTTAGAATACCTCTCAATAATTTTGAAAATAGTAAATAAAATTCTTTTTACTTCTTCTTTAGCACATTATATCACCTGCATGGACATATCAGGTCGGGGAAAAAGTTTTTTTCGTATTTAATGAGTAAAAAGATGCAGTAAAATATCTTTAGTTGTATTTTTTGTATCTGGCTAGTGTTGATGCCATCAAATCGATGATATTTTGATAAAAAAAAGTAATAAAAACGGTGTCCTACCATTTTTGTTTTTCTGTCTACCAAAATGAGTAGATTCACTCATTTTGGTAGACAGAAAAACATAAAAAATTCAATACATTTTGAAAGTTTATTACGAAAAAAAAGAAATGCTACACAAGCCGCAACATTATTTTATGGTCTTTATGGACCTAATATATTGTCGGCAAGAGTAGCATAAACTTGGTTCAAGCGTTTTCAGTCCTGTAATTTTGATGTCAAACATGAAACTCGCTCTGGTCAACCTGTTACAAATAAAGTCGATGCCGTTTTGGAAAAAGTAGAGAAAGATCGGCATATTAGTTCTTACAACATAGTTAAGAAGCTCGGGATTGACCACAAAACAATTTTCACATATTTGATTTTTCAAAATTATTTATTTGGATCTACTAAAAAGCTCAGTACTCGAGTCCCACAAAAACTTACTGAAAGAAATCGAATGAAGTGTCCTCAGTTGCGATTTTCTATGGGAACATAATGATACCGAACCGTTTTTGAAAAGATTGATTAATGGTAATGAAAAAATGTATTACCTACAACAAGAACGTGCGAAAAGATCTTGAACAAAAACGCAAGTAAGCTCCATAGACTATACCGAAACCCGGATTAAATCGCAATAATCTAATGCTATGTGCATAGTGGTATTTGAAGGGCATTATACATTATGAGCTTTTATCGCCGAGCAAAACCATCAATTTAGATCTGTACTGCCAACAGCTGATAAGACTCGAAGCAAGACGTAAAGAAAAAATCGGTCGGAATCGATCAACAGAATGGATGTGGTTTTTTACCATGACTATGCTAGACCACACACAAATGCAAATGTTCAGAAAGTTTGGTCGGGAAGTGGCAATGCATTTACTATATAGCCCTGAGCTTGCACCCTCAGATCTTCACTTGTTTCGGTCTCTTCTGAATTAATTAGATAGAGTTAGGTTAACATTAAGAGAGGACTGTCAAAACTACTTGTCGCAGTTTTTTGTCAGAATTCCCAAAATTTCTACAGCAATGGAACTGTTTCACTACCTAACAAAATAGCAACAAGTTATTGAAATAATAGCATATATATGTCAAAGGTAAATAAAATATGCTGAAAAATAATCTTGAATTTTTGTATAGAATACGAAAAAATTTTTCCCCGACCCTATAAACGAATTCATTAATTTTTGTAACATACTATATTTTCAACTATGATCTCGACTGTTCTCGATAACGATGCCGATCTTAATCTTGATTGCAATCCCGGTCCCGCTCTCGTTCCTGATTACTCATTATATCAGCAGTACTGAAAATGGGATGATAAAAAATGTAGTAATGTATCAGAAGTACATGTGGATGGAGCTGTGGCCGAAAAGCAGCTTTAATATTAGTATTTAAAATGTATCCTATTGTCATTTTATTTTACGACGACAAATACGCCGAAGAACCACTGCTTCTGCTGCTGCTGCGTAAAAGAAAAAAAATATTTGCATATTTATCAGTAAGGATAGTGGCGTCACGTCACTACGTGACGGACACATCAAGGATGGTCTTAAGACTGCATCCTCTGTAAATCGAAAGTGTGAGTAACACATTTCAGCAAAATTTCACAATTTTATTGCTTCAGATTCAGCAGTTTAATGTGTACGCTTATTTGTATTATTCTCTTAAATCCAAATCATTAATGTTTATCATCTAATACTGGCTATGTGTTGCTATACGATTTTTTTTTTAATAGATTTCAAGCCTGATTTAGGAGTACAATCAATTTTTAAAGATAAAATGTAATGAAGTTCAATATAATCAAATTTGAAAATAAACGATTTTGATTAAGATAGAAGAAAAACATAAAAAACCGGTACACCAACATCCGTATTTTAGAAACGATAATAATATTCGTTTTGAACTATTATATTTATCGCTGAGAACAAAAAACGTATTTTCATGTACATCGAACAATTGTATATTATGAAATAATGTCAGTCCGTCGTTATAACCCTGAATTTCTTAACGAACTCATCGTCAGGTCGACGAGCACGCGCCCCGCCGCGCAGTACGTCTCACTATTCTTCCAAAAAGAATAGACCAAAATAACAATTCGTTAGACCTTCCCCCTCTTTCTTTATTCCCACGTCCGCGCCGCGTTGAGTTAGTTATGTCTGAACGTGACTTTAATGACAAACATAATCTGTAGGCATGTGGACGTGCAGCAACCCGCGCGGAGATGGAATTTTGTGCGGTGTATGAGAACGTGTTTTTTTTTCTTGTTCGCTTTTTAATTATCCTAACGACACATTTTTTTTTTTTCATTTTCAGGGGTTAATAAGAATAATATGAAGATGATGTATTTCATCTTTGACTACATATAGGGTTCTGTATGTATGGCCAAAAAATTAAAACTTCTATAGGAACACTCACGAGTCTGTCAGTCTATCCATCCGTCACATCCTATTTAATTTAAGTCCAGTGAAGGAAAAATACTGAAATTTGGTGCATATATAGTTAAAAGATCTAATTGCAGACTTGGAATGTAAATAAAGGAAGTATTATTTTGAGAGTATAAACCCTCAAATTTGTATATTTTATATAAAAGTTTCATATTTACAAATAACAGGATCAAAAATAATTTTGAGGGTATTATTTATAAATACAAAACGCTCATGAAATACGTTGCTTAATTTTATAGAGAACTCAAAATCAAACCATCAAGTACTTATTATTGTAGCCTATTTATAAAAAAAGAGTCGGGTTCAAATTCCAGTTTTATATACATCATATATCCTTTAAAAGGGTATGTTTTAATGATTTAAACTGTGTATAACTATTGAAACCAAGCTAATTTTTTTTTATTCAAGTATCTTTTTGATTTATGCTTAAAACTATTTGTAGAAATATCCAAGAAATGCCTTATCTCCCTGTAGCCCAAACCTTTCATAACTGAATTTAAATGTCAAATTCAATTTTAATTTTAAATTCCAATTCAAATTCCACAATCTCTTTATTTCATAAGTTAGATGTACATAACCATTGAAATGCGTGATTATAATATTAATTTGCTATTATAAAATGAATTTACGATTAGTTCGGAAGGCAGTTTTCTCTCAAGAAGAACGAGCACGAAACTTGAGGATAGCTCTTTTTGAATCGAATTGCTTAAAAAACAGTAAATAAAATTATTACATAAAGATATAACCCGACCCCTTTCTTCTCAAACAAGTCTATATTCTCTTTTACATCTATCAAATTGTCATCTATAAATTGAGATGCTAAAATTAGAATTCCAATTTCTTTAACTTTTTTTCTTCGAGGTCCCGGTTTGTAAATCACACGAATGGTCCGCTTCTGCAGCACGAAAATTCTATGTACATCTACAGCATGTCCACAGAGTAAAATGCCCTAAGATATCAGGCTATAGAAACAACCAAATCAAATTAGCCTGGAAGTTTCTAATTTTGACAAATTCTATTGATGACAATGTTAGGACCTCAATGAAGTAATGTCCAAGATCAGTATCAACAAAATATAATTCCTGGTTTCGTACTAAAATAGTTATAAATATGTAGCTTACATTTGGAGACGTAAGTTTTGTACACTCCATTTTCTCTTCATTAAGAATTATGTTATTTACAGTGAACTATATCTCTACTTTCGCAATAGCAATTTCACATCATCATAAGCCAGCTGTTGTCTTTTTACTTTAAGGAACAGTGACATATCATCTACAAATAATACTATCTCATGAATATCTCCAGCAAGGCAAGATAAATCGTTAATATTGACTAAAAAGAGGAAGAGACCAAGGATTGTTCCCTATGGTGATTCCATCTAGACGACAGACCCAGATGATCTCTTAACATTGACATTAACCCTCTGTACCTTGTTACTTAATTACGACATCAGAAGGTCAAGTTTCCGGCCCGTCAATCCATAATGACGCCGTTTCCCGATCAAAATTTCGTGCTTTACACAATCGAAAACTTTAGCGAAATCGCAAAAAATGTCCACTGTTTCCCACGAATTCTTCCAGGCTCTAAAAATTTGTTGAATAAGCTCAACATCGGCATCGATTATTGAGAGACCCCGGATAAATCCGAACTGTTTTTAGTATATTAAATTATAAACATGTAAATGACTTAATAATTGATTGAAGGTCAGTTTTCCAAAAATTTTATTTAATGCCGGAAATATAAACATTGGCCTAAAGTTTGTGGCGTTTAATGTAATATCGTCTTTGAATAAGGGGATAACTTTGCTTTCATACAACAGATCGGGAAACACGTCACTGTCTATACATTTATTAAAAATAACACCAAGTATGGCGCAATATAGTGAATGATTAATGAAATAATGTATATCGATAGGAAGTAAATTATGACAAGAAAAATCCAAGATAAAAGCAAAATATATTTAGCTATTGAAAACCAATAGTTCTTCATTAACAATTCTAAATAATACCAATGTTGTGGGCGTTTGAACAGGAAGTCATCTAGTTTCAATATCTCTCCCTGTACGCGTCCGTCCATAGAGCGTGATGTGCAAACAGAGGCGGCATGCAGCGCGCCGCAAGCCTGACAATCTCATTGGCTCTGCGGTTTCGTCATTATGTCACTGTTTGCTGATTTACTCGCCTATGAAACCGAACAATCCGATTATTATCTGTCGTTATACAGCGATAACGCGGCGGAACTCATTACGATACGCGACACTCTCCGCGATCAATGTTACACGTATACGTATGTACATGACCAACATGAAATGCACTTTGTTTTTAAAGATCTATACATATCATAGTTGTAGTTAATTTATCTGTCAGGTTTCTCAATACACATTTACTATCAGATCATTCATTAGGATACATTAAAAATTGTATCGTAATCTAATTTTATTAAAAAAAAAGTATCCATACGTATACGCTGTTTCGCTTGGAAATGTCATGAACTCTCAGAAGTCAAATATTCATATTCATCATATCAAATATTCCATTAGCTCATATTTTTGACGTGATTACGATAACGTAACTTCTCATTTTTTATAATTGATCGTGAACCCACTTCTATTTCTTATAGAGAGGTAAGTAGAGACCGCGTGTCTACTCGATGCTCTATTTGCATATGTAATTCTTTTCCTTTACTGATGTCATTCATGAAGTTTATAGCATGCTCGTCAGATACGGATGCTTAGAATTTGATCAGCCTTCAAGGTACAATCAAGTTAATGAGCATAATTTTTCATGAGTGATCATTTACAGCGTTTATTAATAATTGAATAGCTGAAACACAACTCGTGACTAAATGCTCTCACAAGAAAATTAGAATAGAATATATATACATATATGTATTTTTCATTAAATTAATATTATCGTCTGTATACCTGTGTAAAAAAAATGAAATTGTTTTACATTTCTTTATTTTGGGTAAAATTACAATCTTATAGTCGGATATGAGTCTATATTTGTTTTAATATAGACTATATAGTAAGAAAGAAGAAGACAAACAGAAAGTTCGCTATTTACACAAATTCGGGAACATTTTCTTTTTGTTATCACAAATCTTCACATATATTACTTTAACAAGGTAGTACAAGAAAAAATATGATGCATATGTCCTTCAAGATGTTAGCTTAAGTGTTGGAACACGGCCAAATACGGAAGCGTTCGCTTTGGAGATAAACATTGTCTTACTGCATGCGGCCCGTACACAACGCGAATATCTTTGAAATTCACATATCTGTGAGTTTATCGGCCAATGCACGCTATCCAAAATGCATTCAAAATAACTTCGTTGTTTGTCTTATAGTTTGGTGTAATCGTTTAAGTTTCGCATTTGCTTAATTCACATAAATTAGTAACTTTACCAATAAAGTAATTCTTGAATGAATCAATGGGGTTTATTTTATTAGTCGGATTTTCACCTAAATACGACGATTGTGGACCTGGAAAGCTCTCAAAATTAAAGCATTCCATTAAAAACAAGAAAAATGCGTCCACGAAAAGTATCACCATAAAAATTATACGATAGCAATAATGTTTGTGGGATTTTTTCATCTATTCGGTAGAGCCACACTGTAGCCAAACTGGCTGTAGCACAAAAAATAGACCGACTCGAGCAGTCAAATATTACACTCTCACAGAATACGGACGTGAAGTAACAGCACCCACTGTTGTGTTTCATCCAGTGAATGAGAGTTGCGGTGGCCTACTTTTCCAGCACTCTTTCCATCAGCCCGATCCTCTCTCCATTAGATATCTTATGGGACCGACAACATACTGATCATTCTTCTGGTGTGGCGAATGTTCATGGGTGATCATCTAATCTTAGATGGCTCTCTCGCTCGTGTGCCCTTCAAATATGCTATAAAAAATCTTCAATGAAAGATGGTTAATGTCATTCACCATTACGCATTGTACGAATTTTTAAAATCTTTTCGTTCCCCAAGCATGCATTTTACTAATCCTGTGCCTAGTCAGCATTATGATGCACATATACGGTTGAAAAAAATAAATACGAATTTAATAACTATTTGAAATAAAATTTCGTAAAATATAAATCCAAAAATCAGACTAAGTGCGAGTTGAACTAGCTTGGATAGGGACCTGTGTTCATCGTATCACCCGTCATGTTTTATTGAATTCTGATTCAAATTTATATTTGGTAAAATAAAAGACCTTTAGAAAAAAAAAAGCAAATACAAAAGTTTTAGTAAGTTAGAATTGGTGAAAACTGGACTGCCATGGTAACTATTAGTATGATTAATCTTATAAGTCCTCGATAAAATTAAATAATACATTTTATAAACATTCTTTCCGATATTTTTCGTTTCTCATAAGAATTTACATATTTAAGATATTTGTATAAGTTCTTTTGTAAACTTTAATTGAGATTCCATATTTCATATTCTTTTCCAAATTTTTGGCTCCTTATTTGCAAACTAATGGCAGAAATAACCAATTATCATATATTTTCTTTATTATCTTATAAGCAATGCATTTTAAATTTACAAAAAAAAGTCTATATTTCACATAGTTAAACTTGTTTTTTCAATAATGTCGCGTGAAGCATTTGACAAAACTCTTTTTCAATTCTTTCATTTACTCCCCAAAATCGGAATGAGTTTATTTACGCTATGCGGCTATGATTGCGCCACGTATTTCTACATATATATCAAATTTTCAACTTTTTTCTTCCCGCTGCCTCCGAGAAAACATACGGTAACCGACGAATAGATAATTACGAGATAGATCCTTCCCTTTTATAATTTGTAATTTTAAAATATCAATCAATCGGTTGATTTTAAGATAACCAATAAATGTACATTATATCAAGTACATTGGTTTTTTTTTTATTTTGCGTGATATGAGCGCGTCTCGAGATATCCATTTTCCATGTAAATCTAACGAAACTTCATTTATTTTTAATAGAATAATTTCGCTTGCTCAGCGGTCGCGGAAAACTTATATAAGTGAAAGAAAAAAATCGCGAACTCCGCCACGGGAACGGCAAATAGAAAATACGGTACATTAGCAATCGATCCGGCGCCAGAGGGGGAGTCTTAAAAATGAAACGGCAAGTAATTTTGCGAAAACTCGGTAGCAAAATAAATTATTCATCGGCGACGAAACGCCGGCAGCGCCGTATTCATTTCATTTCTGAATCCGAATCCTACTTTTCCTCTCGCCTTTCTCTTTATTAATCCACCGTTTAATAAATTTTAAATGGGGGCCCCGCGTTTTAAAAAAAATATGGAAACACACTACGGGATGGCGCGCCCGCGAAACGAAATTTTAATTTGTGTATTTGAGTTAGAATTAAGATAAATAACGAACTTTACATAACATTTTGTAACAATATATGAATTTTATTTTGACAGATTTTGTATGTAGGTAACTTTTTGCACAAGAAATTGAAAAAATTTGGCTAGTTATATTTTAAGTCCGACTTTGAAGAATTGAGTTATCGACAAATCTCCACGTTTCGATGGAGTCAAGCTATTCTGATTATTGAGTGTCTTTATATTTGTGTATATGAGAGAGTGAGTGTGTGTATGTGTTTGTGAATGTGTTCAAACTTCTTATTATACTTCTTAAAACTTTAAATCGATTTGATTCTGTGGACTATGAGAATACTAAAATCAATATCAGATCTTTTTTAAAAATAAACTAAGTAGAATGAAAGCCACAAACTAAATCAAAACCGGTTGAATTTTTCGAGAGATATCGTCGCTGAAAAATTTTTGTAAATCATTTTTTTTAATGTATCTTAAATTTGTAGTCGGTTCAATTTATGGGATGCTATCAAATTTTTGGTGCTTGAAAAACTGTATCGAATGCCGCAACTGGGATCAAAAACGGTTGACAGATTAGAAAGGTATGGTGGTTGAAAAAATTTTGAAAGTACTTTTTTTTTAATAAATTTCAAATTCACAATCGGATCGATCTTTGAAATTCATTCGCATTTTTGTTCTTAAATTTCATAATTGCAAGTGTAAGTTTGTAATCACAAAACTAAAATCATATAACTACAAATTAACTATTTACAGATTTTTCCTTTACTTGTGCTGTGAGTCTTTTCTTCTTGCCAAATTTTATGATTGTAGCTCATAGAAATGACCCCATAGGTTTTAATTCTTGCTGTCAATCCAGTTTCGTTCTCGTTTTCAATTATAGTACCGATACTGTTCTAGGTTTCGATCCCAACCACGCTTTTAAATCTAACCCCGATCCGGTATACGATTTCAACCACGGTCCAGTTTTCAATTTCGGTCCTGGTCCTGGCTATCAGTGCTACACCCCATCCCACTTTGAATTCCGAAACCGCTCACGGTTCTAATTTGTACAAAACCAAGATATATGCGAGAATCAAAATAGGATATATGCTAAGTTTCTCGAATAGTGTAGCTTTTTTCTGTGGAAGAAGTTTTATACATTAAGCAACATTGTTACCCCTCAGCGAAGATAACTATACTATTTAAATTATATGAAACCTATATTCTACTCCAAACTAAGTTCTATTTACTCGTAAAAGCTGTTTTAAAATCCTTTTAGTAATTTAAAAGCTGTACTCTAACAAACAAAGAAAAAGATTAAATATGATTGCTTTCCATTATATTACTTTTTTATGGTCTCCGCTTAATTTTTCATTTATACCTTCAATGTACAAACACAACGGGTTGCACTGTTTTATTATACCCATAGATAGGTACGATATAAATGTACTAGTATCAATTTAAGTGCATGAAATTATTTTACCTTGACAAGGCGAGAATAGAGCACAACTCAAACACTGCGCGTTAAGAAATGTGCACTAAAGTAGCATCAACAAATCAATTTTTCGTTTTGTATTTGATTGTTTAAAATCAGTGTTTAACGTACGCAAGCAAAATTTTTATTGAAATAATTTTCTTCCCTTTAAAAATTAAGGTCTAGGCGAGTTGTAACCTTTTAACTATGAGTAACATTGATAGCTGCAGATTATCTTAAGAGCTTTAACAGGGTCAGGTAAATCTGTCATACCACCTATTCAAACGATAATTTTATATCGAAATCTAAAACACAAAATAATACACGTGCATCGACGTAATCAACGGCATTCGTTGAACTTACACTGTAAAGGTTATCGGGTACAGTGTAAATAGCTATGATTGGTTCCCCGTTCGCAAACTGTAGCCATTCCGGCGAGTTGGGATCTTAAAATATTACGGGCATACAACTGGATAAGATTACGTTCCGGGAGAAATGGGAATTGTTGTTCTGAACTGCTCTAAATATGCCCCCGGCTCGGGGATACACGGCCCTCGGCCTAAACTGCTCGTCTGTTCCTCTTTAACATTTGCTTTTTACTACGCCCACGTAAATTATATGAGTACACTCGGGAGAAAAACAAAATAATACCCTGTTACATGTTTGTTCCGAAAATAATTGAGGTTGCCAAATACATAATTCGTTTATATATTATGATAATAATGATGTATACTTTCTCATGTACAAATCAGAATTACGAGCGTTGCTTTTTTCCGCAGATTTGTTCAGGTTTCACTTCGTAATGATACTTACGTACAGGGAAAAGCATCGGTCAACTTCCAATTGCCACACCTAGAATGTGTGGTATAGTAATATCGCGTGATTTGTTGAACGGTTAAAAATTTGATCTTTTAGCTCTGTTACTTTTGATATTAAAGATAATAAAAATCTTATGCCCCATTTTGGAGTAAATATGAACATCTAAATTTCGAATTAAGGTGGTGTTTCAGCATTATCTATATAGCGAAAAAAAGTGAGAATTTTAGGAAATATATGCATTTAATGTCTTGAAATAGCGATTTTTAATTTAGTTTTTACTACCGTTTGCGAGGTGCGCTGCAAGGTCTGAATGGCGCTACATATTTGAATAAGGGTAGAAATTGAGAAAGCTTTGAATATCGATGGTTTTTCATACCTTACCATGTAAAGAAAATGACAAAATATATATGGATCGATTCTATGCTTTGAAAATGTGACTTAAATACAAGACGGAGAAAAGTATAAAAATCATTTTCATGCCTTTCTTTTTGTTGTGACGGTTATGGTCAGTTTCATGCTTAAATAAATGAGACATAAACAACATTTTTTTTGAAGCAACACCATCGTGGGCGAAATCACCCCAGCAGTTTTTGTCGTTATATTATCAACATAATATTTAAAAACATCGTACACTTTATGAAATATTTTCTGCTCATAATCTAGATTTTCAGATACGAAAACGTTTCCTCGTTCATTTTTATCGCAGATAATTTTTACGATCACAAACGCGGGACCCGATCCGCGAAAATGATCCAACGATATAAAGTCAACAATTTGCAATAACTCAGAGGTCACAATTTCAAACGCGGTCCGCTCAAAAAAAAAACCGTCGTAATACGCGAAAACGGCGAAAAAATAAAAGCGAACATTATGAAACATGTTTCGGAATCGCACGCCGAGTATTGTCATACAGAAACCCTTTTTCGTTTAATGGCGCCAATAAGTTACGCGCGTCACGCCACCTCCGGGCGGCCCGCTGAAACGGCGAAATTACAGTCGCGCGCGCCGATATGTTTTGTAGGAAATTGTTAATTAAACCGCACCGATACGACGCCTCGCCGTTAAAGGGCGCCGCGCCGAGACGTCGCGCACTTTATGGATCCGCGTATGTCTTTGACATTCGCACACAATACGGCGGAGTTCTCTTTGTGCCCTCTAATAGTTGAAATGAATTAAGTCGACGCGGTTTTACATATTGATTCGCTGTAGGTGTCGGTCGGCTGCTATTGAAGAAAACCGTTGTTTTACATTAAATAGACTGTGTAAAGTGTTATACGATAATCTAAATCACATTACTGAGTTTGTTGGGATACGCAAGCAGTCACCGTCATGGCCTACGTAATATTATAAGTGTATGGATATAGATTAATTAATGTAACATGATTCTATTCCTATAAGGAAAATAAATAATTTCATTGCTTAAAATATATTATTGTCAAGTTGGTATTATAACAAGTACTAGGTAAACTACTTAACAGTTCTATCTCCTAACAAGAAAGCATAAAAAAAAAACAATTAATTAAATAGAAAGACAGACAGACAGATATTCTATCTTATTTACGTATCAAGATTAATTTCAATTAACATTTAATTATAAGAAGCACTCATGCACCATGTTTATATTATATTACTATATAAAAATTCTATAATTATAAGCGATAATACAATTATATGTACAATTGATTTTCCGTCTATCAGGATGCGATATATAAAATATATATTACGTTTCTCAAATAAACAAAAATAAAATAACATATCCATAAGCGTGACTAAATATACCACTAATGCGATCTTCAAGGTTTATGATAAAATATTAGTAACGGAATAAAATTCCGTCTTATTATATTATTTTATATTTCCGTCTTAGTATAATTAAAATTTTTGCTAATTTTACAACCCAGTTTCCCTCTATCAATAAACTTTACTACCTTTCAAAACACATCAAACTCGTATGACCGCAGGCCAATTGGCTTATAATAATTTATAAGACTGAATTGAAATAGATACGCATTTATTTTTTTTAAAAACCTATTTATAAATATCTACATTTACATACATGTACCAAACAGTAAAACGTAAATGGAATTCGTATACTTATAGTGAAAACTCTTTATGATCGCGGAGTAAGAATTGAACCACAGCATCTCTTCCCGCGCGAATCGTAAAAGGACGTCTAAGGGAATAGAACGCCTTATAGCCACCGAGCGACGCGGGAGTGACCTGCTTAATACCGCACTCCAAAAACTAGCTTTTCTGCATGCAACAGTGCAATCATATCTTCCTAGAATGGGATCCTATACGCTAGCAAAAGTGCAATCATATCTTCCTAGAAGATTCCCGCTCGCACGGAATCCTACACGCTAATCGTGGCGTTTTCGTCGCATGGAAATTTAAAAAAGACATCACCGTCGAAACTCGAATTCCGTTTCGCGCTGGCTCGTATATATATATATATTTTACAATCATAAAACATCATAATTACAGCGATCACTCGGGCGCGCACGCCATGGAAACACCACAAATTAATACAGTTAAACGAAATAATGCCGCCCCACAACGTGTAGTCCAGGAGTGGTGGGCGGGCGTAGACACATTCGCTCGCATTAGCGCCGCGGAGGCGAGAAACCGGCCTCGGAAGGGGCGCTCGCGTTGATTAACCGGCTTAGCGCACGCACGCCACTCGTTCATGCCGCGTTCCCGTCGAGGAACACCGGACGCCTTGTAGAGGGCAGCGCTTACGGAATAATGTGCCGGCATGGTGAACTTATATAAAAAGAGTAACTTGGATTTTATTTAAAAAAGCGAAGTTGTGTTGTTTTCTACTAGCTTTCGCTCCCGGCTCCGTCTTCGTCCGTATAGAATAAATCTTTTATATGGACAGATGACTCCGTGTTTGCCATAATTTTGATACCGGTCCCGCTCTCGTTTTAGTCTCAGAAAAGTATAATAATAAGAGAGTATGACGTGATTTAAAATAATACAGACAATAAATTCTAAAATAATTTCCTATATTAGGTTACAGCTACCAGCTTATAACTCGACTTCTAGAGAGTGTACAAAGATAAAACATGTCTTATAACAATATATATAGTAAAAATCGTATCCTACACTATTAAGTAGATTTAGCTTTATGTACGAACAAACAGACAAACAGACATAAGGAAATTTTAAAAATGACTAGAATGACTTTTATTAAATATTACACTTACAAAGACCTCTTATATTATTTTTTTAGAAATATTTTCAAAGTGTAGACATCGATCAGTTACACTATCATTGTATGTTGGACGAGTAGCCGATGTACAGTACGTACAACGCACGAAACTCTTCCACTGTGAAGTTAGTCACGAAAGCATCACAATGACGTAAAATTGGCACGCGAAGGAGAAGAAGAAAGGGTTGGGGAGCGTTGTACTTATGCAGTACATCATTCGTAAGCAATTCAGAGCGGCAGAACTTCGTGCGTCGTACTGTACCGATGAAATTATTTTACATGCCGAGTATGTATGTATCCATTGAAATGTATTACCTAGACAAATATCGTTCGAGTAGATCTGTGAATTAGGTCATTCTACAAATAATACAACGTGAAAAATACATTTCTGTTTCTAAACTAAATAGCATTTGTTCTTAAATTACCGCAATTCCGCCTACACCTTTACTTATATAGATACACGTCTTTTATTAGTATGACTACCGTTAAATATGATTATTTATAAATATCCACAGATACATGTGCGTACACGCACACATACGTGCTGAGGCCGGGCGTCAAATTAAAACAAACGAACCAATTTGTTGCTTGACCGATCGTGTTCGCGGGCGTTGCTAATTAACTTCGTGGATTTCACCGTGACGCCGAAGTACTTTGACGGGCGCACCGTCCCTTAATAGGATTTCTATGAAGGTGGTATTCAAAGCGAATAAAACTTAAACACTGTGCAGATCGGTGATTGGTAGAGAGGCATTTATGACTGAAAATGGGACAACGACAATAAAGGTTTAGTTATGCTCATAAGCCAATTGTTTATTACAGCGAGCTGATCAATTACGGCGGAATTCTAACTGAGTATTAAGAAATAATAACATTACAATCATAGGTGCGAGGTAAACGAAATAAAATGTTGTAAATATCCTAACGAAATTTTTACTAGAAATACTAATGTAATAGCCCCATTATAATGCAAACTTACGAGCAAATAGAATTTCTTTAGCTCCTTAAACAACAACACCTTTCATTGATAACCTAATACCAATAATATACATAATATCTTTATATTATCATTAATTACATTAGGTAAAATGATAATAAAAATAAAAGATATTAATGAAATAAATACTAAACTTTTTAAACCAGTAACGAACAAGTCTTGAATTGACTGAATCGTTACTGGTATAAAAAATTAGTAATTATTTCAGTAACATTTAGAAATTAATATTAAGGCATTTACAATTTAAACTTCTTTCCTTATTTTTAAATTTTTTTCGCATTGCTAGTGTTTGGTTCATGAATCCAAACTCGTAACCATCTGTAGCTTAAAACGCAACAGATAACTGGTAGTACTGAAAGCGTTGTCTTTATTAATTAATGTAATGGTACATTTGAAAATTAAAAATAAAATCGAAGTCGATTATGAAACTGCAACAAATGAACCCTGATATGGTTTTTACAAATTCAACTTTTTTGTTTTTCAAATCACTTGTGCCAATTCAATAAGACTATCAAAGTTCAACATCATTGCTGAATAGGATCATTTGTATGTCACTGATTATTTAAAACATACTATTCTTATTAAAAAAGTAATTTTCTTTCATTCTTTGCCAAATAAGCGAGTTTAAAGCAATGTAGTAAATATTAAACTATAACAATTTTAATAGGAAATATTATTAACCTGATTCAGCAAATGCTACCAACTTACATCTAATATACGAAGCTTTCAATTGTTTCTTAGTCGATCTAGAAAAAAAATAATTATTTCCTTAAGGTTATGTTTTGAGGTTCCAAAAAAATCAAATTGGTGATATGTGATTATGAACTATCCGACTATACTCTCACTATCTTCCCATGGACGACTAAATAGATACCTCATGTAAATGTTAGTGGTATTGGATTCTCATGATGCAAAAATGTTGCCTAATGTTAAGGCAATAGACATAAGTCATTTGTAATATCATATCAGCGAGATCATACCAGCTTTTGGTGCACATATTTATAGCTCTTTGCTGCTTAATTGTAAATTATTTGTAAACTGCCTGTTGCTGTAAATAAAGTTTTTACTACAGATTGATATTTTATTGAAATGTGACACATAAATTTTCAAATATCATTTGACCGCACGTATACGTAGTCAAAGAAACTCAAACAAGACTTACTAATATTAAAATTTGGAAAATTTTAACTAATAGATTTTTTTGTTTTATGTAAGTATATTATTATTTAAAGTGCAAATTTGAAAAATGAAAATATTTTATTTTGTTTTCATTAATGTTAAATAGCATCCTCTTTCTATTCAAACTTTGGAAGGTAAAAGATTTAAAACTACACTTTATCCCATAAGACTTGTTTCGTAGACAAAATAGAACATAACTTGAGAAATGTAATTTTCAAGAAAAAGTCTTTTGATGTGTTAGCTCACGTTTATTTATTATCCAAGTGACTATTTTTCAATTCTAAAGAAAGGAATATTTTTGTTTACGTATATTTTTGCCTTTTTCATTGTAAAATGCTCTCATTTTTAATATTAATTGAAACACAAGATAAGAAAATTTTTATATTGCACAACAATAGAAATCATGAATTCAGGCTCCGGATTAAACTTAACAAGCTCTATTTAAAAAAAGTCACAACATTGCGCGATAATGTATTGCGGTGGAGCTAATATTATTTATTGAACAAGACAACGCTATAAATAGCGATTAGTTAGAGTCCGCGTGTCTGTCCTAAACAAATGGTATCGAATCAATTGTCACGTTCCGTTAATAAAATGTTATTGATCAAACAACTCCGTGGGCAGAGCGACTCGCCCGCCCCCCCTCTTCCATCACAGCATCCGTGAACGGTGCGTCCGGCGGGCCTACTGACATTTAGCTTGGAGACTAATTCCCAGTATCAATATTTAAATAAACACAATTGTTAATTAAACACTTTCAAATACGGTTTGTTACATATTTTTTTCGATTCTATAATATAGTCGCATAACATGTTCAACGTGCATGTTATCTTGTAATTTTTTTTTTTTTTGCAGTGATGAGATAAGCAAGACACTTCGAACAAAACTCATCTTAAAATAATTGATTAGTAATTTTGTTTATTATATATTTAAATATCATAATATAGATAAATTTAAAAATAAAACGTCGTTGGAGTCGAATACAACTTTGTTTTTATTTTTGTCTGGTTTTTGTTTTTGTACATGTTTTACAGTATGTATCTATAGCAACTGCCTTATTTTTCTTAACATATTCATTTAATATTTGTCATGTGATCTAATATACTGCAATAAAGTACTGTTCTCGACGTATTCAACATAATTCTTAAAAGTGAAACATGTGCGTATTAACGCTATCTGGAATCGTACCAAGGACATGAATAATTTCTTCGTGATCCTTATATGGTAGCAAATTTTGGTAATGCGTGGATATCACCGGAAGTAAGAATGAGATTACGATTGGAATCGAAGTTAGGTTCCCAAAGATAAACTTATACATATGGAAATTTATTCCACATATACCAGCAGAGGTCCGGGGAAAAGAGGATCGTTCGGTGCAGAGATTATTCAAGAGATCGCTAGTTTATGGCTCTTAGTTTAAACAAAACGTAGCCGGCCGATCGCTTCTGTTTATATTTCCTATTCAATAAACATGGAATCATGGATATAATAAATAATTTGAAAGTGTATTTAAATAAAATATATACACCCGAAATGGAAAAGAAATGTTGATTGACGCCTAGTCATTCATTAATAGCAGAAGGACTACTTTAAGGTTGTCACAACTCGTGTCTTGCAATCTGAAAATTTTGAGTAGCTTAATGTTAACGCATGTATTGAGCATTCAATACCTATGTATTGAATGCTCAAGCAGTTGCCTATAATCTATTGGGTGTGTCAATGTTGAACGCTTATGTCATATATGTGTATCGATGGTAGAGATTTTGTGCAGGTGTACATAATTACGTCCACACAAGTCAACATAAGCTTTAGTTTTCGGTCTTCTTAAGCTGCTGATTTTATAAATTTTCGACAAGGAAACATTCGAGATTCAATTCCGACGCGAACTCATAAAATCTGAACCGCATCAGCATCGACTGCATGTCGAATAGTCGAGGTACGTCCTCAATTCCTCGGGGTCGATCAATCATTGTACTTATTTAGCGATACGCGCGTGTCGCTTTATTCGCGTGAGCGATACGTGCGTGACGCTTGACTGCTACCTGCGGGCCCCCGGTACACTTACACCAATGTCATGGTTGACGAGCTCGCTATATATTAAGTCACGCGATGCGAAACAATACCTCATAGATACGGTTATGCCACAGCACGTTATGGTTTTGTGTAATGCCATCATTTTCTTTGGTAGTCCAAAAAATATAGCTAAATTTAGTAAATCGTGTATTTGATAAAATGACTAGATATTTTTATATTATTTGTGTTGTTCGCTTCCATCTTCCATTATCTAAATGTGTTGAACGAAACCAAAACTAAAAGTTGGTACATTTATGTCTAGTAGGTATATAGGTACGGTTTCCCTACGGCCGCGTTCCTACAAAACAGCTTATTAATCTTATAAATGTTATAAAAGTTAAAGCTCGTCTTTGTTTTTTAGCGAGTTTCCATAAAACCGGCTAGGCAGTAAACATATGCAAATAGAAAATTCCGGTATATTTGACCAGAACGCAGTTATTTTGACTAAGTTTTTTTTTTTTTAATATACATCTTTTTAATAGACATCTTTTAATCTATAACGTTATCCCTTTAATACTAGTATTTTGTATTTAATATCGAAATCATTACGACTAAAACAAGCATTTGTTCCTACATGCGCTTATGTTGTCGCGTTGATTAAGGTCAACGGAACAAAAGTGTCTCTTTCAAGAACTTAACTACAGTTCTATAAATTTACTTTTTTTCTACATTAAACATACTTATATAACCTCGAATAATAAAGGAGAAATTTACGTCTACCGCTGATTTTTTTACAGTTTTTAAAATCCCGAAGTTTTTACAAAAAAAAAGTGTTTCATAATACATATAGGTAAATGAATGCACGTATATGCACATATTCTAATTATTTTTATTCATTAATTTTTCATTGAAGAGTTCCACAGAAGGTGGCAACCCTCGCGCAGCTGCATCGTCCTCTGGTATACGAGAACATGATCCATCGTCGGAACTGCTCGTACGCAAAGTTCAAAGTTTCAAATCTATTTTGTATACCATTTAAGGGTTTCACTATAGGTGAACTTTCTTGCGGCTGCATTGTTCTGTGGTGTAAGAAAACACGATCCATAGACAAAACTATCCGTTTTAAAAGTTTCAAGTCTATTCTGTTCACCATTGAGTTACACCATAGGATGAAACCCTCATTGGTGCATCATCCTCTAGTGCACAAGGACAAGATCCAAATCAAATATAATATACTTTGTTCTTAAATTATTACTATAATATAAGACGTAAAACTAAAACTAAAACTAAAACATAAGACGGCAACGGTGGTCTATATATATGTGCATGTATAGAGGTATGTATAAAAAAATATTATGTTTGTTGAAAATCGCAAATCTCCCAAAGTACTTTGTCGATCGTTATGAAATTTTTGCACAACGTTGTATTTATATACGCACATATATTTACGGATCTGTTCTAGCATTTGTTCCTGACTTTATTTGCGTATCTGTACTTTCGAAACGAACTACTACAACGATTCCAAAAATTTTTTCAATCCAAATAAAGTACACCGTCCCAGCGTAATACAACGTATATTTTATTTTAATACTTGCATTTGATGTCGCAAAAATGACCGGTAGTCAAAGTTAAATTGAAAACAAGACGGGGAGCATAATCGACAGCCGAAACCGGAACCAAAATTAAAAATGTAACTAGAATCAAATTAGAGTGTAGCACCGGTACTTAAATCAATAGTCTGACCGGAATCGTCTCAGAGTCAATGCTATAATCATAATTGGAAGCCAGCCCGAGATTTGAATTGAACAGCAGTATCGATCGATGAAATTCTAACTCGAATATGGACTAAGCTGCGTGCGGAGAGCTAGTACTTATATAAAAATTAAATCCATTACAATATTTGCTATTACAGGCACATTGTTACAATCGCGGACAGGTTCTTTCAATAAAACCATTTCATAATTAGATAAGTAACTATCCAATTCGCTTTAATTTCACGCAACCGTGACTAAATATTGTTACTTTTGTCATTATCGCATACCACAATTCACACGAAACGTTTCCAAATTCACATTCTTCCATCATGTACAAAGAAAGGTTATGTTATACTCTATACTTCTATAAAATTTCGTTACACCGTAATATCGCATACAATATCCGCTCGCGGTTGTTCGAGTAAACCAGATATAAATATTGTCGGAGGACTAATTGGCGTCCGCCCCCCCGCCGCGCCGGCCGCCCGACGCGCGCGCTGCGGTCGGCCCGCCCTGCGATTTATCGGCGGCGAACTGCGATACTTCTTCATTCGACACTCTATGTGGGGCGATATCGTTACGCTGTGTTGAGAATGTACCCGATGAATAATCAGCTTTATTAAATCGATTCCGAAAAGCTTTCCATAAGAAATTGAACACGTAAAAAGATGAAGAAAATAAGCAAAAATATGAGATTTATTTTATGAAAAAAAAAAATAATAATTTCATTTTCTCGATGACGTCAAACAAGAATTTTGCATCATAATGAATTGATAAGCTCGAAACTTGAGTTTCTCCGAAAACGAGGCTCTCGGTATTATGTTAATTATTTGAGATTTTCCAACAGATTTATTTATGTAAAGGCAAATCGAAATAAATATTTCATCTTGCGGACATTAATAATTTATCGATCGTGGAATATCCACACTAATGGAGACGTAATCACTTAGTCATTCTAGTTGCCTTTTAAACTGGAAATCGGTCCTGAATTATTCCGGGCGGAGAAAATTGTGGACCCGTTCTTCACTTATTTAGCGGCGCGTTTTTTCTCCCCATTCGGATTCCGGTCGCTATCCGACTGAGCCTGTTATCCTCTAACTTCGCCTTCTCGCTGAAAAACTCCCGCTATTACCGTAAATATCAATTTGTATGAAACTAGAGGGCGGTCGCCGACTCGTGCGCCGCGCGAAACTTAGCTGCCGCACCGCCACGCGCAAATTGGACGGAATTTCGCCTGCGTGACAGCGGCTACTTGCGATTGTATTTGTACAAGTAAAACACATTAATATCAGTTTATGCTGCATATAAACAACGTTCCAAAAATTATGATTTCATTTATTTATTTTATTGCAACATATTTTTTTTGTGATTCAGCTATAGCACGGACGGAAACAAAAAAAAAATGTTTTGCACTCTTTATACAAAGGAAATAATTTACGAAGTATTATGAAAAAATATGTTATCTTTTTATTAAGTATATTTAATGTAGTATAACAATACACAAAGCTGCCAGCGACGTAAAAGTTTAGGTTTCATTCTTCGTCAATAAAATAGGTATGTTCGGTAGAATAAAAATTTATTTTCATTTATTATATTTCGCTATATGAATGAGAGTGTCTCCACACTATTTATTTGTCATAAAATATGTTAATCGGAGACGATTGATATGTGTCATTGTATCGCCTTGTACTTATTTTCACATTATAAAATTAAATAAGGCTTCTACTACACTCGATTCGATTTCTATAAATTTCGTCATCGCTCGTGCATATTGCAGGAAATAGTTTCTATCCCATAAATCTGCGGCGCATAGAGGCGCAGGACTCAGGAGGTGTGTCTGCTGAGCAATAAATTTTGCAACACACTCACAATATGTAGCTTTAGGTTCGAGCAAGATTGCGTTGGAGAAATTTATTTTGTGAATAAAACTGCCATGGATATAAATCCGTCATAGCTATTTTATAATCAAAAAGTAGTGTACATCCATAAAAAATGGTTTTCATAAACACTTGATTTGGTAAATACGATCGACGCTATGCTATAGAATATTATATGTATGTTAGATTGTTGTGTACGTAAATCTATAACTTTAATATTTTGTTTATGTAAGTCCCTCGAATTTTGAAGAAAACAAACAACCAAACCTAAGATATTTCCCTCAAATATTCAAATAGATAAGTTTTGGTTCGAGTTCAAGTCGTTGTGCCATGTTTTGGAAGGTTATTGATGTTCACAATTTACCCAAATATAATAGAAATTTATTATAATATTATTAGTAAAGAATGATAAATGTAATCCACATATTGACAACTTAGTCCACATTTCACTGACAGAAGTATTTTATAAACCGCTTACTTTATTGGATTTAAAAATTACAGTTTTCTTGCAATGAAAATAAAACTATTGTAGAGTTATTACAAAATTTCTACCCCATAAAGAATAATACAATAACTACAATATTAATATATTATTCTTAATTTTGAAATAAGAATATACGGTATAATACCTTATGCTCGATAGAAAAACTTCACGAGACAAAAGTTTTTATTTCAAAAGGAAACCTTTACCTCGTTTCCACACTTTGTTTAATCGAATCTCTATTTTTGTTTATTTAAAATATATTTAATTAGATATTCAATTAATTGACTATCACATACTATACTGCTTGGCATTTGCGTTATTTTGTATTAATAGTATCAATGCGTACATAGTATTATTGCATCACAGACAGTTACACGTGATAGGCCGATTAATAGGCCACGCTTTTGAACCATTTTAAAGATTCTGAGCCAAAATGGCAAAAACGGAACCCTTATAGTTACGTCAGATCCGTCCGTTCGTATGTTATAGACATTTTATTCAAAAACTATAAGACCTATGTTGAGGAAATTTATGGTGTAGATGTCTTGTATAAGTTGCTACTTAGTTTGGTGGTTGAATAACAAAACAAATATTTCTAGGGGGGAGACCACACATGTAACAGAAGCTGAAAAAATTTTTTTCATCAAACATTAACGAGTGGTACATATTTCGACGGTTCTTTTGAAAACATTTTACGTTTCTAAGCAATTTTTTTGATTACTTTCATTATTTTGGGAATAATCACTTCGAAATTTGCAGAAATTGGGTCCCCCTCCCATTATTTCCCAAACCGTGTGTCCAAAATATATGAAAAAAATAACGGAAGTAACATTCAACGAAAGTTATTTACAATTGAGTTATTGCCAAAAACTACGCTTCTCAACAAAAGGACATAAGTGCTAAGAACATACGCTCTTTTGCTGGTACACTTCTTTAATAGTAGTAGACATTAGACAACATACCTATTTGTTTTTTTAGTTATAGTGCTTGCAACTATTTGGTACGGGAAAAACGGAAAAAATGTTACAACGTACTTTTTTCATCTGTTGTGCATTTCTTTGTAATAATGGCTTCGGAACCCTATAATGAGCATGTTCCGATATGCTCCTGGCCAGTTTTTTTAACTCTCGTTTGAAATTATAGACACGCCCTTAAATACATATAAAATAATTTTTAATCATCTAATTCGATTTTATATTTTTTTTTTCTACAAACGACTGTAGATAGCTTTGCATAGAAATGAAAACCAGAGTTTATATATAGATATAAATTTATATTTCGATAGCAAAAAGGTTACTTGTAAAAAAATATACAAGCCAACTTCTGTTATTGTTCAGAATATTTTGTGACAAATTAAATAAGTTGATCTTTATTATTGTTACGGACAACGACGCTCTTAATGATGATTTGTAAATAAATCTATTATTTTGATTTATAAGAACGGACTTAGGTTAAGAATCCTTTTGTGTTTTATTGCATTTTGTGTGTTTATTAAATAATTTGAATGTTTATCTTATTATTACCTGGATAGGGATTAGTTGTAAGGAATTATATATTTTGTTATGTTTGTCTGTTTGTGTATATTTGTTGTGGTTAGTGGAATTTCTTGTCTTGTTTATTTTTCTTGTATTTTGTTGTATATTGTGTTTTGTCGTATTTAATTAGAAAATTATTATGATGTGCATATGAGTTGTATATAAAATTGTGCTATGACGGGGGAACCAATAAGAAGCCGAGAACCACGGCCGTCTATACGGTACCGCCGCGAATCGGTGTACAGAGCGCATGGAGTCCTCATGCGTGAAATATGTGATGTGTATATCCAAGCTCCCTCGGTTGTAATGTATGCAGCTCATATGTGTAGGCGGATGCGCCATCTATAAATTGCAGCGAAATTAGTGCATCCATTGCACTTGTGAAGTTCGTCCTATACAATAAAAAAGTCTGAACATCGAAACGATGTCCATCATTTTGCCCACACACTGCAAGAATTCATACTCCGAGGCGACTGTAAAGAAAATCCGAAGTGCAGGCTTCGGCGGCGGTACTAAAATCGCTGTTACAATTACGTACCAAGAATTGAAAATCTAGAAGCCTTTACAAAACCCGTTAGGCTTAATTATTTTTTAATTATAACTCTCGATCGATCGCAAGTGAAGGCCAATTTAGAACATACATCAATCTCAAAAGGGCCTAGGTCTGCGGGCGCGCGCCGCGGAGGCCCAATTTATCTGTTGTCCTGCCGGCGAGATAAGCCGCTCCAGCGACAGAGATCTGTCGACGAGATGGATCGCGATAGATGGCGCCTATTAATTGTTGTAGAGAGCTGGATCTTTGCGTGTACCTTAAATCTATATGAATTGCATGTCTATCTGTCAATTAAGATCCTTTGTTAACTTGCTGTTAAAGATTTTTATTTTAGCAAATTGTATTATACGTACTCAAATATATATCATACTGATATGTAGAATTACAAACAAAGATAATTTATTTTTTCGTTTATTTTTTTATACAAAAGAAAACCAATTTGATTATTAACAACGCATTTGTTGTGATTCTATTTTAAGTTTATTCCATTGTTACAGACAGTTACATTGTTACAGTCTACCTTTTAGACTTTAGGTAATAATAATAATCGAAAATACTGTAGACTAGACCACGTTGTAGGCATCTGGCCCACATGCTGGGTTTGCGAACGTTAGTTGTATTTACGAATTTAAACATTAGGAAACTACCGAAAATAGGCACCAGTGATCCTCTAGTGTTGTGGGTATCCATTGATCATTTTGACAGACAATACCTGTTTGCCTATTAGTAGATTTTTGATTGGTCATGGCGGTTCCTGGACATGAAAAAGAACCTTTTTGCCAACATTACAAGAATAAACATTTACTTCGTAACTCTATTTTTTGACAAAGCACTTATGACACGTTTTATTCAATTCTTAAAGTACTTTGTTGTGCATTACTTATACTCGAATGTTCATCGAAAGCTGATTTATTGTGATGAGTTTCAATTCTGTTATATGATCTAATAGTGAATGCTCGTTGTTTTTCTATCGCTAGCTGGTGTGAGCACTCAGTGTTATATTCACTAGCCCCAGCTAGTTGCGGGCCCGAGCCCGCAATGTTCTGGTTAGAGAGCAGCTGCGAGCCCTCATAGCTAAATTCCGTAGCTTAAACCTACAACAGTCTTATGTAGTTAGCGAGGCGCTGCGGTGGTTTGAAAAGTTGGACTTTTACGTGCTTGCGATATGTACCTCATCTCAGTAGGTTCAGAGAAAGACTTTTCCATTCGGCGCTCTTGTCGGAAAAGTATGTCTGGGGAGTTACGATTTTCTTGTTCGCATGATGGACTTATTACAAAGTAATAACCCTTCAACACAATGAAACGCAAACATTTCAGTAAAAGTAAGGACTTAGTCTACAAATTACACCTAATAATGCGAATGTTTCAATAGCGTAAAATAATACTACAAAATACATGCAATAACATAAATATTTCGGTAATACAAAAAATACTAAGAGCACCTAATATACAAATACTACCAACCTATGCATCGATACCCACTAAATATCTTTCTATAGAAATAAACCTACCAAACAACTTAGCAAGAAGATGCGTATTAAACAATAAAGAATTATTGATGCGAAAGCAAAAGTAAGAGACTGATTTAAAACTAGTACATGGCAATAACTTTACAAAACAATTTTATATCTAAAATGTGTTGTTTCATCAAATTCATGCCAAGCCTTATTTCAAAAAGTTCAGTTATAGAAATTTCCACTACGTGCGACGCTATTGTACAGCTCAAGTACCTGCCTGTTACATGTGAGTATCGGATACATGAGTTACGTGAGTGGCGTATGGCGCTACCCAGCGACTGCGCCGCGCGGCTGCCTATTTCATATAAATATGGAAGTTATCTTCGCCCCTCGCACCCCGCTCCCCCTAGATCATCTACGACGCTAAATCATTTTACATACGTGGGTGTTTTATTAAATTTTTGTTATCTCATAATTCATGAATCCAAAAAATACGACGTAAATAAAAAATACTATCAACATAGAATTTCCGAGATGACGAAGTGAATCATTTTTATAAAGATTCAGATCTAAAAAGTGCATTCAAAGAACACCTATAATATTTATGTTATTTTAGACATCAATATCATAATTATGGGTTAATTATAAGAGATGAGATCTGTCTTTCATTTTTTATGGATTTATTAGTGTTTATGGTCTATGAAAATCATTATTTACACATGCGTTTATCCTATTCGCTAGCTTACACCGATAAGGGCACCGAATTGTCGATGGATATTTTTTCTAACTTGACTTACAGCAGTAATATAATCTTACTAAAAATTAATCTCTTCGTGAATAATTAGCCCTCAGTACTCGGAGATAACCTAACTTTCTATTAGTGAAACAATTTTCAGAATTTTACTTACCTTTCTTAAAAGATTAATATAAATAAAGAAACTAACCCTCTAGCAACATGGATGAAATGATGTGTAAAATTTAGTGCAATTTATATACAAATTCATACATGTATTATCCTTGTACAAATCTTGTGCGTACCTACTAAAGATACTTACTCTTAACACGTATAATAAAAAATAATTTAAATGAAAGAGTTTTTTTTTGTACCTTTCTTAATAAATCAATAAGACAAAATTACTCTATACTTTGTTATATAGTTAAAATTTTATTTATGATAGATAATACATTGAATATTAGTCTGTACTTCATACGCTAATGAAGTTTTAAAATGCCAACGTGAAATATGACAAAGTCGTTTACAATGACAACTTTTATTTACTTTGAAGTTTGGTCTAAGTTTTCCATACTTTCGTATTCCAGCAACAAACCAGCAGAATGAAATGGCCATCAAGACCCAAACAAGAAATAAATGTCAACCAACGCAAAACTACCAACATGAAATATTCTTATCATAATATCATCAATCTGTATCCTCCACTGAAGTTGCATAACACTAACATCGGTGATTCCATTAAGTAATCAATTAACCATGGAAAATTAAAAAAAAACACACGCATTGTATTTTTATTGACTTACTTAACAAGTAAGTCGGGCCCGCTCACTCCTGAACTACACGGCTTAATGAGAGAGATCCGCTTAGTTTGGAACGGAACTCATTATCTTTTTGTAGCGCACTGGTTTAAGAAACAATGAACACACTCCTCTTCTCCGTCGTGGTAATGGCGAAAAGCTTTTGCCTTGCGCACCGAACGTCACTGAACTGTGCGCCGGTCCGGAGTTAGGTATACCTCACCACTGGGAGTGTGTTTATCCTGTACCTCCAATAGTTTTACCCTCTCAATTTTCGAATCGAAGTTCCCCTTAAAAAACCTATCATATTTTTTAAAAACGTGGTTAGGCTTAGTCAAAATTTCGACGGTCTATGATACGCTTCGCATCTAATTACTGTGGCATTATAATTCTAAAATAGATACCGGCACAGAAAGTTTCATATATTAAATATACATACATATATTTTTTTAAAGAGCTTATGCCATAGTTCTTCGAATAAGTTGTTTTTAATAAAACAGTGGCGTATACGTTATTAGTCCATGCAAAAAGAATGATACTACTTCCTGCAACGAGTTCACGATATTTGAGATTTCGCGGGCAACTATTGATCTTCATACCAAAAATGTACATTTTCATCTATTGAATATAACTAAGCAAATAAAATAAATACCGTCCTAAAATTCTAATATTTTAAGTACATTTTAACTATTCTCATACAATGAAAAATAAAATAATTTAAACTTAATACTTCACCGAATATCATATGGATAGAAAACTTTTTTCAATGTTACAAAAATACCTTGAAATTTTGATATTCTATAACCTTCCACTTAAACGGCCACAAGAAAATTCTGAAATCTTTGTTAAAATTTACAATCTACGTACATTGCAACCGCATCTCAATCTTTTATCCAAATCGTTGAATATAGTTCAACAGTCAAAATTCCTTTTTCAACCCGAGGACGATACCGAAATAAGTCGAACCTATCATAATTTTAACAAGCAACGATAGCGATAACAACGAAACCAATAAACATTACGATATCAATGGAACTTAGACCATAGTAACTTAATAACAATCCGCCCGACGTCTCGCTTAATCTACAACCTGCCGTAAAACAGCCACCGCAACCCTCCCCGGGAACAGCATTCAAATGGAGTACCAAGAATAACAACTCATTTTGTTTAATTAACTTAGCTGGAAATATACAATAAAGTACCGCTAAAATGGCGACAAATTCCTTCGCCGGGACGCCTTAACTTACCCGAACGCTCACTTTTGTCAAACTTCTGGTTACTCAGAAAACAATCGTTCCGTTTGTTTAAAAGTGGCCCCGAAATAGCGGAATTTATAAGAGGCCCGCCCATTGTCTTTCGCGTTTTATTCGAGTTGTTGTTCGGAATACAGTTTCCTTCCGTGCGCCGATATTAACGCGAGCCTCGAATTAATTAATTTTCGACCGGCCGGGCCGTCGCGAGAGCGGTAATCATAACGTTTAAAATTCAAGAACGACGCCCGCCCGCCCCCGCCGGGCGGCCCGCCCTAACGCAACGAGACATTATTATATAGGGCGACTATCTGGCCGGTCAACTTTGCCACTTCATTTAACTTCAGCGCTTAAGTCTTACTTAATGGCAAAAAGTTGGGGACTTCAAAAAGATTTAACAATGCTTGTTTAGAGGGGATCCGCCGCCCGGGCGCCAGCCGCTGTCGCGTCACAGTTTCGTGTGCTCGTCGGATATAATTTCGCCTCGTTTAATATTTCTTTCTTTTGCCCGTTGGGCGACAAAGGGCCGTTTTTCATCGCAAAGCGAGCGATAACTTCGCGGAGGAACGGCCCTGCAGCGAGAGTCAGATCGAAGCGGGCGTAATGAGTTCGATCACAAAAGATGTAAACGCACCTAAACTGCTATCTCCGGGTTTAATTTAAAAGTTCATTATCTCCGACTTAATGAAAGATTTCAATCCAGTCAAGAGTTAATTTACAGAGTTCTGAGATATCTTTCGGTAGCCGGCCCTTAGCAAATGACGTCTTAAAATTGTAATAACCGTTTCGTTCGTACTACATTCGTTTATATTCAAGCCGGGGAATAAATTTAAATTTTGATCTTAACGATTTTTCCATAAAATTAATCCAGGTTTCTACGCCATAAAATTTTTCAGATAGATCCATTTTTAAGCGAATATCTTCTAATCGCTTAAAGTAGAAGTTTTGGTAATATTCTATATTGCTCAAAACAAGTATTGTCTTAAATATACATAAACGTTATCATTAAAATGAACAAACTCAATAACTTAAGTTTACGGAATAATAAAATATAAATGTCGTTTTAGAAATAGAAAAAGTAACTACAAATAATGAGAAATTTTCATATTCTTATAAGTATTTAATTACAAATTCTAGGGAAAGATAAAATTTAATTCTATTTTAACAACATGGTCATATAAAATATAGCCATAAGAAGTAAAAATAATACTCTATTGTCAACTGCGTTACTAAATTTGTATATTAATTCAATGTATTAATATAATGATATTTTACAATCTACTAAAGCCGTAACAATTCTTATACGATCTCGGGATTCGCGACAAGGGGGCGCCACTGCCGACGCCAGAATTTTTTTTTTCTGGAATGCATCAAAAGCATGAGCCGTATAACGTATTTCCATAAACGCGCTAAGCCGGGCCCAGGGCCGAGTGCCGTATTAATTTTATTGAGAGCGCAAATATGCGTGTCTTTCAAGCTTCGGATGATTAATCGTACAAGGACGTTCGCCGTTCGCGCAATTGTTTGCCCAGACAAATTGCTCTTTGCACAATCTACCGGAAGCGAGTCATGTCAGCTTTCTGTTTGCGCAGTGAATTACTTAAGGATCGACTTCCCCCGAGCGCCCAGCGTTGTATCTGATCACCTTAAAACGACATTCGTATCAATTAAATTACGGCGCTAACCGGCATTCGCTCTGCGACCGAAATGAAAATGCCGTTGTCAAGGTATTGCTGTGTAACACGAAAACAAACTAAAACTCTTTGAAAGTTTTGAGGTCTTAAGTACTTCACGTAAAACGTCAACCTTCTTGCTACCGTTTTATTTTCAATGTGCTGTCCTGTCAATTTACTATTTCCTGTGTGTATAAGAGTATCTACTCATGAATAACGAATATTGCAAATCATAAAAATGTTTAAATATTTTTAAAAATTAATACAAAAAGTGTAAAAAAAATCGAGATGAGCCATATCTTGCGACTTATACCATGAAAGTTCAACAACCGTTGACTAACTCTAGTAAAAAATGGCGGGGCACGTCTCAGTAACAATAAAACATTTGGTTTTATATATATAGGATTACTTCATCACATGAAAATATTCTAATCATAATAAAAGCATGTATCTTTGTTAGTAGGACAAAAAACGCTTAAGTTTGTGCGATGTGAGATGTTACTTTGTATGATGGTCATGAATCAAGTCATGAATATGTTGCGAACGAAAACAATGTTTTAAGTTTGACATAACGGTGTTGTAACTTCAAATTAATGGACTCTATGATGAGATGGTATTTCAGTTGAGCATTCCGGTCGACGCAAGATCATTATTGCTCCTGCAGCCCGTCACCAGAGCTGTGATGTCGGATGACCATAGCGATACCTTTTCGTGCCGAAGTTCAGAACAGGAAATTCCTAAATAGCTACAGACCGTGGCGATAAAACGGAAAAGGCGGTCTCAAATCTCGAATTCGTGGAATATATTTAGGATACATTGCCCTTCGTACTTCTTCAAATTATTTGTATATAACTTGCGGACAAGTCAGTAATTTGTAATAACTAAATTTGGCTTTTGCTTTCATAACTATCTATATAAAAATATGTGTGTTCGTCAAATATTTCTTTTTGGGAAGTCATTTGAGTATTAAAAATTATATGTTAATTTTCTTAAGACATTTCATAAGAATTTTTAACACAAAGAATTATTTGTGTTAAAAACTTTATTCACAGTTTAATCCAAATTAGTAAAATAAATTCCATAGCGCTTTCATCGATTACCGAAAACGGTGGCGACGGCTGTCGTATAAATAATGTTTTCCATTATCCTTGTATAAAAACTTAACTGCTAAAAAGTATTCAGAAGTTTTTTGGAAATGTTTCTAAGGAAATTATTATTTAAAAAAAAAATTTAAAACATATACGCTTAGAAAACAATAATCGTACCATACGTGTATTTCTTAGAGTCGTTGTAGCGTTTTTAAAATTTAAAATGTCGCTAAACTGTAAATAACCTCCACTTAAGTTCTCATTTAGATCCTTTACATTTTTATTTTTATTTTTACTTGTTTTAACTATTGTATTTAGATGTTCAGAAGATAATTTTGGAAATGTACAGTAATAACTGGAACATTCCGAGAATACTGCTAGTAATATTTTGATTAATTTGATTAATTTAACATAAAGTGTCCGCAACCATTTTTTTTTAATAACATAACTCAGTTCTTAATTTGTCTTCTTACAAACCTTATGGCGCCTTACTCCTGGACACGAATTCCCTCTGCAAAAAGAATATTGTGGCCTAATTCTCGAACTAACATCATACGTATTGAGAATTGAACAGAGTTCTAAAGTCGCATATGATAATCAAATCACTTCATATTATCAAAATTCCCCATACGGAATAAAATCTTTACTGATTTAGGAGCCTTCTTGCCTTTAGGAGCTTTAGAAGCCTTGCATAGCGATATCGATATCGATATTAGTATCGATATAATCGGCGACTCCGATTCGGGCAGGTGCTACGCTCGGCCCGGCTTCGCCCTTAGCATACAAACGACCAGCCACCGAGCCCGCCTATCCTATTCCGCGGAGTCGTAAGGTTAATATGAGTTACGAACGCTTTCGGAAATTCTGTGCAAGCGCTTCGAATATTTTTGTCGTTTCTGGCCATGTGAGTAGCGTGTAAGCCGATCGCTGGTATGATGTTATTATTCCTATTACGAACGGCTTTGCCGTAAGTGGTTAAATACTTTGGTATTTGACCACTTACAGCAACGCTAACCGAAACCGGAGCATTTATGATGTCGATGGAGTAGACTAACAACCATGAGGATAATTCGCGTGGCTCTGATATATGAGAATAAAATTAATACATATTTTAGTTCGATTCTCATACCGAATAACAGACTTTCGAAATGCATTCTGATCAGCAATGATAGTACAACGCTATTCAGGTTAAACAATTCAAAAATACCTTGACCGGTGATACAACAGCAATGGCATATATGACATGACATGGTGATGTATTAACTGTACGTGTTTAGCAGATTTGGATCTAGATTGTGTAAACAGATAATTGCTTATAAATAAAAATAATACATTGTCGTTCAGCGGTTAATATTTGTCGTTCACTGCACGTACTATAGCAGCAGTGATATTCTGTAGCAACATTGTAAAGAAGTGACAATTGTGACTTGTTTATTATTTTAACGTTGACTCATAGTTACCGCTAAGTGCTTTGAGCACACTTTAGGTAGACACAAGTTCCTTTCAAATTTTAAATTATTTTATCTAAACCTCTTCATTAATTTATATTAATTTAATAAAATTAATATAAATTAATAAAGAGGTTTAGAATTACATTGGCACTAGATTTCGCCCTGGCTACGTCCACACAGACAGAATGAATTCCTTCATCTTAGATATCGACCAATTATGATAATTAATCATGATCCTGATCGTTATCCCGCTTTTGACTTCATTCCCGGTCCCGTTTTCGATGCCAATATCTATCATTCTCAATTCCGAACCCGGTCTCGACTTAAGTAGGTTGCCATTCTAATCTAGCTTTCGATCCCGGTTTCGCTCTTAATTCTAATCTATTCTTATTTCGATTCCGGTCTTATTGCAATTTCAATTCCACTGTCAGTAACAGTTCTAATTTGGATGAAACCGAATCAAATTCTAATATCAAAATAATATTTATGCTATATTGCTTAGGGATAGTGTTTCTTTCTATTAATGAAACATTTTTTATCAATCTATAATGTCACAAATATACAGATGAAACTAAAGCAAAATATTAATTTATTTTACTCAATGAGTTTCTTATTAATGAAATAATTCTTAGCATAAGTTTAGTAATTCAGTTCAATATTAAAATTACGCAGACAATATCAGATACGAATACTAGTTTCCCTTTTCAGAAATTCTTCTATTCGTGAGTATAACATATCGCCAATTTCATAGTATCTGTATGATTGGTTTAAGCACAGAAAAGGAAACAAAACACACACGCATTTTTACACATTACACAACTGGGTTCCCCAAACCTAATTGCGAAAAACGTATCTTACTACTTTTCAAAATCATACCTCGCTCTACAAAAAGTTCCATAAAAAATTCAACCCCCTTAACTGTAATAAAAAATCACATTAGTACACATATACATATATAAAAACAAATGAATATAATTACTAAAGAAATAATGAAATCATGATTTTTTTTATGGTTATCATACGGTGTATGGAAACAACAACGCCTGTCATTTTTACAATCACAAGTTCTGGATGTGCACTAATTTTCATCAATATCCGTCAAACCATTCTTAAGTTATGAAAAAATCACACAGACAATCTATCATTTGCTCTTTCTTCGTACCAAGTTTCATCACAATCAATTGAACGGTTCTTAACTTATATAAAAGAACATACGTCCAGACAGACACACATATTTCAAATGAACTCTAATTTTCATTACGGTTGGTGAAACAGTTCGTAAATTAATAAAGAATATACAAACAGACAGTAGCCTAACATTTGCGTAATCACAGATTCTGACTGTAAATCAAATCTTTTTAGTTGTAAAAGCAGACAAATAGACTAGCATATCACTAACATGTTTTGACTGTACAGAAAACTTTTATCAAAATTAGTTAAACCCTTCTTAAATGATATTAAAAAAAAAACAGACAGACAGTAGTTTATCATTTACGCAATCACATATTCTTAATGTATTCCAATTTTCATCGCGATCGGTCCAACCATTTTTAATTTATAAAAAAAAATACAGACAGACAAACAGACATATAGTAAGCTATCATGTGCGTAATCACATTTTCTTACAATATACCAATTTTCATCACCACCAGCCAAACCGTTCTCGAGTTATAAAAGAACATACATACAAACAGACAGATATAAATTTTAAAAATGTTACAATTGGGTTCAGTTAGTCATAAAATAAATATCTATCATGAAATTAAAAAAAATGAATGTACAGACTGACGCTACAACTTTATACAGTGGTACAAATTAATATCGAAAATTGGTGTGAATTTTTTTGTATAGCGATACTTTCGCAAAATAATATTTACTAAACAGCAATCAAACAATAACCAAAAGAACCGAAAACCAAAACTATAGCGGAATATGTTTTGAAATTAACTGACCGCGAATTCGCGCTATTTCAAAGTAGCGACATCTTTATGAGGTGCGACACAAAGTAGGACGTGCACTTAGAGAATAAATCTGTCGTCGCCTTAACACTCAGACGCAAATTGTAATTTAGCGTGGATAAAATATGATATCGCACGTCTTTGCAGATTGAAATCTGTGACTTGGATTTATATGGTTGTATTATTATGCTGGCACTTCTTCGCGGTGAATATAGTTTTAACACAGTTTATTAATATATTCTGTTGAAAAGTGTTGTCATCGTAAATGAACTACCTTCTTTTACAAGTTATTTGTCCTTAGCGGATTTATTGATTTAAAACTGCTCGTTTACTTTGTTTTTGTTACTTTTGTTTTGTTATTTAGGAAACAACATTACGATAAACACATCAAGCATTTACTTTAAATATCAAAGACTGGTTTAGTTACAATGTTAGAAAAATGAAATATACTTGATGATTCTTTTTAAATAAATCAAAGTAGCACAAAAAACGATAATTTTACAATCTAAAAGGATTAGGGTTATAGTTAAATAGATGTACCAATACCAGAAATCGGTTAATTACAAGATTTACATGATCTACTTACAATGAAATTGCTGGCATACTTATTTCTTATACGTAGCTGACTGAAAGTTTATTTCTGTCTAGTATTTTATTTAGGACAGTCTAAGATTACTGTATTCATTGAAGATGAGCAATCTATAAAATTTCCAATGAGCTTATAAACCATACAATACAAATGTGATCCTAATATCTTTGATATTAACCTCTTGTACAAACAAAAACATGTCCATTAACATTGTTATATAATACCTATATATTAAGGGTGGAAATAAAGTGTTCAGGTTATGAAACTACAAAATTTGGCATTTACCACCATTTACAATGGCTGTTGCACCTCGTTATTAAATTTATAATAATTTTGCTATATATGTTGACATTTACATGTCCTAGTTACACCGGATGCCTTTTAATTCTAAGACAACGCTTTAATCTCTAGACCACTAAGCCACTACAGCTTATTTATTATAATTATCTTCAGGTTTATGTTTTAACAAATAAATAGTTTTCCCATATTGTTAAAGTCTATTCGTTTTTAATCATTCGATTTGTTTATTCACTAGCATCCCGCTCGTGACTTTTTTCATTTAAAGTATAAGATTTTTTAAATTATTCTTTTACATAACAATAAATGTATTAATTCTTGGGATAAAACGACCATCAATATTGGTTTAGAAAAGTTCTCTGTAAACTATATTTATTAGTCATTTTATCGTTAACCGCTAAGAAAAATACATTTCTGTTAGACGTGACACGCAAAAGGGCTACATATAATTTTGCCTTGGAAAAAAACAGTGAAAAGCAAGAGTGTAGTTAAGGGTAAACTTAAATTCGCTCCTGCTACGTTTTGGTTGACTTTGTACCTTTTTTGTACATTCTGGTTGATCTTATACATTTTTTTTGTAATTTATTATCAATTGATCGTATTAGGACAAAGTCTAATTATAATTATTAATTTAATTTTGTCCTTTTAAAATTAGCAGATAAATCAGAAGAAATGATTGGCATTCTGTGTACCTGATATACCTGAGAGCTCCGACTTTGGTATGTTCAGACTGTGATATATGGTGGCATGTCAGAAGGAATCACTGAATTAATAATTTCTGTAGGATAGCGCACCGTTTCTTTACTGTCGAGTTACTATATCTACTGAGTAATAGACTAACGTGTTAGAACATTGAATTTTGCGAGCACTGAATGATTAATTTTTTAAACCAGACTTCAAAATTACTTGATAATTTTATACTCATTTTTAACATAAAAAATATTATTGCATCTAAAGACAAAAGCTATGTATATATTAACGTAGATTTAAAAAAAAAAATTAATGATGAATATTTTTGTGATAAGTAATTTTCATAATATTCAACCACGTCAGCGCACGGCGATAAAAAAACAAACATCGTTTTTTCCGCTGACTCGGTTCATTAACATCGTCATCATCGAGCTCCTATAAATGCTGGGGAAATTTTTAATACACGAAAATGTTTCTGGGGAAAATGAATATCAAAACAGCAAAAAATGACATTCATATCCATTCAATAGTTCCGGAGATTATCACGCGCATACGTACAGACAGAAGAACGAAGACTCACCGGGATCTACTCTTATAGATGTGCAGATGCCGTCAATTATATTAATATTATACAATAATAATCATACTTCGTGTCAATCCCCGAACATAGATGTAACAAAATGATCATATATCACCAAAGGTTATTTATGCTGTCAAGCCATCGACATTTCAATACGTGGCACTAATTAATTGAAAACCTTAAACATTAACACGGGAACATCCAAAAAATTGATGATGTTCAGCTTCACGAGCCTCGGCGTCGAGGCGCCGGGGCGAGTTCAATTTAGTCCCGCGGCGTTACTTCGAGTAGCTCATTTAGGATGGAACTGGATGGCTGGAATGCGGCCCGCGAACGAAATGTAACCTCTGACGTGACCGACCCTTCCGCTTTCTCACCTTCGCCATTACCTCAAGGGTAATGAGATTTTAGCTGAAACTGCTGAATTGTTCCTTTTTTTATTTTATTGATTTCATTACGGAGAACTACTGCTGAAACAGACTCGACGCGTCCTCAACGCCATGCCAGACATGCCAGACGCCATGTCAGCCATATAGGCTGACATTTGTTATAGACGAAAATCTTCGGCCCGCGTGCCTAACGAGACTGGCACGTGACCACTTAAATCTGCCTTGCAAAGTCGTTATCTTCAGATGTAATGGTCTATCTAGGTACAATATGCGTTTCAAATTTAAAACGTTGACACAAAATTGTATTAATGTTTACGCTACAAATACAAATATAGCAAATAGTTTAATCTGAAAATTTTTAATTCATTCTTATACCGTTAGAATTTATGTTTCAACTTCGCGATATGAAAGTTTAAGATCTCTAAAAATTCGGATAATTAAAGAATTTTATTTAATTTTTTTTTTAAAAAAACATTAATTTCAAAACCGCAATCGATATGTCACAATTATTGATATAGAAAACAAGCTAAAATCGTTTATACTATTGATAGATGAAATATTTATACACTTTACTAAGTTAACATGAAATTTTCTAAGTCCTATTTGAATTTTCCAAAATATTTATCCGTTACAAACCCTTTTTTTCCAAACACATTTTTTATAGTATTAACACGCAATTACAAAATAACCTATACCATATTTATTTTAAGAATCTTTTTATCGTACGTTTATCCGATTTCCAAAATAGGAATAGGTTCTATGATCATCTGTACATATTTTTTTAAGTATATTCAACGATAAGTTCGTCAATTGTGGATCGATTTCAATTTTTTTTATTTTTATTTAGGGTATATTATCGAAACGGTCCCGTAGTCACCAAACCAGCATCTGTTGATGGAATCTCAAAAAAATCGAAGAAAACCCTAAAATATTATAGGCACATATAGTGTGTTTGAGCTAGTTCTTCATTCTTTCAACTATTGAAGTTTCTACGATTGAAAGCCATCATCTCATGCTGCTAAGCTGATGATGAAAGCTACAACACTCTTTAACGGTTAGATGTTAGATGATAATACTTCGATTTGTCGCCAGAAACCACATGTCAAAGGCCATTAGTATAACCTAGTATACATTGAATTATAATTAATAATTTAAAAAGTTACCTACCGGACAAATTATTATGTTACTTCCCTATCTTTAAAGTAAATGAAAATCCTAGAAACACAACTACATACGTATTTTATTGTAGTAGGCACCGCAAACCTTTAATAACGATCTCCTGAATAAGAAATTCTTACCTTTACCTCCTGAAACTTCTGAAACGCTTTATAGGAATGAAGATGAAGCTACCCGTTTCACTACAGTATTCCTCCTTTATCTCCTAGAAAAATTCAATTTCAAACAATATTTTCTCCTGCGCCTTGTTCACGAAGAAAAGAACATCTCCAAACGTTTGAATCACGATAAGAAATATCACATATAAAACGAATAATTTTAAATGTAATATTCGCACGTTAAGAGTTCAAAAGAATGTATTGTTTTCAAAATACATGCGTTTTAATCTTATTTAGTATAGTTTATGAGGAAAATTTTAATTGATGAATAACAATACTAAGTTTGAGGTGTTTCTAAATTAAGTTAAATTATAAACCGCTCACTCTCTACCTCGAACAACATGTCAAGCCAGCAGTTTTAAAGCAAGCAGTTTCAAACCTTGTTACTAATAAATTCAACGTTAGAATCATTAAAATTATACTATTTCCTATTTTACTGGATAAATACAGCATTATTTGTAGAGAAGTTATGTCAATTTATTGATTCACTTTGATCTACGACAACCAATGTGGTGACAGCGGTCGTTAGCAACTGAAATAAGGAGATTGTGAGAGGATATACTTCACCAGTGAGGTGATAAGATCCTGACACTTCAGCTTTTATTGTTGTAGTCTCACCCGGGAAATGTTGAAATTCTTCTTATTGAGGCGGTCATCGATTACATAAGGTTTTTTTTCTTATTTGGTGCCTGTTTACGCCATTTTTATACACATAATTTATAATCAATTTCCCTGACAAAGATAACAAACCATAGACAGTGGGGCGGGCACGCGGACTGGAGTCACACAAGGTGGGGATGTCGAACGTACGTCAACAGCGAGCTTGCGCGGGTTATAAGCATGAAACAAAGAGGTGGGTCAGTATTAGACAATTAACAAGGAAAGTGATAGTGAGTGTTGCAATGCCCACTGGACGATTTGAACCACGCGCCTGGACGTCGGGGGGACGGAGAAAGGTGCAAACATAAACTTTTGTACTCGCTGACGGACGATTTCCCCAAAGTTCCGGGCGTTAACAAAGCTTCCCCTTGCGAGACCTGAATGAACCCTCCTCACATTTCACCCATATTTTTTATTTAATTTTTTGCTCAACGTACTCACGTGACCGAACATGTTCGGCATGGAATATAGAACCTACAAAATGACATAACAATATACTCTCTGAATTTAAAAACAAACACTTGCTCTAAACCAATTCTAATACCAGTTTGGATACCATTAAAAATAAGTCCCGCTTTAAAAATACAATCTACATAATTGAATATCGATCGTCTATAAGAATCGATTTATGACAGAACCGTTTCAATCAGCGGCGGAAGCAAAAACTAAACAAACGGTTTAATATATGAATACTTTACACATATGTTTGAAAATAAAAAGTAATCATATCAATGTAAGTTGAAATATTTGCTTGCATATTGCATATATATGCAGCTACAATATGCATGCAAGTATTACAACTTACAAGAAGACACAACGCTTCTCAAGTATAGATAAACTCACCGATAGCGTTATCATCCTTTTGACGTAGATATGTAGTCTATTGTGTGAAGTGCTAATTCATGGAAATCCATAATATATGTTTACCTGCAACATGCATTAACATGCAGTGTGCAACCCACCGCTGACCCTAAAATTAGTTGTTTCACTACGAATCCCTATTCAACGAATTGCATATTGATTCAAAAGGATTGACAGATATCGAACACCTAAGCAAGTGTTATTTTTTTATTTATCTTAGTCCGCTAATCGTTATATTGCTGGTTTCTACGTACGTTTCATGCCAAATAGGCATATCCTCTGGAAATTGTAGACAGTCACATCCACCAGGGCGGAAGGAGTGTTAAAAACCACTGACATATGCGGACCCAATATCCTAATGTGAAATGCAATCATGCAATATGTCAAAGGGTGACGAAAGCATTCCCGCCAGCAGCAACAGACCATCACCAACCATTGCCCAAATAGTTACAGGCAAGCGTCCAATAATGGCGATTTATAAATATTAATTTGGTCATTGAGCATGTTATTATTACTCTTATGTTTTAAAATTTCTAAAGATTTCAAAATATTTAAACGTAACCCCTTCTCACGCACATGTGAAACACCGAACTTGTTATCGTTATTGAGCTTATGACTAGTTTTTATTAAATATTTGGCAAAACGGGGTCTGTCCAATTGTATTATTTTTAAAGACCGAAAGATGTGCCTAATTGGCATGAAACGTGCGTAAAAATTTACAATATAACGATTAGTGGACTGAGATAAATAAAAAATTAACACTTGCTTAGGTGTTCCATATCTCTTAATCCTCTCGAATCAATATTCAATTTTTTGGACAGGGATTTGTAGTGGAAAAACAAATTTGAAGGTCAACGGTGGGTTGCATGCTGCATGTTAACACATGTTGCAAGCAAGCGTGTGGATATATCGTATTAGCACATTTTAGACGTATTAATTACCCTAGTGGATAAATTGTATCGAGGTAAATAGGACTCTTATAGAGAACGCTTAAAATGGATTTAATTTACTTGCACTTTATTGATACTTTTAATATAATGCAATACGTACTAAATAAACGTAACTTTTCAGCTGTCAAATGATATGAAAAGCTATATCATATACATAGATGAGTCCCGTTGAAACAACAAACATAACAAAGGGAAACAAAAACTTAACTTTGTACGTTGTGGAGTAATAATCTTAATCTCGGTTGTAGGAATACAATCAACTTATTTTCATTTTAAATATTTGCGCGGAAGTTCTCAAACATGAATACTAGACCAATAAAATTCAATACTAAGAGAGTAATCCGCTTCCAAAACACAGTGATAGCGCGAAATGTTCCTACTGTTTGGAAATCAACCTATTGTTAGTGTAAATATAAATTACATTAGGATACAGATTATATTTTTATTATAAATAGTATTTGTATTCAAACGTATAGAGCAAAGTGATTTCATTACTTAAAATTTATATAATTGATACTTTGCCATGCGACATTTTAATTATAAATCATATTTATATATTTCTGAAGCTTATTTAATGAAAATTATTTTACCGCATGTATTTATAGTAATATAATTAGTCTGGTACATTATACTATTGTATTTAATTTCGTATGGTCCATGTTAACTCATAAATGAAATCCAAATAATCAAGATTAAAATTGAGAAATACGATTTGTATCTATCAGATATCAATAAGACTCATTACATAACGTTATGCACATTGGAATACTTTATTATGAAAAATTCATTGTATTCATTTCCACGCTAGCTGTTTGTATTTCAACGATTATAACATTTCGTGCCTAATAAATATAATGATCTGTAATTCCGTCTAATACTGAGACAAGCGGAGCTAAGTCATGAACATGGGCGTTGTTCCGACGGTCCATCCGATAAACCGATGCGGCAAACTTTGTAGCAAAATTGCAATTAACTAGGCAAAGGTTAAACTATAATAGAGCCGCTGCGTCTCAGCGGGAACACGCCGCTTGCGCCGATGGCGCCCGGGGGACGACGGGCACTAACAAGTTATCCTTGATACCGTTTTAGCATACGTTCTTTAGGATCAGATTAGCTTCTATTGGACTTCTAATTTTTATGTCGTCTTTAAGATTATATTCAGTGTAAAAAAGGCTATAAGATATGAACACTTCGGTAAACACTGATTTACTATCGTTTGAATCAAATCGGAAATCAAATCAAAAATATCTAATTCGTAGGATAAGTGACATATTTCAATTATACTTTAAACACATCATTATGATACTCGTAAAGTGATGTCCATACATATTACATTACATATTTCTGAACAGCATCCGTTCCCTGAAATCGATAGGAATGTCTGAAACATAGTATTGTCGATTTTTATTAATAAAATATTATTTATTGTTACGCCATGCGATCAACGGTAATACGAATGCGATATGCAAACATCACGCAAATTAACAGTAAATACAGCTAGTTTGCGTACACATTCATAAAAAACATATAGATACGTATAAAAGAATCATGGCAATGGCGTCACAAACAATGGAAAGTTCTATATCTCGTGAGCCGCGACAACAGACACTCATCGCCGCCTGTCGGCTAACAAGACAAATATTGAAGTTGACAAACTACTTGAAGTTAGCCGGAAAGTTAGAGCCAATTTGACCACTCCACCGCACTACCGGGCTGGTACGCCTGAACGGGAAATTCAGACTTCATTTTAAATGCATTTCAGTTTATCGCCACTGATTAAATTAAGTCGCTTTCGCGGTAATTCGGCGCTAAGGTTATACAAAAATAATTGTAAATTCATCAATAAGACAAAATACTTAAATGTATTTGTCGTATTTTTGATCATGAAAAACTGTATTTTGTTTTACCGCAAGCCTATTATACAAACAGAAAATTATGGCGATTGTCACTTAAGAAAATAAACAATTAGATCGTCTGTAATAAGATTAAAAATTTACTGATTTATTCTAAGCAGTTAGTAAATGTCTATTACATAATCTAAAAAATAGTCTCCATTGAAGGTAGAAACCCAAAAATTTAAAATCTATTTCGATAATTATGGATTCCATACATAAGGGTTTTAAGCTTTAGGTACACATTTTTTACAATTTCATGCCCTATTCTTATGCATTTATAATATAGTAGCGGACCTAGGAGTTAATGGCATGTGAGGCATCCGGTCTTTTTGCTTACTTTTGCAAATGAGGGTTCCCGTTCTAATTAAAATTAGAATATGAAAGTAGAATAGAATATTCGAATCCTATCTCGTGAATAACAAGAATGAATGAGGAATAGATAGTGAAACATAGAAAGGGGACGAGAGTTGATGCCCAAGTGCGCAAGCTTCGATAGCGATAGTAAAGTGGATTGTTATTAGTAATTTAATAAATGATCGCATTAACTTTCGTAAGGAGAGAATATTGTAGAACCGAACAATAAACAGCTCAGAGCCTGAGACCTCTTTCATTCAAATACTGGAATTCCTGAACTTCATCAAAGGTCCTAAAGGAAATCACCCTGAGCTACGCTCTACAATATATATATACAAATTAGGTGTACTTCGTAATTTGTGTAGCTATTACACTTAAAATTGTAAAAATGTCATTATTCATGTAAAAAAATATCTATACATTTTCAATACATAGAAGATGAGAAAGTTGAAGAAGTGCTTGAGTAGTTTGTATACTTGGGTAGACAGTTAATAAATGACGGTGAACATAATAGAGATATGCAGTGAATAGAGAGAGTGAGTGAATTCGGTAAATAAATTGAATAGGGCCTTGCTTGCTATTTTGAATAGTAAAAGTGTTTCACAGACATGCGCGTTTGGCTATCTGTAATGGATTTTTGATTTCTACGCTTAGCTATGGTAGTGAAAGTTGAATATGACAAAAAATTGAGTCAGTCAGTGCGCAATTCTTACATAACCCAGTAGTATCGTATCTTTACCAAACTGGCCTGGAAAGAATAAATAAAAGTAGTAGACTGATATATAAAAAAAACCTATAGAATGAACGTGTGTAATGGAAGATTCGGCAAGGGTTGCCTAAGAATATCCTATACAGATTAAATTCATGTCTCATAAAAAATGGCCAAATTTTAAGCATCCAAACTTGACAAGTTTGTATAGAATCATTGATGGAGATTATTAAAGAAAGAAATATACCTAAAAATATCCGTCTACCCTACTGGTAAAAATGGTGCGTGGAGTCTCTCCGCGCGGAAGAAGTGAAACTTCGTAATGTGGAAATGGAAATAGGTAGGGGTAGAGGTTGCGTTTTTTGTCGCACGTTACAATTGCGAGACGAAATCTACCGACTCACTCTCTTTCTCTCTCCTACTTTCTACCTTTGTGTATCTTTCTTTCTCTCTCCCTTGTGCGTTAGAATATTGGACGCTACTCGTTGCTAACGCTCGCACTGGCCTGTAACGGGTATACTACGCGCATGCGTTCGTGTGCCACGCACTCACTCTCGCTCTGTCTCTTTCTATTCCTCCTCCCCAAGAGCGTTGAACGTTTAACGCAACAGTGCTTTCATATCCCCTCCATGGTAGCTTTAAACGTTTAACGCAACCTTGTTGGAAGTCACATTAGAAGTTTCACTTCAATAGGTGTGAGGTTATAGTAATAATATTTATTATATTTGTAACAATAATATTATAATAATATTTATAGCAATTCGATTAACAAAATTTGCCACTGCCTTACTAAATGGTGTGATCTATAGTCATATCGACTTGACGATCTTATTACTAACATCAAATAAACGTTTTTAATTTAGAATAGTTTAAGCAGATAAAACGAGAAGATAGAAAAAAATTGGACCACAGAAAATTCTACCTTTGAGTTTCTTCGTAAAAAAATTCATTCCGCAAGGAAGATGAACTATGCTAAGTGGTTTCATTTCCGCTAGAACTCGAGGGGTCGACGCCTAGCGCCCGCCCGCCCTAATGGTCGCCCGGCCCATCTCCTTAATCTTGCATTGAAAATAACACAACGCCGCTGAGACATTGAGAATAATGTATAGATGTTCGTTTCTGAAAATTGGTATAATACTAATGACTAATACGTTAGGCGCATTATAAGTTTCTGGAACTGGAGCATGCATAAACAATATTTGTAAAATTATTTACTACATATGAAAACGGAACTCTTTGGCTGTAGAATGCAGTTTGTTTCATCTAACTCATTGTGGTGTCATTTTAAAAATCTCATCATTTTAAATTTTTTGTCATATGATTGTTTACGATTTTAAGTGTTATTTTACAGCTCAGCAGAGTGCCGCTCGCTTTCAAACTACGTTTGGCGATGAAGAACCATGCAAGGCAATTATTTAAAACTGGTTTTCAGAATTCAAACGCGATTGTATCAATCTCAGTGATGAATTTCGTGATGGTCGACCGTCCATCGCTGTGAACAACAAAAACATCGATGATGTGCGCCGTATGATCGAAACAGAGAGGCATGTGACCTACCATGAGATTTAGGCATTCTTAGACATAGAATACAATAAATCCTATACAAACATTTAGATATGATTGAACTGTGCTCGCGGTGGATCGCACACAATTTGACTGAGGCTCCAAAAACGGATCGCGTCACTTGATGCAATCCCATGCTCACCAGGGCGTCAAATTCGGTGTGGGACATAGTAATAACATGGATTTATAGCTACGACCCCAGAACAAAGCAGCAACAGAACGTATGGGTTTGTCAAGATGAACCGAAACCAATTAAAGTGCCTCAAAGTGGATCATTGCTTCTTTTTTAAATAAAACCGGACACGTGGCTTCTGTTGCTTTGAAGGATCATCGTACCGTGAATAGTGATTGGCACACGACCATTCGTTTGCCGGTAGTTATTGACGGACTCCGTAAAAATAACCGTAAAAGTCGTATCATCTTGCATCACGACAATGCCAATTCTCACACGTCCAGACAAAAAAAATTTTGAAGGACAAAAACGTAGAACTTATGAACAACCTTGCATACAGTCCCGACCTCGCGCCTTGTGAGTTTTTTTGTTCGCAAAAATTAAGAACCAGTCACACAGTTAACGATTTTCATCGTGAGGAGAGACTGTCAAAGAGTATGAAAAACATTTTTCCGAGGTCACGAGAAAAAGTGACATTAATGTTTTTTAAAATTGTTTTATTCGTAAGAAAAAGTGCATTTATGCTAATGAAGAATATTGTGATAAACGATAAATTCAATTTTGACCATTCGCAGTAATGTGTTCTCATGTATTCCAGAACTTTTCAGTGCACCCTACGTAATATTGACATTAGTGTTTTAACCAAGAAAGGGATATTAAAAGATTTCTACTATAATAACATCGGCACCCATTGGATTTAATAACCAATAGAAGTTTTAAGCACTCACTGAATATTTGTAATCTTATTACTTTAAGCGAGCAAGCATATATGAATAAGTCTACATGGCTATCTCGGAAACGGCATTAACAATTTCGACGATTTTTTTTTGATTTGCCTTTCAAATTTATTCATATGAATGTTTTCCCTGGAAAACGAAATCATAGAAATTATAAACGTTGCTTTATTCAACGCCAGTTTATGAAATTTCGAGGATATTGAATTGTTGCTAGATTGTTCCTTCTCAATGGTAAATGGCATTACTCGTACATAATGTCAATATGTGAGACTGCCACAGACTGCACTACTTTTCGTGAAAAGATACCAAATTTCCACGGCAGATTCGAAGACGCCGAACGTAGTTCAGTTGTCTAAGTACTATGTTGTAATATGAATAAAAAACGTAATTTTTCTATTAAATTGCTGTCAAGTAACACCAGGTGTATTTAACATTATTTCATTATGTCTTGAAATGACGTGTTTAATATTGAAACTAACAACACAGAATTTTTAATCTACGCATTTTGAATTCGAAACCTTTTGCGAAAAACGAAACACCTCCGAGTGCCTTTAAACTAACGTACTTTAATCGATAAATTTGAAATGATTCCGAAAAAATAAATCTAGCAATTGATCAGCCAGCATAATAGAGGTTTCGACAAACAGAAGAAAGGAAAAGGACACCTCCATTTAATATTAAACACTCTCCTCGAAAAATGTAATTATGAGCGTCTGGCAAATGAAACGACATCAAGGCGATTTATTTTACGAGAGAACAAATTGATACTTCTTTCGCCTAACGTGCATATTTTATCATTAATTCGATACGAGAGCGGAATATAATACAGCCGCGGGCCCGCGGGCTGTTTCCTTTACGGTCCTGTTAAAATAAACGTCGTTTACAAAAGGAGCGCGCCGGCCCTTTTTTTTCGCGATTAAAAGGAGAATTGTAATAACATTCCCATGTTTTCATTGTTATGACGTCACAGCCCCGTCCGTTCAGCCGAAACCGACACGATGCTTAGAATTCAAAAGGAACATAATACTGTATTAGCACAATGCTGAAGATGAAACCGAGACGTAGGCATTTTTTCACCAAAAGAATCGGAGCGAAATGACCGATTTTTTTTTTACTAAACCTTCATGCTGTGGTACTACGTCCGCGTCGACTTATAATATAGTCTCTGGACACACTCAACGGACATAAATAAAAATTAGCTTAAATTTTGAATTGGAGTCCAAGCTATCAAACTGTAATAACTGTCAAATTTCATTCAGTGGGTATTGGGTAATATGTTAACAGATAGAGCTATTGGATTCAGATGCCTTTAAGAAGTCGATCGCAATGTTAATCCGAATTTTTATCTTTATTTGAAAATTGTACCAAACCATTACAACGACACTCAAAATTTCGACATCGAACTACCTGAAATCCTAATTAATTTTCGTAAATCGGAAACTTCAGGCATTTAGAATTACCAAAAAAAAATCGGACAATAATTTGGTCGTTTTTATTCCTAAACTTTCAAAGTGCTTACATTATCGAACTAAATTTTCTTTCCGTATCATATTCTACGAAACCTCGGTACGCAATTCTACCTTGCACTTGACCTGTTTTTTCTCATAGCAAGATGCGACAGCAGCTAAATACTTTGGAAATACAATTAAAATTACACTGAAACTTATAAGTCAGATTTTGAAGTTATTTCGGGAGTTTCGTTTCAAATTCTCATTTATTAACAAATCGCAAACAAAGACCTTCCAAGCGACTGAGAAAGTAAACAGCTTGAGAAGTTTGGCGGGCGGCGCAGAGCGCGGCTCTTGCCCGCTTCACTTTACACAATTATTCAGGCTTTACTTAGACGTGGCGACAAGGCCTCCGCAGCCTTGACTTTGCCCTAAATACTTACTAATTGTAGAAAAGCCAACCCTTCTAAAGCAACCCCGAATCTAATAGAAGAAAATACGATGACGTTTACTTCGTCACGCCTGAAACTGAACTCCCAAGGTAATGAACTATGCCGTATAATAAATTAAAACAAATTGAGCCGATTTTACCCTTAAAGCCAGAAAAAAAAATCATAATTTATGACTGTTCGCTTTAAGCCTAGTCGAATAGTCGCAGCCTAGTCGAAAAGTTATTTAATTTTATCACCGAAACAAAGGTTGAATTAACGAATTATCAATTAGCTTTCAATCTTTGGTTTCGTAATGACATGTTTTCATTAATTTGGTAATGAAATGGTAATGGTAATGAATATTACCATTAAGTCATCGAGAAATATATCAAAGTCCAGAATGGAATATGACATATTCACTTATTCAATATTATTCATTAATAATACATTACAATAATGTTATTTTTTAAATTTGTCTTAAGATGATGAATCAGAAAAAAGAAGTCAATGTACCATAATATTCTGTATTAGAAAAATATAATCTTATTTGCTAATAGAATCTGATACCATTTAAAACAACAATAAATTATAACGTAGCTAGTCAAACCATGTGTGTGTGATTGCTGTAAAATCTTCAGGCAACAGCCAAAACTAATTGTAATTGAATTTTAATAATCACATGCTCCTTTTGTTTTTCATAAAGTTAATAATCACAACATTTAAAACATTGCATACCCTATACAATTATTTCATCATTTGATGCAGACATTTTGTCTAACAGATAGTAGTTCCGGTATCAATACATTATACTTAAATATAATCTAGAATGTAAAATGGTTTATATTTAAGTTTAATGGTAATTATACTTGAATATAATTCATTTCGCTTATAGCCAAATTTGTGGCCTTGAACAAGGACCACAAATTTGGTTACCAATGAATTCCCCTCCAGTGTACACGTACTAATCAAAAATCGTTTCCAGATTAGCATAAGAATTTTTTCACGCTCCGAATTTAACTACAGAGCAATAGAGTAAGTTCATTAAATAAAAAAATTGCTATTACTTTCGTTAGAAATGAAAAATCATTAACTCTATCCGACTGTACACGGTCATGAGTCATTTAAAAATTATTAATTTGACATTATCCCGTCGAGGATAATTATTTCAAAAAGTTCCCAAAGTGTCCGTTACCTCGGACGTCTTAATTAAGTAGAGGGCGTCTATCCATCAAAATTTAAAAGTTATAATTAAAAACTTAAAATCGTAATAATTCGCTACCAAGGCATAAAGGGAAGTTTGAAAGAGACCAAGGGAATAAGGACACGACGCTGAAATCCCTTTTCGCGGAAGTTCCATAAGTAATTTCAGTCATCTTTCAGGAAGGTCAGTCGAATTTGCTCAACTGCCGTATTGCATGATTAATATAATATTCCCGGCAACTTGGGCGGACTCCCGTGCACTTTATATAGCGCAGATCTCTCGCGGACAACGACGCCTCTATCTTTGGAATTTCTTTTTTTCTGTTTAACGTGATTAATTCTTCTTTATTCTTCTATGACGTTGATTCGTGATTAATTTTTAATGAAATTTCTAAGGAGTCCAGACGTATAAATTAGAGGAAAGAAATGTGTGTCTTTTTCAATAATGCGTTTTCTACAAAAAAAAAACAGTTTTTATTATGCGTATGTATATAATTACGTTTAAAAAAACCATTTATTACATAAAAGTAAAGTTACACAATTATCAGTGTTTGTAAAACTGGCGTACTATGAAGCACACTGATTCTGTTTTTTTTTCAATTATTATTCAGAAAAAATTTTTAAAAATGTTTATTGTATAAATTACTGTCATCCATCATAAAGTCGTACTCAAATTCTCTAATTTTTAATTGAAAATACCTTTGCGAAACTTTTACAATATTACCTTAGAAGTATTGGTGATAATGAGCATCTAAAAGATGTTCCCCGAAACTAATTTTGGGGACTAGACATATTGAGCTGGCCCTGCACTGTTTACACATTTACACAAGTTTACATTATTTTTTTTAATGTAAACTGCAAATAACTTCACAGAAACTGCCAGTTATATATATATATATATATATATATATATATATATATATATATATATATATAAATATAAATATATATTTAGAATTTTGTAAACTTTACATACATGTTAATATTATTTAATTGACAGATGAGGGAGTAAGTTCGGTTTATCTACCTGTATACACCTGTCTACAGGTAGCTGTAGCAGTTATATATAAAGATCGCTGCCTCTTATAACAAGATGTAAAACATCATATTCGAAAGTTTTGCACTCGCGATGTGCAATTAACATAAGAAGTAAAAAATTAATTATTATATAATTAATTAACTTTAATAGCAGCCGGACTAAGGTGGCAGTCATAGTTCTCATAAATTTATAATATTGTTATCTGCTTGTAAAACATTTTTTGATTCAATTAACAGATGAGGATACATTTTTCTAATGCCGGATACCATACCTACGTTGCCCATAATTTGCTAGATTAGTTGATGTTTATAATAATTGTTCCGACTTTCGTGCTCGAAGTCGGAACAATAATGATAAACGTCATTAATGTTACATAATTTAAAGTATTCTTCAATAACTTTCAAATTCGATAAAATTAAAATCCCGCTGATAATACCCGTGTTTATTGCGTTAAGTTTTTGTTGAAGTTAAGGAAACAAACTAACAAACAAACTCTTCCCCTTTATTTTATTAGTGTGGATCTAAAAAGGAGTTGTCGTTATGATAACTACGTATAAAGAAGTTACACATAAAAAATATTGTACGATATTTATATATAACTCTTAAACATTAATCAGAAATTCCATTGGAAACGTGCGTTCAGTGTAATGATTGCTTGAATTGTATATCACGTGGTAGATATCACATTTTATGTCCATATACACTCGATTGAGCCATGCTGTGGCGAACTTATCTGCAGCACGGAATGGGTTAACTGGACCGATAATATACCACATTCTTACAAAATACAGACGTAAAGTAGAAGCTATCGCTGTTGCGCTTCGTCTAGTGAATAAGGGTCCCCTAACCCATTCCCCTTTCGATCAGTTGTCTTAGTCCTTCCCAAGGGACCGGCAAGGAATTAATGTCTTCTCTGGAGCTTAATGTGTCCATGCGCGGCGGTGACCATTCACTCTTTGGTGGTTCGCATGCTCGTTTACCCTTCTAAAATACTATGAAAAATATAAGTCCTCGTATCCGTCGATTATGACGTATCCTTATTAAAAAGTGACTAATAATGCATATTTTTATACACATAATTAATTTTTACATATAATTCTAGGGATACTAATAACAAAGGCGAGACAAAAGCTGATACGATCTATGGCAGTGCCGAACAGATAATCGGACGGCCAATAAAAATCACCAAGACCAAGGAAGGTGTCCTCCGCCCTCATTGTCCTCGGTCACACCCACCACACAAAAGGTTCCCCGGCCCTCGCGCACACAGAATCAATTCTTGGAACTACTCAAAGCTATTCGGTTTTATCTATTCCGCCTAAGTCCCCAAACACTCGCGCCGTTCGGAAAAAAAGTGCCGCCTCCGCCATTTTATTCGGCACTTTCGTTCATTTCACCTCAAAACCGAGGCGGTTACACCTCCCCGGGGTTCTATGATATTTGCATTTAGAGCGGGCGGCTGATGTCCTGACCTTATCAGAAGAAGATTGTGTTCGGATCGATGGCGTCGAACCTCCACGCGTGCAAGATGTCGCGAAGCTGTCTGCGTCAAAAGATATTTACATTGTCATTTCAGTACTTCACGGTTGATCCCTGACCGATCAGCATTCTAAAAAGAATATGAGTCGTATCGCTCAAGGAAAGTAAGCATAGAATTTTATTGCATTAAATTTTACTAGTAAATTATATTTTATTAATGAATTATTTATCATCAACATTAGTCATGCGAAAGAAGACAAACATATTTTAGTATGTGTAACGCATGAAATTTTGTAATGCTAGCTTAGTTACCGCATTTCAAATTAATGTTTCTTGTTTTATAAGAAATTGATAGATTCTATTTGTTGACCAATTGATGTTTCGGAATTATCAAAATTGTCGAGGAAAGTTATAGGAACGTTTTTAATTCATCATATTACATTTAAAATATCAAAGTATTAAGATGTATTTTTAGTATGCATTACAGTTAGTAATAATTGAATTATAAAATATAAATTTATATTCACAACAGACGTACAACATAATAACAACACTATTTTTTTATGAAACGTTCATGAATAATTTTAAATTATTTAAACATGAACAATTCGGTTACATTTAGCGCAGTGTATGTGTAATTTGTATAAAACTACGATGCGGTCTGACTTCACACACAAACACAGGCGCAGGCGCGCAGGCGGTCTGCCTACTCCCAGTACGTAACACGTTTTAGGTGGTCGTTTCGCATTTGCTTAATTCGGTCGCGCGTTGTCGCTTCCCACGCAATAATCTGCATATATTTGCAAACGGGATCTGTCTAAATTAAAATAAAATCGAGCTCGAGCGAACCGGTTAAGCTATTGCAGCTCTCAAGTATGGAAAGGTAAAGCACGTTGAATTTCCAAGATTAATTTTTGCAATCGAAAATTTAAGTGCTAATCTACCAAAATATAATTCTAAGGTAATACGAAAATGATGTAAGCAAAGGAAATTAAAAATAAAATAAGAATAATAAAAGAAGAACAACTTTCTGAAATAAATTCCTTTATCTATATGTTTATAATAATAGTAAAGAAAATAATATTTGATTAAATCTACGTAGTGTTAATAAAATTCCTTTATTTGAATTTGCTATTAACAATACCGTTTTACAATAAAATCTGTTTCAACACATGGATTATTCATTGTAAACTTAAACATGATGTTAGTAGGCTTCTAAGTTGAATGCTTTAGTAATGATCTGATAGCTGAGATAGCCTAAACCTATTAAAACTTATACGCTTACGATTCTTTCATGTATTAAACAATCTAAAACTACATAGTTAACTTTTCCAAAGTCACACATACATAACAAAACCGGGCAAGTTTTAGTGAAATACAACGCGAACGCCACTGTGTTACAAGCTGTTGGGGGTTCTCGTAACCGGGACACCTGGGATTAGTGCCAACGAGAAATTAACACTTTTGAAATAACCGTATCATAATAGGTTGCAGTGAATAATATTGTTTAGTTACTATACATCGGTTATAAATAATAATAAGCTTCAATCGGTTCAATACATATCACTATTATACCACAGTTTACGTAACATATGCACTAGATTATATTATTATTCATTCTCTAGAATGGTTTCTGAAAGAACTCAAATGATCCTACTTCGACCTCAAATGGTCATTATTTAGACTTTTTGAACTTGATAAATACGCTGAAAGTATATTGAAGACTTGATTTCTCAAGGCAATGGAACCGATACAGTCACTTATCAACCTTTTTGTTGATAATTCGAACATACATAAATAAAGACGATATTCGGAACATTTTTAAAATGCGCATCTGTTTCATTTATTCGTTTAACCATGTTTAACCCTGAAACTTTGTTACATTCTAAAATTATAGGTGACTGTTTAAGTTTGACAACCCTATTAACTCCATATACCACAGACAAAGTGAGAGGATGCATCTAGGATGCCAGCAGCGGCAAGTCGGAGACGTTGGCTCTAGGCGCACAGGGAATACTAAATCAGATCTAACTTTAGATAAGAATTGCATAGGATCATTTTAATATTTAAAAAAGAAATTGTTCACCTTAAAAATGTCTCAAAATAAACCGGCTATCATAATACTAATTGGCACTAATTGTGTGTGTGTGTGTTTTTTTGCGATATTTTTTTTTGTCGATTGCATATTCTATTATAGTATTTTTTTATTAGATTTAAAACTTTCTGCTGTAAAAAAACAAATATTAAATTATTTTACGATTATTCATATTTACATTAAAAACGTTTTTTAAAAAAAAGAAAGTAACTGATTTATTTTGAAAAACTGAAAATTATTTCGTGCCTATTGAATAAAACATATATAAAATAGTTAAATGAATATCAAAATTATTTTAATAGTGAAAGTATTATAATATCTGTTATATTATAATATACATTGTTTGAAGTCTTACTTACTAAGGTTATTAATTTCCTTATTCGAGACATTAATAGCATTTCTTTTACCAACTTGACAAAAAACACTACCTTCAAAAATCTATTTAAAATAATTCAAAAACAAAATCTGTTGTTTTTGTAGTATCAAAAATATATCATACCCAGTTCTGTTTCCCTTGAAGGTCTCATTTTTTGACTCGACTGGATATTTAATGTTTCATGAATATGAAACATTAAATATCGAAACAAAACATGAATATGTTTTAGATTATACGTTCTTTGTTGCTGTAGCTGAAACCGACTACAAAAAAATTAATGACTTGTTTTTGAAGTCTGTTCAAACAGATTTTTTAAGGCGGTTTTTATTTTTCTTTTTCCTCTTTTTCTAAAAGTTATTCTATTTCATATTTCTTAGTTTTCGAGTTATTATAACTTTATAATTCATTTAAATACTTTACATATGCTTTATTGTTCACTGGTAATCATTCCAGGGTGGTAACATTCTAAACTACTAAATTACTTTTATATAAACTATTTAAATTATACCTGTTCTTTATAACACAAAAGTTCTATAGTTCATACATAATCACATTTTAATTACACATTGCACATTAAACTAATTGTTCACTCTGTTTTTACTACAATCGCTAAGAGATGCGATGTGTTCCTGCTAAGATTGTCACATTGGAATTATATAAATGAATGAAAATATGTAAGTAGATTAATAAGTAATTATTTTATTTCTATATATACTAGGTTTTACTAAAAGCCAGTGAAGAGTAAATTCTGAAGACAAATCGCAGTATTATCGCCTAACTCTTAATCGCTAAGGAGTGCTGTAGCTTCTGGTAAATGTTAATTACCATACATAAAAACTTGAATAACTTAAAATAAGCTCAAACACACTATACGTGTCTATAATATTTGAAGGGTTTTCTCGATTTTTCTGGGATTCCATCATTAGATCCTAAGTTGGTAACTATTAACAGCCTGGAGTGTACGCTTTCAAACAAAATTGACGAAATTATCGCCGAACATATAAAAAATACATATAGACGAACATAAAACCTTCTCCATTTTGGAAATCGGTTAAAAATCAATTACAATTTTGAAGTCAATTGCAGTTGATCTTCTCTAGTTAAGTACCTACGTCGTTGTGAAAAATCGTTCTGAAAAAGCAAAACCATCATGAGTAAATTATAAATATCTATAAAAATATATAAGCATAAGTATTATTTGGAATATACGTAAACCAATACACATGCAAATATGCATAAACACACGCATACACACAAATGAACAGAAGTTTGCAAGCCACCAGTGATTCGCCGGTCATTGCCCTCCATTAATACTCACAACTCCGGAGTAGACCCTTGAGTAGGAATAGAATATGTGATGAAGGGAGGATGGCTGCAGAGGAAGTAGGGTATCGAAAAGGGAAGTGGACCACCGAAACTCTCATGCACTGGACGAAGCGCAACAGCGTAAGCTGTTACCTCACGTCTGTATTTTGTAAGAATGTGATATTTCACTGATCGAGTTGGCCCTATTGCAGATGCAGTTGCAGGCAAGTTGACTACAGCATGGCTCTACCACTCAGAAATTTTACTTTTGAAATTTCTATTAACATTCTTTGAGCCCAAATACTTATCGATATATTGATATCTCGTATTATAAAAAAGATTGTGAAATTTACGACAGATAAGCATATTTACCATGATTGGCACACCGCACCGAACGTAAAAGGATATCAAAAAGTTGCGTATGTCTATTTACACAAAATGAACAGTATGTAAAATAATGGAACAATTTTACGAGCTTATAAACACTTAGTTTTAGAAATCCGATCATCAAAATCCGAAGACCGAAAGAAAACAATCCACTACTATACCTACAATTGCAAAAAAACGTTTACCTCTTAACCTAATAGGCTATACCTTTTATTGACAAATAAAGATTGAGCTAAGTGGATAATGACCAATGACTTTATAAGGATGTCATTTGTAAGATTACATCCTAAATTTTATTGTGACGTATCTCCAAAATAGTACCAAATTTTTCCCTACAATATTGTGCTATTTTCCAAGATTTAACTTATGGTAACACATACTCGTATGTATATGGTTTGGAGGTCGAAATCGTATATCATTACGTATGAATTAAGTTATCAAATTCAGAATTGTTTATTAGAAAAAAGTTGAGGATGTTTATTACTTTATCCATTGAAATTTGGAAGTAGTAGTTGTACATTTCAAAGGTGAAATCTCGATATGCGCCGAAACAAATACCATCCGAATGAAAATGAAACTAAAGTAAAAAAAAGTTAAATGTGCATATGAAAAATAAATGTGTGGCCCGGAGAGCCCGGTCAGGAACAAAGTTTTTTTCAATATAAATAATGCGATGTAGAGAATAAAATCGAAAAGTTTCATTTAACATTTTAGAATAATTAATAGATAAGAAAGACCTTTATTAATAATTAGATAGGAATTAGTGAAATAAAAATCATATAAAGAAATAATAAATAGCAAAAAAGAGATAGTGTGAGAAAGAAAATAGTTTTTTCGTTACGTTACGTACGAATTACATTACGTTACGTACGCAAGCCGCGTTAAGGAGCTCCGTTTCAAAAAATGAAAAAAAAACATTACCCACAAATTCTAACAATTCCACTGTACAAAAAAAATATATTGTAGAATCACACGTTAAATACCTACATAAAATGGGATAGTTTACAGGAACAATCCTCGCCAGTGGGTGTACCGTGGCTCCTGCAATTTACATTCTGAACGTGGCCGGGTGCTCCGCGCGCCGGGGGTCGGGGCGGGGGCGGGGGCGCAGGCGACGCGCACGAGCTCCGGCAAAAAGTCGACTTGCAAAATTGAACATTAGCTCTTGGAAAATGAAACGGAGCGAGACAGTTTATTTGCTAGATATGCACTTCCATTTTAGAACTGTAGTAATATGTAGACTCAAACTTATTTTAGAAAACAATAACCGCTAACTTCGTAACGTAACGGGCGAGAGACGCCGTGAGGTAAGGATCCGATGGAGACTTTTGTAATGAATTTCATAATTCCAAATCGATGTATCTAACAATATTTCATTAAATAAGAATGCCATTTTTGCTTTTGTTATTTTATTTGTTTATCACTATTTAATACTTTAATTTGATTGAATACTTGTTTTGAATAAATAATAAAATAGGTTCTTATTAATTTTGTTCTATGACTTCTTTTTAATTTTAAAATAGAGCTAATTTTTTCATGACATTCAATGATTGATAAATTTCATAACGCGAAATTGCAATTTCTCATCTTAAAATAATTAAAATAACAATTAACAAAATTATTATTATTCGATGTATTCTTATGATTCACCAATATTTTAATATAAAATTACACGATCTCGAACTAAATTTAAAACTTTTCATTGCTTATGAAATTCCAAATATTTGAAATTATATGTATTAATACTCATATAGTACAGAGAAGTAATATAATGTAAAACATAAAAAAACATATAGTACTTAAATTATAATAACAAGACAAATAAATATATCATTCGTATTAAAATTTTCCAAAATGCATTAACTCCACCGATTTAATTAATCCCACGTAAAATATTTAACTTCTAAATAATATTTCTGACAAAAACAACCGTTCCTTCGACATATTTCAGGTAATGGAGAAACGTCAATTTTAAAATTAACACATTGCCGATTGTCACCAACTAAATTGCTTTCGAATTATCAACGATTTCCATTAAATCCTAGCAATTTGATCCAAGTCTTTGTTGCAATTACTTCATCTATTAATTATTCGAACGGACTGTAATATTCGTCGCCCGATTTCAAAGGTGGCTCCGCTTTTACGAGCACTGGGACTAAATTAAAATCGTACCCTTCGTGTGAAATCGACCAATTCGACGAATGCTAATTTGGAACTATCAGTAGGGTCACCAGGCAATCCTAATTTGCTAGATTGCTTTTGTACTTTACCTTTATCTATCACTAAATCATAGTTCCGGTTTTTAAAGTATCATTTCGAGTTTCTTGTGAACTGATAAAAATGAAACTTAACTGTTATATGTTTTAATGGATTTCTATAGGATTATCGAGTTACGGTAAAGTCGAATGCGATGCATAATTATTTTATTAATGCGTACCAAAATAAATTTATTTTATCTGCAATAATAACACCCATTGAAAAGTAATTTATCGAATTTAATTTTGATTTTCCTCCTTTTAGCAAAGAATGAAAATCAAAATCAAATATGGAATAAAAACGTATAATATAAATAGCGAAATAATCATTATTGTTTAATTAATGGTACTATGACAAAGGATTAAAATACTAACGATCTTTGTTCACATTAAATCATCATTATGATTCGCTATATTTTTTGGAATCTCGTCAAGGTTAAAACACAAATTTAGCGAAGTAAAAAAATGCCTAACTGTTTAATTTTTTAAATCGACACTTAATTCATATCCCATGTTTAAAGTGAGAAAGCATGATAACCCTACCTATCAGGAATTCCCTTACAATTGCAACCCTGCCTGTCTCGATACGATGCGACTCGTATGCAAATTCGAACTGATCGTACTCCGTATCGCCAAATAATGGGTCCGCAGTGGCTGGCGAATGTCCGCACAGGGTCGGTCAGTGTACGAGGTGGCCGCCGATTTGTTGGATCAGTGGCTAAATAGTCAATGAAATCGTGATCCTCGATAGACGTAGAGTAGCAGCAGCGCCCTCTGCTTCGGCGACACCGAATTACGTTGTTATGTAAATAAAATCATCCATTTCATTTATCATAGTAATACTTTGGTATAATTACGGAATGCAAGAAGATTGAGGTTGTGCTTCGTTAATGCTTTCATATAAATCAATTAAAAGTTCTACAGATCATATAAATACTTAAGTATGAACTCCGTTTGTGTCAGATACAAAACTTTTTTTAGTTTTTTACAATTTTTTAAAGCTAAAAAATGCACTGAGCACATTTTAGGTACAATCCATTCATAACGATAATATAAAAGGTTCCATCTAAAAGTGAATCTTTCGAAAGCCAATCATTTTTTTTTCTCTTCATATGTCAGTCTCAGTATCACCCTACAAGGTCATATATTGAATGTGCATATATAATAGAATGAATGTAACACGAATAACTCATGTTACATTCGACTATTCTTTTAAGTACGTATTTGTTTTGTCTTCAATTTAAATGTGTTATTAAAAATCTTTTCTCCTCTATATGTAGTTTTCTAAGTGTTCTAAAACTCATAATAGTCTATTGAAAAGTTTACAAGAGTCTAATTATTCTTTATTGTGATTACGTTTATTCATAGATTAAGGATTCAAACAAAGGTGGTTAAATTTCTAAAACCCAGTTAATTTTCAAGGATTTATTTATTTTAAGGGATAATTCCAACTCAGGTTTTCATCAGCTGGTATTGATCTCAACTACCCCATATTCAGAATAATATTTACAATTCCCGATGCATTTTATTCATCGCTTTTAAACCGTATTTAACTTATTTTTTGGTCAAATGTGAAAAACAATATTATTATAATAAAAAAAAAATATTATATCATTATCAATCAAACTGTATATTAGAAACTATTGTATTTAATGTGTTTCTTATTTATCCTAAATCATTTATCAATAACTTGCTATCGCTTATATTGTCTGGATAATTTAGATTGATATAGTTATTTTTAAAGAAATATTCCTTTAGGCGCCTTGATGGTGAAATTTTCATTATTGCCAAAATTCGCATATGCACTTATTCTCGTCATGGATCTGTTTTAACTAGCAAAATTCCTTTTCTAATCCTTTTGATATAAATCCGATAGAAATTGAATTTAATTATTTATAACGCAGACTTTATTTATCTATTCATTAAATAAATTACAACCGCAGACGTAGAAGCTTCGGAAATGCACAATATTTTGGATAAGTACATTTTTTATTTCATTTACTGTTTTTATCTTGTATGGTACTTTTCTTTTTCATTATATTTACACCAAAAAAATATTTATCATACAAGTCCGTAACGTTCTCTTGAATGAATCAAAATTTACACACATAATATTTTTTTAGAAGAAATGAATAAACTGAAAATTGATTTAATAAGAAATATAACTGTTTTTTGTTAAATTTTAATTTATGACAATCTTCAAAGTTAAACTGATTGTCCGTTTTTAACAAAGATACATTTAAAATAAATTGGCCCATAAATATAAAGATATATTTGAAATAGTTTGAACGTTTACCACCTACTCTCAACTCCAATTAATCGTCACCTTTCCAGACCAATCATTATCCAGAAGTGGTTTTCCTAAACTGAATGCATAATGGTGTTCGCCCAAACTCGCGCGCTAATGAGCGGTCGCGCGTGCCAAAACACGAGCCGAACACGAATCCTGCGCCAGTTCGCTCGGCTATATGCTCAGACAAAAAGGGCACACGATGTGTTTCCACTTTGTTGGGACTAAGTTGAAACTGAAACTTTTTTTTTAGGATTCCGCACTCAAAGGATGCCAAGGGGCATCTTTTGAGTGGATCCTTGGACAATTTTTTTTAATAGTTTTTTGTATTCTCAAATAATTATTTTCTAGATAGATAAGAACCTGAATTTTTCCTACAACATATGTTTAACGGTACAAAATATATAGAAAAGATAATGAATCACTACAATGGCGTAAAACGGAGGCAACTATGGCAAACTTGGCTTCCACGGAACTGGTGGAGACACCGTCTTTCACAGCGACGAAGTGTTTTCCACTGTTGTTTTCCATCCGGATGGATGAAAGTTCCTGTGGTTCACTCCCCTCCTATAAACCAACTCCCTTTTATCATACATGACAACGTCTTAAATTAGGTTGCGGCTGGGAGTCACTTTTACAGAAAAGCGTAATGATAACGATATCACCGAACGAGAGAGAGGCTGCCAAATGCCTGCGTCTCTCCCACTCAACTATGATCGGTCTTGCCGCGCGCGCAGCACTAGAGAATTAGTATAGCTTGAAATGCATTAAAAGGTCGTATATTTGTATATAAAACATGCAAAAAAATAAAATTTTGTTAATATGAAATTAGCAGATTCTTTGTATAAATTAATGTTTTAAATATCCTTGTATAAATAAATGTTTTAAATTGTTACTATTATTTCATCCTTTTCCTACTATACGAATGAATATTCACATTAAAATGATTTTACCATTCAAAGTCATTGTCACTAAAACTTTCTCTGTATACCGACTTTATACCAAATTTTTTTTAATATTCAACTACATATACTATAACTTAACACGATCTTAATTTACTATACACATTGATATAAATAAGACTGTAGTGATGCGAAATAGGCTCATAAACTAAATAAATAAATTACAGAATATATATTCTGTTTTTTGTTTTAGTGGAGTTCCACTATAACAAAAATATTAGAGAGTTACTATCTACCTTATATTCCATAGATTTTACACATAAACAACGCTTACACGTCGTTTACATTTTTAAACGCATATTGATTGATTACAATGTTTAAGATATATTTTGTTTGTTTATGTCAGGTTTGAAACGTTTACGTGTCGTTTTTTATAAATGATTTATAACTTAGTTTACCTTTCTAGAATGTCGTGACCACTATTCGCAAGGTATATATATATATCGAAATTCAAGTGCTGGGTTGTCAATTTCGTTTTTACTATCAATGCATTAGCAAATCAAGTGCGATCAATTAAAAGTATTAAAGTGGTTCTGTATTGAAGTATAGTATCTCAGTGTTCCTGAATATATACCTTCTGTTTTTCTGCGTAATCTTTTGATCCTACTTCAATCCTTAATCCTCAGTAGGATTATTAATTTCTTAACAATATTAGTCTAATCTACAAAAGGCTATATGTTCTCCCTAAATAATACGGTGACAATAGATATCATAAGTTAAGTATGAGCTAGACATGTTTTCTAAAATGACAATATCCACCCTTTTCACGAATACGTACTACACGCGTTAAAATAGGATTAAACGCGAAAGCAGCTTATGCACAAGGTTTATGAAAGCACGGCGTGTTCGCTCTCTAATCTAATTCGCTACTCAGCCCGGCGACATCACTCAAAATAATTGGAATCGGTGTTAAGGTTTCAACGATTCAATACATTAAATATGAATCGCGACCCACTCCCATCGGGAATTCTGTCTAACACTAATTTATTCGAGGTCGTTCAATGTACGAAGAGGTAGCGTTGTACGGTTAGGGCGATTAATTGACAGGCTTTAGTATTACACTCTGAGTGTAGAAGCGTGTATTATTTCTGGTTTCGCGTCTGATGGAGACGTACTTGGGAAAATTAAACGAACATGTATATACATGTTCTAATCACTATCGTTACATATGTGGACAACCGTATTTATAGACGTATGGACTGTTCAATGAATAAAGAGACAATCTTTAATTAAAAACATCTTATAATTAAAAGAAACTGGACTACTTTTGTGTATTGCACAGTTTAGATCTACATTTATACAAAATATTTTTTTTTCTTTTTCTCTACAAAGTCCGCTATAATCAATTTTCCATAGTTCTATGTTTCATAGTTCTAAATTTTTAAGCTATTTAAAAACAAATCTGGTTCTACGATTTTTGAAAGAACTTACATTTTTTTTACATATGTTTTTACATCTTCTATAAAATGCCCAAAATCTTTCAATGCTACAATCTTGTCGCAGATTATGAGCACATTGATTTTTGTTATATAAATTCAACGTTTTCGTGACTGTAAATAATATGTGATCTAAGGTATATTGAAAATCGCAAATATTGAACTTTGCATTCATGTCCTGCCAAATCATATATTTTTTGAAAAATCGGGCTTTGGGAATGACTCCGTTTTCATAATTAACATTTCGACGATTAGATACATGGAAAAATTGTTTTCCCGTAACATCTTTTGTGTCCAATGGCACGTAAGTCTCGTCATTGAGGGCAAGAATTTTTTTCAAAGATTTTTCATAAACTTTGCTAATTCCCTTTTTTGATATCGCTTCTTGATCTCGGTAATACTATGGTGCTAATAACTCCGAATATGCTTTTATACCTAGGATTTCTAACCTTATTCAACATTTCTTCAGTTGATGTTTATGGTCTGCATCTCGGACTTAGATAGATGGATTTTTTTTTAAAGGAACGCTCTATTCGTTCAATGTTTCTTAGACTAGCCTTATCAGCTGACCGACCAGAAAGTTTGAATTTGTATGTCCGGTATATTATTTTTCTTAACTATCCGATAAATACACGTTCACCGAGTATTTTTTTAAGGAAAATGAGCAGCAGTAGTAGATTTACCATTTAGTTCACAAAACTGAATTGATTAAAATTAAATTGATTAAAACGGTACATCAACATTTCTTGTTTCATGTCCCTTTATTTTAAAAATGAAACAGCAATAACAAAAATAGTATTGAAGTCAATAGACTATTTGACGATTATCGTCAGTGTATTTTTTTTTAAAGTATTTTTCTATATGACTCTTATCACATCAGTAGAACTGGTCTTTGAATATCCTTATTAAACGCATTGAATAACTTTAAAACTAATGAAAAAATGTGTCCCGAGATTCATAATAAATTTATAAATGCGTTTGAATGGATATGTTTAAATGCATTCTATATCATATTTGCTAACGAAATAAATTACAGAATAGCAAATAAATTAATTCAACAACAAAATAAATTAGCAATAAAATAAATGTCGAAATCGTGAACCGAATCCGAATGAAAAAGTGTTTATGTGTGATTGAGTTTAGCCGGCTGGTGACATATAATAATATAATTAATAGATTTCATATAGAAGATTAATAGATTCAAAATATTTGACAATTTAAAAATCTGTTACGTTTGTAATCATAAATGGAAAGGTAATTATGATAAGTATGTAAAGTTTATTTTAAGCAATGTCTTCTTTTCTTTTACTCCACAGTTCATCTAGCACAATGCGCTTAAAAGCTATTCTTCTTGTGTATAGCATTTCATGAAGAAGAACTGTAAACCAATTTCATTAAGACGCCGAAAAAGGTGGTAGCGAAACTTTGGCGACGGACGAAATTAAGCAATCACTCCACCCGCATGCACGAGGCTGCCGATGCAGAAAAAGTTTTTCGGAGCTCGCAGACTATCTGTTGTTCAGCTTGTCTCACGATTTAAATTGCTGTAATAAAAGGTCAGGCTTGACTTTTAATTAGCTGTGTCTGTTTATATTTCAATATTTTGGTTTTTAAACATGGCAAATTAAACGCACAAATTGTCAAGAACATTCGAAACAGTCTTTTGTAACAAATTTTCATACATTTATCCAGTAATGGCCGTTCAAAGAATCTATTTTTTTATTAAAACACACAATCTGTTTCATCACAAATATGAAATTTTTTCTGTATGTTTGTCCCTAAGGAACTCTTATATGACTGAAGGTATTGTAATGAAATTTTGCATAGTAGTAGATTATATTCTACAATTGGACATAGGGTCCTTTATACAAACACACACACATACACACACAAATATGTATATATATATATATATATATATATATGCTGTTAGAGCACACACTGATACCCTTTATACTGGTATACTGGTGGAAGTGTCAAGTATAAAGGATTCAGTGTAAAGGGATCGACGTGTGTTCTAACTGTAGGCCGTTTTCGGTATGTACTCAGGATCAAACTCAGGATGAAACAGGCGGTATGGATATAAGTTATTTTTTATTTCTCTATTTCTAGTCCACAAATAGAACTATCGTTCGCAAAACCAACACGGAGGCCGGACACCTCATGTGTGAACTGTTACAATATATATAAAGATATTTACATAAAGCGAAATATGCTAAACATAAGACTTAGAGACCGATGTACCATCACCATAATAAAAGAAATAATAAAAATAAGTGACATATTATGAGAACACCTATAGTAAAACGGACCAAACAGACAGACTTTTTGTCTTTCTATCTTTCTTTCTACCTTTTTGTCTTTTCCCATTTTTCCGAAAATGGGAAAAGAGAAAAAAGTAGTCAAATAAGGAGATTGAAAGATGTTTCAACCAAAGGATGGAGAAGATTAGCTCATGACAGAAAAGTGTGGAAGGATTTAGGCGGAACATCATACAACGCAAGTGGTGAGTCACGATCATATTACACTTATTAACATGACTTTTTGAATCACCATTTTTTTTATTTTCAAGTAATCATAAGTTGCCAATTACATTCAAGTGCGCGTAGCCATGTTACCTGGACGTAATCGCCCGGTAAAAGCACCTCAAAAGAGACTAGAGACGTGCTATTATGGATTGAAAATAAGAATTTCATTCAGCAAAAAAAAAACTCATTGGAGATAGTGGACTCCTCAAAGGCTTTAGGGGTTAGCAGAAGATGTCGGCCGCCATTAACTCACAGAAACTAGGCCAGCACCGTTCCAGTGCCGCTCTGCTCTCGTGTCTTCTCAGCATTTGAAACTATTCATTGTGATGAAGAACCGAATCTTATTATACAATCGGCTGTCACTCTTGATTCGACCCATGTCCACCAGCGACCTGCAAATACGAATCGTAGCATATCTCTACGAGCATTGTTTCCTCTCCTCACAAAGTCCTCACAATCTCCTCTCATAATATAATACTTTCAAAAGAGGCAACGGTAAGATTTTCGTCGTCTTTCAACACTTTATACCGTGACTTCATATGCTAAGAGCGGCGTCAGCCGCCTGGAGGTCCACTAACTTTGGGAAGAAACATGCTAGATAAATATAAAACAAGCGTTACCTAATAAGATTCGCGAAAACATTGTCAATATACAATTTTCACTAAATAGCAATTGTTATGCGTTAATCTTCATAAAAAACTTATTTTTAAAACTATATATGTTCGATCTTAAATTAATTATTGGGATGAATTGATACCCTTCACTAATTACACATCTACCGCCACTCGCGCACCGGAGCGAGCGTGGAACGGACGCTCTCGAAAATACAAAACATTCAACCTACGAGCACTCGTCATCTTGTGATCCGACATCATTTTAGGAGCGCCGTGCGTTTTTCTTCAACCGTTCTTCGAGGAAAACCGTGTTTTCCCATCATAGTCACACCGTTTGTGATTATAACCAAGCCACTACAAGACCACGACGAGTCGTCCCTGTCTGGAGTGAGAAAACGACTTCGGAGCATGCTCCAGGAGTGGCGGTGAAGAAAATTGGTGAGTGAATCTTTTTATTTTAAACGAGATTGAGAATTGAACATACAGTCCATTATTTTATTTCATCGTATATGGTACGGAAATTATACCCAACCAGAACATTGGCTGAATAATTATCCCCCAATATATACAATAAAATCATTGTTAATATCACCATGACATAAATAATGTCATATCCATAGTTACTTACTTTGCATGTTCTTTGCAAAGGTGTCAAAGGGACCCTATTAGTCCTATTACTGAGATTCCGCTGTCCGTCCATTCGTATGTTACAGGGCTCTATCTCTTAAACCGAAATAGCTAGACACTTGAAGTTTTCACCATTTACCTATTACTGTGGCTGTTATAATAAAAAAAATACCAAAAATAAAATAAAGTTAAAAATTGAAGGGGGTCGCCATACAAGAAACGTGTGTGAATGTTTATATATACACCAGAAGAATGACAATTTGAAGTCGATTTTTTTTTTATAAAAAGCTAACTATCGCAGAGTAACATAGTCTATATTTATTTGTGTTATAGCAGGATGTTCCTCCGACGTCTCTCTAATAGAAATCAATAACTAAATTAGAATCGGAAACAGAGTCGAAATCCAGACCAAGAACAAAACCGAAAGCGGACCCCCATGGCCACAATGAAAACGAAACTGAAGTATAAATCGAGTGTGGGACGGGACTCATAATCAAGAGCGTATTGGAATCAGGGAATGTACCGGGATCGAAATTAAGATGAGGACTGAATCTGAAATTGACAGCAAGATCGATCGATCTAAAAAATTAATAGTTCTATATGGAGAAAAGCCGCGGGCAGGTACTGAAGCAAAGACTGGATTTTAAACATTATTATACGGTTGGAACGCTGGTTAAGAGCGTCGCTTTGGAACCACAATAGTTGCCCAGTTAGGTCGGAACCACGACTGTTAACATATTAACAACTAATGAGTTTTTAAGTCAAATGAAACTTGTTGGAGCGCATTAAGCCGTCGGTCACGAACCTCCATATCACATTAGATCAGCGTGGAGGACTTACGAGCCACAACATTGAATAAGAAATAAAAAGATAGTGCGAAGGCAAACCTCGAAAGTGGTGTGATTTAAACCTGACATGATGTACATAACAATGTCGTTTACGTTTGGGTTCGCTTTCATTTGTAAGGGTTTAAAGCACCCCTAGCGGTCATCTTATTTAACCTAAAATGCCTGTAGCGATTACTGTAAATGCATGCAGGACGGCAATATGTATAAGCTCACACTCGACCGTGTGTTATGTCGATCGTATTGAATGCGTGACAAGACGTGCATTTCATGGGCTTTTGGGTCGTCGGATATAGCGTCGGATTGAATGAACAATATCGCTCTGAGGACGTTCATACGTGGTGGAACTTACTTCTGTTGCTATTATCAATTGTGCAAGTTAAATTAAATATTGCTACATATACATAAAAACACCTTGATGTTTCCAGAACCAAGTAATGAGCAACAATGTGTCAAAAAATAAAATGTACGGTTTATTTATTATTTACTTTTTGAATATACTGAACTATTATTAATTTTAATGTGAATTATTGATAGGAATACAAATGTTATAAATGCAAATCTGTGTCTGTTTGTTACATTCTCATGCCTAAACTGCTGTACTGATTTCGTTGAAATTTGATACGGAGATAGTCTGACATGAGGGAACATAGGATATTTTTTGTATGTTTGTCTCTCTATTCGTTTCTGTATTTTTCATTTCAATAAGTTAAACTTTGTAATTCCAGCATTTTATAACATATAAGCTGATGTTAATTATTTTTCTGTCTGATTCTATACCTAGTTATAACTCGACAATGACTTAACCAATTGTAATTTTTAATTCATTGTCACATGAAATATACATTACTGTTAATTTATTTATGTGTTTGTCTATATGATTCCTTATAACTAGAACATGAAAACGTCATTTTTTTTTTATTGACCATGCTTAATGTTTAATTTGTTTAGAGAAGCAGCGACGTTAAATTGGGTGATGAGAAGTTAAAAAGAAGGAGGAGGTGAAGATATAGAATGTGAAAGTGAAGTAGAACGAAATAGAAAGTGTCGAAGAAATAATGTTCAAAAGAGAAAAAAATCATAGACCTACACTCGATTTTTTAATCATGACGCGCGTGATAACTATACAAAGAGCGAGGAAGTGATGAAAAGGGAATGGACCGGTGGGTGAGGAAGGACGTTGAGTTGCGATAAAAACTCTAAGTGAAAGATGGAAATCCATGCGGGTAAAGTCGCGGACTGAAAGCTAATTATTCACAAGTCCAAGCTACTGAAAAAAGGATCTATTGTGATTATTCAAACAAAATCCTAGCTTTCATCATTAATAATACGCGTTTTGCGTTATTGCGAAGTAACCAAGACAGCTACGGTATGACGTATGCAAACTATCGCCATGAAGTGAGCCCAGTTTGCGGCGTACCGAATGGGGGTCACTCGATAATTTAGCCAATGAAACAATGAATAAGCACTTCGTCACGAATTAAAAGCACTTCAGATCAACGGAACGGACCCTTGTCAACAAAACTTTCAACGATGTCGGTTAACCCGGATCAAACTGTTTTTGTGTCCGGCCCTAATGCAATGCATCAAGTGTGTGAATTGACCCTTGTAACGAAATAGTTTTGTCATACTTCTTTATTTGTATTTATGTTCCGTTCATTTTTAAGTTTGCTGTTGAGCTTAGGGATGCATCACGAGATTAAAAATCACTTATAAGGCTAAAAGAAGATGTCTTTTCCTTCTTAAATATCCAGTTCTTGTGGATAAATGATATTATATGATAATTCGAAAACTTGAAAAACTTAAAAAAAAATTATTGTTTGATTCAAGATAATTTCCTTGACAATAAATGAATAGGAAACAGCAGAGAAAACCGTAACGGTCGGTCTATTGTTATGCAATCTTTAAGAAATTAGTTCAAACGGATCAAACAATAAATTTTAAACTTAAGTCACGTTAAGTCATTTGCTCCTTGCCTCGTAGCTTAAGTTGAACCATCGCTCTTAAGCGCTGTCATCGCATTGGTGACAACGGTCGTCGACAGCTCCCAACTCGAGCTGGGCCAGCTCAGATCTAAAATCTAAATTCGTCGTTCTGAATTGAAAGATTTAACGAGAGCGTACGCCGTGTAGAATGCCAAAAACCCGACGCGACAACTCAGAATCATGACAAATATGTTGAATTAGTCACCTTAAATACTCGTCTTCGACGAATATTAAACTACGTTAAACTCAAATCGGTGAACTTAATTCGAGTTAGCCCCGCTAAGCGATTAAGTAAATGCAAAACTGACTTTTCTTAAATTTTTCGCCTTTCAAAGAGTTATAGCTCTGTGAAAAGAATCCGCTAAGCCTATTATCTAAGAGCTTACTACATCACTGAAGCTTTTTTTCTGTCTCTTCTTAAAATGTCTAAATAATTTACAATTTTTTCTACTGACTTTTATTTAGCTTTATGTGTTTTTAATCCAAATCTAAATTTGAATTATAAAGCTGCATATACAATTTAAGAACACGATTACGCAAAACTGCAAACAAAATAACATTGTTTATTTATCTTTTTTCTACGTATTTTTTTATTTTATAGCCTATTGTTTATGACAATATTTAAAATTAATTATGAATGTATTGATATTACATTTATTTCTTTGGATATGTATTTATATGATATTGCAATAACTTCATGACAATAACTTAATCCTGCGGCCAAGATCGTCTCTTGGAAATTTAACTCTCCAATTCCTAATATATAAACGGGATGCTACAATAAAATTGTTTCTCGTCATCAAAAAACTCCACAAAAGCTAATGGTGTAGATTTATAACAAATATAATTAATTGGACAAATAACAAAGACAAATTCAACGATCTCTAAAAAGGAAATGATTCCATACAGACATAAAGTTATTACTTCATGTCGAAATGCAACAGCGGGAGTTGTTGTTTCCGCTGTTGCATTTCGTTCAGTAAGTGAGAGTTCCGATAGCCCACTCCTCCCTTTATTAATCCATTCCCTCCTCCATCAGATATCCTATTCTTCCCAAGAGACCGGCAACGCACTGGGTTGACTTCTTTGAAGTTGCTATTGTCCATGAGCGACGGAGTCTATCTACACTCTGATGGCTCGCATATCCGTTTGCCCCTTGTAAATGCTATACCAAAAAAAGAAATTAAAAATAAATAATAATGAATTTTTATAATAAAATAGTTGAAGATATAATCACACTAAAATAATAAAATAACAGTCTGGCAGCGACAGTGCTGAAAATAAAACCAGTTTAATTTACCTAAATGATTCCGAAATTGCGGGATTGGAATATGAAAAACCTCTTACTTTATATTGCAAAAACCAATTAACGTTTATGATCCTCGCGAAACTGTTTCCACCGCAGTTTTACCTTTGAGCATATGCCGGTATAGACCATATCCATTCTTTTATTTTTTGAAATCATAAAATAGAATATACTAAAAGAAAACTGATCAATTGTGATACATTCTCATGCACCAAAAATTCTGTACATGTAGCATTTAATTAACTGGGATTTATTGATTTAGGAGTCTTATGAATATAAGATTAAAACATTTTTTTATTTTTTTTAAGAAGTGAAGTTGCAGACTTATAAAGCTATATAAGTCTGCAACTTCGCTTTTTTTTTTTAAGTCTTATCGGCTCTCCTATTGTTCGGTGCAAAGAGAGAATGACATTGCTTCAGTTTTCAGTTTTAAGGACAATATAACAAAACTAAAAAAAGAACTATAACTGTATTGGAATTTTTAAATCAAATTATACCCTAAAGGTTTCATAAAACAATAAAGTAGAGATTGATATTATTCCGCAGTGCGCTTGCAACCTAAATAAATTAATAGTAAAACAAAATTCCAAAAAATACCGTATGTTAAATGTTTACGTCTTGCAGACAATGAAAAATGTTCGAGGTGACTAATCAAACGTTATACGTACATATAGGTAGATATATGTCGAAGTTTGAGTGCTGGAATTAGTTTTATTTCTGCTATTAACGCGTTCGCAAACCAAGTACGATCAACTATAAGTAATCGAATGGTTTCGTAGTGATTTTTTTTAACTTAATATTTCGGAATATACGCCTTCCACAAATAAAATCTCAAATATTTACCACGAACAGATACAGGCAAATGAATTTTAATAAAACTATGTCCAAATTCAAGTCTAAAACAATAATAATCACCGAGAGGAACATCTGTTCTGTTCCTTTGTCCGTGAATTACACAGCGAAAGAACAGACCAATCAGAATAAAAAACATTAAACTTTCACCACATTAGGTTTGTGCGTCCGTTTAAGCCATTGAACGTCAATTGCTGTACTGGACATAAGCCTCGTCCTATATTTCTAAGATACACCATCACCTGTCACCTATGGTGGCCTGCAACCATCACCAGATCTTCAGTTCGGTTAGGTTAGGTTAGATTAGGTTATGTTAGGGCCCCCGTCCGTCCTACGCTACGACGTCCAGTTCATGATCACTATTTTGCTCAGTGGGTACCGGTTCTACAAGTAATGTGCCCTACCCACAGCTACTTGAATTTGACGAGTCTGTAAGCCATGCCCATTACCCTGGTTCTTCTGGGGATTTCATTGTTCCGTATTTTTTTTTTGCAAATAAACTGATAAATTATATGATAACTAATAAAGCATCCTCTTACCAATACATAACGAAATAGGGCTACATTTGTTTATATTGAAATTGTGACAATTTTGCGTTTAAATAAATCGGTGAATTTAAAATAATTGAATCTCTTATTAAAATTTCTAATCATAATTTTTTTATAACTACAGATGACATTTTGACGTTGCTTACAACTAAAAATGACAAACGAGTAGTCATTCTAAAAATTGTGGTTGGGGAATTGAGACTGGCATTTGAGGGTTGTTAAATTAATTTTTATCTTAGCATCCAGTACATTAACAAGTGAAATGCCATAAATGGAAAATTGTACTAGCGGTTCCATAGTGCGCTTTTATAGGAGTAAGATGTATGAAAACTAACATGTGTATTTTCTGTTTTACTTTAGTGTTTACTTTTTTCTTATATTTTTTCTAATTTACTACATAATATTTAATTACTATATATTATATAATAATTTACTACATAATATATAATAATAATATATATTTACTATATAATACCTAATAATATATAAAACTGTATATTTTTTTTAATAGTATATGGATGTATATTTTCCTGTCATATGGATGTGAATCCTGACGTATAGTCTCTCAACGGGTACATTGAACTAATCTATTACAACTTTGTTTCCGAATGCATCAGTGAGAGACCGCGTTCAACATTCGTATATGATTGAGCTGCCGAACTAGAAATACATTGTGTAGTCTCTCGAATGCTGCTCTGTTGAACTGAGTTCTTCGTACGATTTCTATGTCGAAGTTGAATCTGGTGTTCCTAAAAATAAATGATGTACAATTTAAAACGATAAAACAAAATCGTTTCTTTAACGCTCTATTGACAATAAAAAGGAAGTATCTGAAAATGAACATATTAAGCTGGATAACTGCCGGATGCATTTACTATAATTTCATCGTTTACAAACTATACAAAGAAAAAAATAAAGAGTTTCATTATTCTAGATAATCTTTATCCGTCTCAGAAGCGATACTCATAAGCAGTAAAATTTTTAGACATGTTTTCTGCATTTTTTAACAAACGGTGTATCAAAATATTAATTTATTTTCAATGTAGCAGAGTAAATCTACAGGAATGTCACTAATCAGAATAAATAGCGAATCGGCAATAAATAAACACATCAAAGCTCTTCGCATGGTTTCGAAACGCCTTAGTGTAGCGAAAGCGCCCAAAACAAATCCCGAGACACATTCATAACACTTAGGTAGCCGAACGGAATTTCAATTATATTCCGCGCGAAGTATCCGGCCGCGCGCGGCGCTCTCTCGTGTTTACATTTTGTTAACGGAATGAGAATTTAAAGCAAAATTTCTTAGCTGCAAATGTGCGTTAAAAGCCGGGGCCCGGCTGCTAGAAGGGAAACACTTCCAGCGGAAAATCGCGGCCTCCTTCGGGACGGGCGTCGCGCGAGTTTTCCTGCATCCGACCTTAAAGTTTGATATTATTTACAAGCGTCCGATACCGGCTTCGGTATCTGAATAATTTATCTAAGGCTGAGCGTCAAATATTTAACCTTTTGCTTCGAAGCGTCTCTTGTACGAAATCAAAATTTCATATGCTATAATCAACGTAATGCGTGTACAAGTAATGAAATATGTTATGTGTGCATTTTTTATAGAGAAACAGCGAGAAAATCCAATTTGGACGTACACGTAGGCGGTTTCATAAGTAACAGTTAATCATAGTTTCTTGTAACTCTTTTCTACTTTTGATAGAACGCCGTACACATTAATATTTTGTTTAGCAAAACGGTAACCAGAAACTAAATGTTAAAAAATATTTTTGATGTCAAACTTTTATTCAAATTCTCTTAAACAGAAAATAAACTTTGTAGTAAACTAAACCTATCATTTTGTTGCATTATACAATTTTTATATGATATAAAAGCTGGTCACGAGAATATATAAATTTCATGACCAAATAATGTTGTATAGAAGCGCAAAAACCCTTATGGTCACGTTTGGAAACTGTTTTTATCGTAGAAAGTCATACATCTTTTGATAACAAGAGGATCCACCCAACTTAACAAAGTACAATGTGTCATTTGTGATATTCTCGCTACAATATTTTATATTAAGATTGGTTAATGTAACAAAATGATAGGTTTGCTTTACTTCAAAGTTAACTTTTTTTTTAAGAGAGTTTGTTTAAAATCTTGTCATTAAAAGTATATTTATTCAATTATTAATTAATTTGTTTAATTTTTGCTTTCACTTGACGTGTTTCTGATTCCATGATAATGATGCCCATCTTGCCGAATAACGCAAGTTATGGTGTGAAGCCAATCGTTATTTCGTTGAGGAGTTCCCTCGACGGAAGCCAACCCTGGGTGCAGCAGCCACGCCATAATGGCGTTAAGAACGGACTATCACAATTAAAGCACTTCCAAATTTTGTTCATTGTTGAGGTGTTTCCTCACCAGTAGCCAACCCATGGTGCAGCAGCCATTTCATAATGGCGTCTAGAATAGGCTATGACAATTAAATGCACTTACTAAATATCGTGCCTGTGCTGTGCATCGTTGAGAAGTTCTCTCGCCAGAAGCCAACTCTGAGCGCAACAGTTGTGTCATGAGAGCTTAGAGCGGGCGATCACAATTAAATTCATATACAAACTTTCGTGCCTGTGATGTTCACTGTTGAGGAGTTTGCTCGCCGGGAGTCAACTTCGGGAGTTCAATCAAGTCATGTTTACTACATAAATGCATTGTCATCGAAATTGAATTACATATAGAATCTCAATTTCGTACGGTAAGAGGAAGTTGTTAAAACTCAGCTTGCATAATTTGACCTAAACAAAGGTACAACTTTTATTGCACGTTACTAAATAAAAAAAAAAGTTATAATAATAACAAATATGAAATTCTCCAGGTTATTGGTGATATCGGAATCGTGAGCAGCGAAGATCAAATCGAGAACACTAAAATGCGATTTATTTTTTCAAACTTTTTTGAAACTTTTTTCATTGCAGTAAAAAAAAATTAAAAAACGATTTTCATATCTCTCAGAAATAAACAGTCAAACAATACAATTTCGAAATATTTCTAGTTTGTTCGTTCAAGATCTCCACGATCAAACAACCCTAAATCTCCCATAGCGGACAGTGAACTGCAACCCTATGGGTCATGGCCACCGCACGAGGACCTTTGTTACCCAACGGCTATCGGTTCTATGAGCGATCGAGCCTACCCAGTGCCATTTCAATTTGCACTTCTTCCCTAGATCTTCTCGTTAAAGATTTCATTTACACAAAAAAAAAAAAAACTATTACTATATTTAATGTTTGATCTTATTAACTAAGGCATCATTAAGAGCAAACATGTAGAATCCGTATTCTCAAAATATAAAGAATAAATAAGTATTTACGGAATAAATATTACGATATTAGCTGATTAAATCTGTCTCCAAAGCTGTTATATAAACAGTTCAACGTTTTAATTTTTTTTGTATATATATATATATATATATATATATATATATATATATATATATATATATATATATAAAAAAAAATAGCCGTATATCCTGTAATAATATATTGATAGTTTTCACAAACAGGTTGGCATTTTTTTATCCTTTTAAAGTACGTAATTCTAAAAATCCTAATTATAATATGTTTAAAATATATTTAATTAATGACCGCACTGACCCGGAATTGAAGGCAAGGTCCTATGGTTATTATGCAGTAGGATGATTACACTTAACACAAAATGAATAATAATTGTAAACATTTATTTTTAGAGTTTTTTTTTTCCAGAACTTGGAATAATATATGTTATATTGATGTAGTTTTAATGTCGTCATCTTTAATTGGATTTCAAATTGGTCAACATATTTTTCAAAAATTTGCTCATATATGTACTATATAAGCTTGTATAAAAAGATTGATGAACGTCAGTGAAGCAAGAGTGATATGCAAAGGTCATACCTAACATGTGGAAATAAATCTATAGCCTCTGCCTACCCTTCTGTTAAATAGGCGTGAGTTCATATTGTTATTATATTGTACATGTCTAATTCTATTTATATATTATAATTATTAGAAAACATTTATACAATTTTATTGAAAATGGAAGTCGCCCTTAATACATTTTTTCGTTGTCCCTTTCACTTTAACCTCTACATAACTTATACAAAACGAAACAACGTCGCTTTCGCCGAGTAAGACACGTCCGTCTCGATCTACTGCATTAAGTAATCTAAGTCAGAATCAGCGATAGGCGGCGGCGGCCTTTAGGCGAGAGACGTCATTAAAACTTTTTTGGGCGGATAACACGGTTACACTTTTTCAACGCAGGATTCGCACAAAAGTTATCCGCTCTGTTTGTACACGGATTGTTTTACCGAGAAAAACTGCGGCCTATCCTCCGAGGGTCGCCCTTCCGCGTCGGGCGCGGCGGCCGTCGGAGAAACTTTGTCTCGTCTTGTATCTTATGATATTCTATGGATTCTGCGTGTATATATAAGGGTTTTGTTTTAGATTACGGAACTAAATATTACTAGTTTCGGCAAAGTATTGGTACTTTCGCTAATGTTTTACCACTTAACAGTAGTATTACAATTAAGTAATTTGTTCATTTCATCAAGGATATGGAGACTGATTCCCTTTAGTACACTAGTGCAGTGCACTAAAGGGAGGCAGTAGTGAGACTTCATGCAGATTATGCAAGTAAGTTAAGTTGCAATTCCTTAAATTTCCACAAAGTCGATATGTGTTTGAAATTTTTTTCTTTTTGAATTCAACGGTAATTTTCCAAAGACTATAACAAAGCAAAAATAATAATTACAAAGAGACATCACTTATTTACTGTACTTTTGCTTCTATCCTTATCGTTTAAAGACATCTGGCTAAGGTATATTGGCAGTGGGCTATTAACATATACATATGACACTGATCAAAAACGCTTTTATTTTGAATAACAAAAAGTGTTCAAATAAAATACGCAAAAATATCTAAAGAATCCTATAAAGATTTTACATAAATATTATATTCTAGCGGTGAGTTAAGCCGCAGAGTTATGAGCAATAACACGGAATAAATTATTATATATTCTAATATTCATCTTATTCGCAGTCTCAAAGTCGACCCCTATCTCTGTCAGTTCTAATCTCGTTTTCGGTCCCGATTCGATGCGATACAAATACTACTCAATTCTCTACTTTCGTTTCTGATAGCGGTTGAGATTAAATAAATAAACTGAATTCGTAGACATTTTAATTCGTAATCATATTGTTTTTTGCTTTATATATTTCCGAATATATTAAAGATTTTGTAATCGTTGTGTAAATAAAATCGATGCGAGAGCTCGGCCTGTTTCGAATCGGCCTGCTTCGAATAATGGCCTGCTTAAACCTGTAATATCAAAATGAAGTCTTTGATAACCGTTAGTTTATATTCAAACACATTCGGTTTTTTATTTCAATACCACTGTCAAACAGATTCTGTTGTTACAAAGAAACTTTTCTATGAAGCTAATGAGCAAACTATAACACGTAAGATGTTATTTTAAATAAGTTATACTGTATATATTAGATAATATAAAATAGAAAATTAAATTCATTTTTTGTATTGAAACATACTAAAAAAAAATACGTTATTCTTACGTGTTTTTACTATTGTTTACAAATTGTTTACACCAATGACACTTTTGAAACATTTCCCTTGTTAATTTGTAAAAGATCGTTATAACTTTATTAATTACATAAAAATATTAATCAAGTATTCACTAAAACTTTCTGCAGCTAAGTTATATGTAGTTCATCAATATTATGTACTAATAGTTCAGATGGCTGTGCTATGTAGAGATTTTTTTTTTCAAATAGGTTTTCCTCGCAAAAAGGTACTACATTCTGACATAGCTTTCCTCATGCTTTTTTTTAAATGTTAAAGCTTACAATCTTTGAAGGTCATTATAAAAAAGTTGACTTAGCTAATTCTTCTTCAACTAAATGCACGAAATGTTAAAATGATACTAATACAGTTTAAAATCATTTTTATTTAGAGAACCTTTGCATTTTTATTCGTGCATATATTCTTTTGAATAAAATATGTGTTGCTATATAGTTAACTGAAATTTAGGCAAATAAATATTCATGTCAATCGCCTAGGAAAGGTTTCATTTCTTAAGGCCAACAAAACTAACATTGAGGAGCTGTTGTTGATTCCAAACACTTAGACTAATTAATCGGCTGTTTCCTGAATCGTAACATTCAGCATACTTTTTACTTAATGAAGCAAGCAATAAAGTACGATCTCTGACGCCCAGGGTTGCTTGGTTTTACTTTTCGATATTGAATAAATGAGGTGAACACAAATTGCTCAATCTAACTGTAGTGAAATTAAATGGACATAGGTAGACATCAAATGACATGTGTGATTTACATTACAGCCACGTATGTTTTGGTAAAGCTGCCATATGCAGAATAGAAATATTTATTAACATTTATTTAAATAAATAAATGTTAAAAAAAAGTTAACAAACATTCATTAATACTTACGAGTGTAATAAAAACAATTACTGGTCATAAAGTAATATAAAATAAACATAAATTTCAATTATTCTTAATTGTATGTATTTTGTTACATACAAAGAATCTGTTTCGTTTGTGAGTTGTGTCTGAGTGTCTGTTGTGAATGAATAAATATATTTTGATGAAGATGCTTTTATTTTAATTTAGTTGGGCTTTTTAAATCGCCATTTTAAAAATTACGTTATTTTTAAAGATGATGAATGTTCCAGATTCTTGTAAATTGTTGTAATATGTATCTACTATAAATTATGCATTACAAATACGAAATGTGTATGTACGAACTAATTTCCAAATTCATTATCTATAATTATGATAAGATATGCTTTTCTGAAAGGAATTATTTTAAAAAGTATTATATTTCTTTTGTAAGATAATCAACTCACCACCATAAACATTTTTCAAGGCCACTTCTAATATGTAATATCAATGCAGTATTGATCTCGTTCGTATGAACATTATAATACATAAATATTAAACTAAATCCAAAATTCGTGTTTATTCATTCATTAAAATAAAATATTCGTTACTGCATACGGTTAAACAAAGACCGCAGTAACAAGACACCGTTTAATCGTGATACATTATTTCATATAAACGACAGCGAGATAGCATTAAATGCGGGAACATTTCTAAAGTTAGCGATTTACTGTAATATCGTATGAATTCAATGGCGATGCTTAATAAGGAGGCAGCCCTGGCGCGCGAGCCGATTGCAATCTTCTAATGGGCCGGACCGCTCAAGTGTTCAGCTGAATTATTGTCGGCCTCCATTATGTTTTTCTGCACCATGAAAACACTTGTGATGACTTCTGTAATATCACCAGCTATCTGAAATTGATTTTTTGTTTGGATCTGACGATATCTGATAATATTTGAAATTGATTTGTGTGAAAATGGTTTTAAATCAACTTGACTATAAATTTGATCTTTTTGTTATTATTTAAGATGTACTTATTGTCATAACTAATAACTATATCTTAGTTCACGTTCGCCTGCGGTTCAGGAAACTAAGTTCAATTTCGTGCATCGGCTATTTGAAGCTAATTCATGTATTTGTAAAATATAATACTATACTAATTATCATTTGATTTAACGGCTGGATAACGAAACATGCAAGTATGATAAAGAGAAACAAGACATGCAAGCAAATATGATATATAAACTTGCACATCGGAAGAAGTTTGAAAAAAAAATCGCAAATATGTGACTTGCAAAAACCATTGGAGCTTCGCGTGGGCTTATGACCTGACAAAAGCCCTGCTCTAAGGAAACTGGTCGATATTGATAGGTACTTTAAATAGAGATCATATGAATTGCTTTGCTGATTGTTTTTGTGTAATATTTCATTCGATGCCTCTATGAAATGTTACATCATTACAGAAAAGAATTTTAAATTTCAATCTGAGTTCAGAATCCGTTGACGTTTTAATGAATAATCATTTTAAGTTTAAATGAGTATTGTTTTGTGTTTTATTTATATACCATCTTCCAATCTGAATTTTTGTTTCCTGGATGACTCCATTAGAATTTTTTTTTCAGGTGTCGCTCACCAGGCTATACAATACAATGTGCAGTATGCATTCAATGATTTATTTGCAAAATTATTTTCGGCCATTAACAATTTATTTGAGATACATGAAGAAATATATTTTTTTAACACTCATTTGTTAATTAATTGCTGACTGTTAAATTTAAAAACTAAACACATCAAAATACATTGTTTTGATTTCATAATTAACCGTTGACCAATATAATCTTAGAGATACTGGCATTTGTGACATTAAATCTAATGTCATGAGTGCCAATATTTCTAAGATTACTCACATTTTGACGTGTTTAGTTTTACTGTTAATTATACTCACGAATATACAGAGAGATGAGACTTACGATTTCCTCGTCCATCAGCGTTGTATATCTATCGAAATTCATATACATCATTGCTTTAATACAACAGATGGGTTATTTCTTATTTCATTAATATTTAAATTTATTCCCATAAGGACCAAACAATACACGGGGATTAGAAAATTTTAATAAATAAAAGGTATCTTCAGTACGCCGTCGGTGAAACCGTTTTCAGCGCTGAAAGGGCCTAAATACCGCACTTTGAAATTAACAAAGAAACAGCAGGTATGTTTTTCATGGGGGCTCAACCCGTGTGGTGTTTAAGCATCGGGCTGGCCCCGGGCGCGCGACAACAAAGGCGGCCGGCCGCGGCCGCCGCGACCGCAGCCGCTGCCAAACGAGCCACTACACACTGTAATTATATAGAACACCTGAAACATGTTAGAAACAGGTGTACTTTACGTGATGTTACCGTATTCTTGTAAATATATATATAAACATAATTAGTGGAATTTATTTGTAGTCAGTAAAAAGGTGGGATGTCATTAGTAGGCGTGTAGGCATCGAAAGGAATTTGTGTTCCACGGCGGACTAAAAATGTACATCGACCGCTGGAAGTTAGGAAACTCCTAACCGCTCACTACGGCAAGTAAACTTTTTAGGAGTTGTTCTTAAACAACCATTGAGCACGTCATTTTGATAACGTGATGTAAGACTTCATATATTAGATGGAGATTATTACAAACAGCGCAATCTCTATTTTGGCTATGGTGTACCACAAAGACAGAAATTTGCTATGGCGTAATTTATTCGCATATTCTCATTACACTAATAATAGAAGACAAAAAAGGTAATAAGTATGAAAAGATATGAAATCGTGAAGTACAAAAAACATTCAAGTAAATAAAGATCTTCTTATGCAATATAGTATCTATCTTTTATTGGCGCCATAACGTTTTATAATTCGATGAACACCGGCTGCACGCAGGAAAAAGCATGACTCATTGTCGCGTTCCGCCTGAGCCGAGCGTGCGAGCGAGAGCGTGGAACGAGCGATCTCTCTTCCACTCCATCGGCCGATGCACCCGAGTAGAAGAAAGACAGCGGCCGCACACAACCTACACGTGAACTGTTTTGTCAACTGTTTATAAAGTGAAGTGAAAAGTTAGTGTATTTTTCATTGTTTACTACAATCATACAGAAGTTTAAAAAATAACTATGTACTTACAGTTGTTTAACCGTGTTGGCATATTACTTAATGAAAAGTTTCACCTACCTACCTAATTAAGACATCACGTACGTTATGATGAGATAACCCAAAACAAACAGCGTTCTTAGTTTTAGGTGCCTAATTAATTACAAGTCATGTTTCGCACTCGTTCCGGCCGTCTCGCGGCACTCTGTATCATTCCACATAAGACACGCTCCGTCGCCGCCGGGAGCAAAAAGGGACTCGTGGGACAAACGCCCTCTGCGGTTAATTTTGTTTTTAGTCTCCGGTGTGTGCTCGGCGACGTGGCCCAGTTGCGCGAGCGCCCTCAGCGCCGGCCCTCGCGTATAACCTATGTTTGTGTAGTCTCGGATTGGTAAAAATCGCATGTATAATTATTTGTGTTTAATTTACATTGACATAACTTGACGCAATTAAATACTTGTTTTTGTACCGATGCCGAGGCATTTGAGAGGAGGTACTTTACGATCAAAAAATTATTTTCAACACTTGTCAGCAACTATTTAAATGGCTGTACTATGGAAAGGGAAAAATTTTCATACCATTGTACAGATTATTTAATGAAGATTAATTCTGTCAACTCCAAAAATGTCAAGTAATAGAAACAAAAGAAAACATCAAAATAGTTAAGAAAACTTTGCCGTTAATCAAGACGTACGTTATGTGAATATTTTAAAACGCGTTAACCTGTGAAAAATCCATTAGGTTAGTGTTTTTTGGGTTCAGCACCTCGAAATGAAAAAAAGGACCTTCATAGGATCACTTATGTGTCTATCTGTCTGTCGCAGCCAATTTCTTCTGAATCTGCTGGACCAATTGAATTAACATTTAATAGACGTACATGTCTGTGACCCAAACAGAGACTTATAACGTAAACAAATTAATTTTAAATATAGATATCACTTTTGGGGAGTCAATTAGTTAATTAAAAAAAAAGTTTTGCTTGCTGTAGCATATTACCTATTAAATAAAAGCGGTCTTTGTGAGGGTCTCGAATAGTTTTAAAATTAATTCTTAAAGTAATTAGGGTTTTAAATACTTCTAAAAGTAATTATAGTTTTTATATAGTCCTCAAAGTCGATAGTTTTAAAGCTATTCAAGAAAATAGATGGAAATTGACTATTCTTCCCGTTATCTCCGAAAATACTGCGCCTAAAATATAGATATACAATAAAACCGATAAGAAGTCTGAGTATAAATAATTTGCTTAGTTTTAGTTCGTTTTCATGTCCAGTATAAACTGACACTAGTTCAGTACGTGAGTGCATACTTAGCGCATATCAATTTATTTCTCTTATTTTTGCTCCATCGTAAAAGCAATAACAAATACAATCATCAAAAACGGCGTGATCAGAAATCAAACTTAAGGAAAACAGTAAATAAAAATCGGTCAAACGTGATTGGGGCTCGTGCTGAGAATCCACAAATCAACGAATGAATATAATTTTGTTTAAAGTTCTTTTAATTCTAATGTCAAGTTCCGAATACGGAACTCTCGGTGTGCGACTTCGATTAACACTTGGCGGGTTCTTGTTAATAATTTCGTCTCATCACAATAGTAATGGAGTTTGTAAATGACCAGCTTTGGTTGTCATAAACGAAAAATAAATATTATAAATATAATATTCATTGAAAACTTGAGATAACAATTTACATATATAATTACTAAATGGCAATAAGTTATGGCGTTTATCAGAGATAGCGGAGTACTTAATTTTCTATTTTATCTAAAATTTCTTAGCACTAAGCTAATGTGATCTTGTTGGCCTGCAATGTGCAGTGATTGTTAATACTTAGCGACATTCAATCGACATTTTCATTCAACTTTTAAAGGACACCTTAAAGCTTTCTTCGTCTATTTTCTTTATTATATCAGCAATATTAATTGTGTCACTACTCACTTCTTTTCTCCATAATCTTTACTATTCGAAGTTACTCGTAGTTGTATCAGATAATATTAGCTCCAGTGGACAGATAGTATAATCAAAAGTAATTCTTTATTCATCAATTCCGAATACGGAACGCTCGGTGTGCGATTTCGATTTGCACTTGGCGGGTTTTTGTTAATAGTCTCGTCTCGTCACAATAGTAATGAAGTTTGTAAATAACCAGCTTTGGTTGCCATAAACGAAAAATAAATATTATTATAAACGATTTTCATAAAATCGCCATTGTTTCTATAATACATAACGTATCTATTTTTCAACATACATACAGAACGGTTTAACACATGATTATAAATAGTTCAAATTTGATAAAGTTGTCAAAATGGTTGATTATAATTCACCTGCTATTATTTGATTTTTTCCAATTAATATTTCGACAGACGTTTTATTGAAGATTAAAATCCAAATCGAATAATCTATCCAGTACTAGGAAAATTGTTTTCATTATTAATAAAGAGTCTATCATAAGTATGCCTAAGTTTAATACTATTACCCACAATATTTATGATACACACTAAAGCCACAGAAACGATAAAGGACTAGTTTTTAATGTGATTTTTAATACTTTGATTTATCAAAGAAGCCTCAAATATTTCAAGGGCGTAGTGGAGTAGAAGCGGTCGATGCTTTTATAGGACAGTCGGGCCTTCGAACACATCGACCAGTGCACAGACTAGAACGGCTGACATCTACTGTGACAAACAGAACCTCACAAATAACATAAACTGTGTAAACGTATAAAAAAGGTTATGTATTAAATAAAAATAACGAATATATAAATAAAAATGAAGTTTCATTTCTTCCTTCATAAATATGTCCTCGAATATCCACTTTTTCATAACGCTGTAACGGAAAAATATTACAATATTACAGGGAGACTACCTATCTCGTTTTTTTTAATATTTATTACATATACTCTGGGAAATTATTCTATTCACTAATCTGCAACCGGTAAATTTTGTACCTCACCGCACCAACAAATTTCACATGTATTACATCACAAAAGCCTTTGCACTTCATGCCTAATTTTCTGCTGCGTACATTGAAACTGAAAAACTGTTATCCATCAACAGTTTGTCCAGAGATATTGGTGCATTGAAACTTTCAAGAAAAGTATGTACATGTGGTTTTATGTACAGCAATGCGTCGACGGCACGCCCGCGCTGCGGACGTTTAAAGGTGCCGTGGTCATACTCATCGAAGGCGACCCACACGCTCGTTTAAGCCCTCTCCGTAAAGAAAGGAAACCCGCTATCCGCCCTTTGTTTTAATCCAAAGTTATGATACCTCTTTATACATACAATGTTTTTATATTAGGCAGAGGGCGCTCGCTCTTGTTAAAAATAAGAAATTTCTCGTTACCCACGTCGCGGTGGCGTCGCCCCGCGCTTCGCACGCTACAAAGGCATTAAGAACAAAGAAGACGGCAAGAACAAAGTACGATCATAACTCGCTTAGTGTTATGGACGGCTTGTTTATCTAAACAAGGCCGTGAAAGATTTTACTCGTAATCGATAAAGTGGAAACGCAAAGACGCTGAATCTTGCTAGATAAACATTATTCGAGTGTTTCAGCCGAAGATGGTTTACGTTGCCGGGCAGCAAAATATAATATGTACATATTATTTACATTTGTCTTGTCTGTGGAGATTTGATGTATGGGATTTTGTTCGCAACTGTATTGTTTTTTTATATATTATTTTTGCATTATACCTACTTAAATATATGTGTATATAAAAATAATGAAATCATTATTAAACTGTACTATTTCATTCACAACATTTCTATAGAAAATTACTGATACCAACAATTTTAATAATGGTTATGCTCGATATCATGTTCGCGTGACACGGAAACTTTCATGTAGTAAACAATGAAAACCTTCTAATTGTACACTAACTTTTTTCCATACGATAATCTAGTTTCATATGACTGTTTTGATATAAATACTACCAGCACCGAATAAGTAATAACTTAGTTCACGTTGTTTCGGTCAAAATCTAACCGACTGTGCGATACTGTGCGATACAATTATTACCGCATTATGTTACTGCACGCAAAATCTTAATTATTATTAATATTCAATTGCAGTAGAGGCATATTAAATGTTATGCAATTCAAAATTGCATAATTAGTAAGTACAATTTGCTTCGATTCTTATTTTCAAACTTAAGTCTTTAAATTACCGAACGAAAATGGCGTAGTTCTACCAAGTAGTAACGTATGGAATGATATAAATCTACTCCACATAAATTCATTGAAGATGTATTACGAAAATTACGACATAACAAAAATTAATCGTTCTTAAGTTGTGTTTTTTGTAGAGAGTGACATCTTAGATGCACTCTAATAATGTTAGGAAATAAAATACACAATATAGTACGAGCCAAAAAATTTTTAATTAATAAGGGCGTAACGCACTTTTAAATGAATCTACTCTATCCGAGGTTTTTAGTATCTTTCACTTTGTTTTCTTGGAGGACTTGTAGCTATTATTATATAGTGATATAAAATTGCATTTCATAGTATACTAACGGACTTGACCGTAAACACGCAATATTTAAAGACGCGTTTATTCTTCCGTTTTTGTATGCAAACGCTTATCTCTTCCTTTCTCAAAAACTAAAATGTTTCCTATTCCACATACATTTGACTTTTTCTTATCTCATTTGCTCTCGTTTGATCATAAATAACTGTAATAAATCTGTCTTCCAGCTTCGTTCTATCCCTCTTACACTTGAAGCGTCGCCAAAAGATTTTTCTGTTGACTGGTTGACTTTATCCCTCATCATATATTTTTTCTATGTTTCCATCTCCATATATCATTGTGTTGGTTGTATTATTTGCGACTAACTTTATGTCTCATCTCAATTAATTAATTGATGTCTGTCGACCCCTCGTACATGGTCATTTTTGCAATAAGTTTAAAAAAGCAAGCGCTCGGGGAAAACGGAAATTTTGGGATCAACGAAGAGTTTTCAGAAGAAAAGCAAACTGCTAAATCCGATAGGCAAGAAGTTCTGCTCCGTACTACAATCAGACACTAGTTTGGGGTCTACCTAGTCCTTTCTCATGGCTAGTGACACCCTTTGACCCAATGTGCCTAATTCTGAGTGATTTGTAGATGCTTCTATCAGTGAATTCCATTATAAAACGTAAAGCTTTAACATCTATCGATGGATGCCGGTACGTAGTCCAGAACGATTGCTACATCCCAGCCCCCCCCCTACGAGTTGAAAGAAATCAGAAAATTCGGTCGATTCTAAGCCTTTGTTGGACTGCTAGGAACCGCCGTACCTTATACACTTTCGCAATGATTACTTATGTGATAGTGTCTGAATAAAATTTCATATTGTGAACAAGATTTACATACTAAATACATGGTCGATCTATCTAGAATAGATTACTCTAATAAATATAAACAGGCACATTTATTTCACAAAAACTCGAAGGCAGTCTCCGTTTTGAACTTGTACATTAACTAATCTTTTAATAGTTACAATATGATCGGATTTTCCCCTGATCAAAGTCACATGTTACATTTCTAATTCCTAGGGGAGAAATTTCACGGTCTGGAAATACTATGCTCAATAATAATAATATTAACTCACGCTTATTTCCCAAAAGATTAGGCGAGACTATAAATTTCTATATGGTACGATCTTTGCATATCTCTTTTGTCTCACTGACATCCATCAAACTTTTCATGCAAGATCGTCAGTTTCAGGTGCTTAAAATTTAGTTCTTCCTTAATATGCCATTTGAATTACATAATATAAACTTTGTCCCCCACGATGGGAGTGCCCGAGACTAAGCATAGGAAGGGATTTCCTGGCAAGGCCAATACCCTCTTGGCGTTATCATTTTTTAATTACCACGAACATTAAATTTTGTGAGTTTTGGAGAGAGTATGAGGGATAGGGAAAGGATGGTAAGTCAAAAGGATATTGAGGTTTAGGAATGGGAAGGATAGGATAGAAGGATACTGTCATCCCTGTAAGGAATAGTAACTGGGACAGACAGCAGCTCGAAAACTCCGGGTGCGCGCGCCGGTGTGTCCGTGTGCCTCAAAGCCGGACAGACTTTGTTCAGGTAGACACTCTGCTTCTGATTTTGATATCTAATTTGATAAATTAAAGTATTTTTAGGCTATTGCATAGCTTTTATCGCGAGCTTTGAGCGCGACGACCGAATCAAGAAATTCCGTAACGAAAATAAAACCTAACATCCCCCACTTCGCCTACCATATAGCTCGGCCGAGCGTTCGCTTAACGTGTATGTATATGGTACAACTGTACGAAGCTCGCACGGATCGAGACGAGCTGCTCTGAAATCGGACGAATACATAAACAGCTGTTTGTGAGAAGAGTTTGTGTATAGGTATCTATCATATCTTTAATGCCACACTCACCGCATGTGCCCCGTAAGTATACATGTAGGTATATACGTATACATGTAGGTATATACATATACATGTAGGTATATACATATACATGTAGGTACATACGTATATACGTATAGGGTGTACCTATGTACAACAATGAATAGCAGTTGCTGGTGAATAGCTATACGCGTAAAATTTGTGTATAAAGTGTTTTAAATATGAATAAACAAAGCGCATTTATTAATGAAGAAAGTGATAAAAAACTTGAATTAATATCAAAGAAAAAAAAACTGTATAAATAAACAAATAATTATAATTGAATAAGTTGATAAAAAATGCTATGCAATAGCTTTACCGCGGCAGTCCTCGAGTGCCACACTTTTAGTTTTTTAAATATATATTGATTTTTGAATTCTAAAACTTCAAACCGTGTTTGAACTATAATTTTGAGTTCAGAAAGTTTGAAGAACACTAAAATGAATCTTTTAAGCTTGATTATTTTAATAATTTACTATTTTATTTTTGTATGCTTTCTTTCAGGAATCGTATGCAGGGTCAACCCTTTTTCGTAATTTTTTAATACATCACCAAACTATACTACAACACACCCAGACAATTTATATTAAAACGTATTTAACTGTAATTTCTGTGAATGTCTTTAGTAATGAAAATAATATATTAATTTCAGACGGGGGTTGTCTATTTCACATTTTGTAATACTCTAAGTAATAAGGCCATTCTGACTTCAAACGAACACAGAATCACACAGTAACGGATACACAAAATCAAACTCAAGACAATTTATGTTTTAAATATATCATTATGTGAACTAAGCCATAATTAACAATTAATTAAAACTAAATGTATTTTAAATTTTTCGGTTATCGTTTCTTTAATATTCAGTAGTATTTTATAGTACTAAAAGAACACGTTAATGTTATATTACGATAAATTATGAATTCGTAATATAACAGATACTATACAAAATAATTAACTACATTTACAAGTTAGAAACTAAGGATTGCACTTTAGCTGTTCGTTTGATAGTTGACGTCAACACTAGTAGTTATATTATTCAAACTTTAGAAAAATATATGTGTTAATTATTCACAAATATTGTGCCGTAATCGATGTCAAATGCATTGCATTAGTATGATTACGCTATTCGTTTATGTCAACCGATATTACCAGCAAGATACGCATGTACAGCGTCAATTGTATTTATTGGTCGCTGCTTCAGCTTAAACAAAAAATTCATGCATGTGAAAAATATTAGTATGAGTATTTATTCGCACGTATACTTCAAAATCGATAGAATCTATTTGCATTAATTAAAATCACTAGCGACCACTCGAGTTGCGCAATATTGTTTTTTTCGGAATAGAGGTTTTTTCATCCGGCACGCAAAAGTTAATCAAGCCTCGCAACGTGCAAGAACAATGAAGGCCTTTATTTTTAGTAGCCGAGCTCGAAGTCAGGTACCATATTACTGCCAACAATTACACGGTCCAGATAGGCCGGGGCCCGCTCGCGTACGTATAAATACGCCGGCCGGCGCGGCTCGAATTGTTATACACCCGCACGCAGCCGCGGCGTTCTCCAATAGGCCACTGACGGCTTTAAGTAACGTTGTAACGATCTCAGTGCCGATGCGAGGTTAAAATTGAATTTGATAATGAAACTTAAGCCGCTTGACGAAGAAAAGGTTAAATCGTCATTAAAGATAACTTATGATTGTGTAAATAACGACTAGTAAATCGGTTAGAATTTGAATTATTTATTACTTTACCACATGTTAAGGAGTTAAATGTAACCGATCCAATGAGTATTATAGAATTAAAAAAAATGTATATTGATAGGCCTTGCACTTTACAGGTAAAATTAATATAATAAAGAACACAGTACTTCATCTCTATTTACTCGTATATTATATGTATACAGTACTACGTCTCTTCATATCTCATACAATACTTTGAAAAAAATCCAATCTAACCTAATTTCGCTGTCTAACTTCATAATTGTTTTCAGACTCGGTATCGGCTAAAAATGTCTTAGTTGCTTGAGAACAGCGTGACTGACGGTCTTGTCTAAATTTTCATCACTTTTTGACATCCCTTTGACTCAAAACAATTCATCATATTTTATTGAAATATTATAGATTTAAGTATTGCTCAGACAATCCCAAGTCGTAATCCTGTCATGGTATGATTTCAGTTCAATCCGTCAACCAAAAATTGTATCGTCTATTCGAGACGGCACAAGCGTTGCCTTCATAATTTTCATAACCCAAAATATAATATCTTTTTACAGTTCCCGTCTTCGCGCCTCTATCTCGAGATAACTTTATCGCGCAGTTAAATCCGACGCCATATTACCATATCGCCTTAGGTTTATGACTATTAAGGCTTTCAGCTGTTATTCCTCGGAGAGACAACATTGTGCGCCCACCTGCGGCGGAGGTGCCGCCCGGTTGCCGCTTCGCCGCCAAGTATGTAACAATGACTCCACATTGTATCATCGCATAGTTCGCGCCTGCGCCGCCATTAAGAGTAGCAAGGTAACAACCGGAGATGGCTATTTAGTGATCCATACAAAAGTCGACGATATGGTTATTTTATTTAATAGCGAAAAAAAAATATTCCTATGTCTTCTATATATAGAAGGTTGTAGTTGATTGCTATTAGTAATCCGTATACAAAAAAATGGTTGTTTTTGTAACGTAAATATTTAGGATAGCTATATTTATATAAACATAACTCTTGTTGTCAATGAATGTTAATGCCCGACTTCTTTCTTGTACTAATTCCTTTTGCTTTGTATTTCTAAAATTGAATCATCGCATCCATCATTCTTTTTTGAATGTATTTCATTATTCATGAGTATACTTTCTTCATCTGGGGATCGAATCAGAATCCATCAAAATCAAATGATATAATAGTCTTTTTTACTTAATAGTTTTGAACTGTTATATTAATGTGGTTGATTCAATTTTCATATTTATACGAGAAAGCTAAAAATTTATACGTGAAAGTATTGATTATAATCTAATTGTTAGGATGCTTTATTTCCATTAATAAATTTACATTTTAACGGAATAATTGTTGTGAACTATAATAATTAAATATTAATAGAACAAAATTCTCAAATTGTAATTCAATTTACTACCAATAAAATATAGTAATCTACATAATTTACCTATTTTTGTTGTATTAGATATAAATAAATTTAATTTCACCCTGACAGTAATGCAATAATTTAAACACGACGGCATCGGTGTACGCCGACGAGTTTAACAGATAATTGAGTCTTAAGCACGAAGGGAGACAATGGCGCGCGCGCCGTTGTAGGATTAAGGACGTTTTGCATACAGTGGTCTTTAACTCACTTAGAATCCTGCGCAGTGGCTGTATTAAACTAGCTAACAAGGGTACAGTTGTATCATTAGCGACTATGCTAATAAGCCGTTCTGTGATATTACCGCTGCGACTAAACATGTCTAGTGTCCTAGTGACTGTTTGAGTAGGGTATTTTCAAATTACAATAAAAAACGATGAAGGGGTTGTATTTCAAAAGATTATACAATTGAAAAATCTATTTTAGTTACTAATTTTTAACAGTAGAATTATATTTAATATTAATTGATATATGCGAACAATTGGCACAGCATTTTTATCAGGCAATGAATGATAATTCAATTAATGTAAATATAAATAAATAAAGTTAATTTTTATCAATTTTATTGTAAAATAAAAAATAAAATCTAATTACAAAAAGTTCTTATCGTTATACCGTATATGTTACACTGTAAATCATTCAAAAGCAGATATTTGCTGTCAGATATTATTTTCTATTCTTATTCACTAAAACAGACTTTCCTCGAAAATAATGTTAGAATTAAAATGAGAACCATCGTTTTTAGGCTTTTGAACCAAAATGGCAACAACGGAACCTTTACAGTTTCGTCATGTCCGTCCGTCCGTATGTCACAGGTATGTTATTCAAAAACTACAAGACTTATATTGATGAAATTTATAGTGTAGATGTCTTATATAAGACGCTACTTAGTTTGGTAGTTCAATAACAAAAATAAATATTTCGAAGGGGGCAATTGATTACGTAAACAATTTTGGAAATAATCGTTCAGAAAATAGCAAAAATTGTCCTCCCAACCCTTTATTTTCTAAACCGTATGTCCCAAAAATATGAAAAAAAAAATAGCAAACATAACGCTTAATAAATACTTTTAAGGAAAAATATTTTGAAATGATCGGGTATACTGTTTTTGAAACAAAAGGACCTAAGTACCTATGAAGGTACGCTCTTTTGCTGATGCATTTTAGTTTACACTAGTTTAATAATAATATTCCTCATACCAACTTATTTTTGTAGTTAAATGCGCTAAAGTTCTTATAACCATTCTGTGCGGGAAACATGCAAAAAATGTAACGACGTACTTTTTTCATCTACAGTGCATTTCTTTGTAATAATGGCTTCGGAACCCAATAATAAGCACGGTCCGACATGCCTTGACCAGTTTTTTTTTCATCTATATCTCTGTATTACGAACTTATAGAAAAAACCAAAAACAATTGTCCATGCAAAAGTTATAGGCTGTGAAATTACAATCCTATCCCTTCAAGCGTCTAACCTTGTATTTTATGCAAAAAGGTATTTGTATTTGCAATTTTTCATCTATAACTTCTTAAAAAATTACATTGTAAGACTACAGGGCCAGAATCGCACAGGGCTGAAAAAGCGATCAATGCAACAATACCGGGTACGAGAGCGCGATCGGGAGCGGGATTGTAATTACGCTCGAGTTAGGAACAAAATGTGGAACTCGAAACGAAATCTCGACCGAAACAGGCTAAAACCGAGCGTGAGGAACCGTAATTAAACATGGAATCTGGAACGATGACTAATATTGGAATCTAAATTAGAAATAAGCATTAGATTGGAAGCGGAACTAGGATGAAGTTAAAGTTGTTTTTTTTTATATCCACGTAGGCGAAACGGCCCACCGAAGCCAAAACCTTAATGCCGATCGTTAAAGTTTTATGAACAGAAACTGATTAATTCTATGTTAGATGTATGTTGTTTTTATGTTTTTGATGTAAAATTTAAACAGTGCTGTTTAGTAAAATACGACTGTACTAGTAAGTAAAATATATAGGATTTAAGGCAAACGAGCAAGCGGGCCATCGGAAAATAGATGGTCACCGCCACCCATAGACGTCATAGGAGTCACTTGTATGTTGCCGGGGTACTTATATAATTATGTAAATTACTATTAAATTGTTAGGAAATCTCTCGAATAACGAATAAACATATATTTTTAAAAGGCTTAGTAGGCGCTCCAACTTTTAAAAAAATATAATAAATATGTTTATTATATATATAGATATAGATCGAAGACAAAGAAATACAAATAAGATGTGCAAAAATGAATGAAATGCCGAATCTGATAATAATCTGAATTCAAAAATTAAGTAATTAAGAATATTTTATAAAATATCTCGAACTTCAATCTTCAAACTTCAATTCAATAATCATATTTTCTTATAGATTTATATAAGAAAATATGTTTATTAAAAATTTGATTATTACTTTCTATAAGAATAATAAATTTCAGCAAACAGTTATTTAACTGTCTTCTGAAATTTATTATTTTCTATAACAGAAAATATAAAGAAATTGTAAAGAGAGATATTATTAAAAGGTTAATATTAGATATTTTTTGTGCACAAAGCAGTTACGCAGTTGAAAGTTTAGCAAGGGGCGGCGCCGCGAGGGGCGTCGACATCAAAAGGAATTAGCGAATGTTGTCTGGGCGCGTCCGTTTGTGCTAAGCCGCTTTGAAGTTAGACTACCTCGAGGAAAGTGGATCGCTGAAATGTGCTAAAGCTTAAAAATTTATTTTCCTTTCATCCGTGCGGTCGCGTAGACATTTTTGAACTTTCTCCCTCGCCGTAGGAATTTTTTAATTAGTTTTCTTTATATCTCTTTGGAGGTAGTTTCACATTTTTGGGAGTCGTCTAGTGTGAACCTGTTTTTTTTCTCATTGTGAAACAATTTTGTTTTGATTTTAAACTAAGCAGTAATATTAAGTCCGAAAGAAAGCATTTTGTCTATTTTAAAACATCCGCTTGCCGGTGAGTGCTAAATCATTTATTAATAGAGCTTACAAACTCACACGGAGTCTTTTCCATTCCAGTTTTCCACTTCGGAGACCATAAACTTTAGGACGAGTCGTAAAAGATGCTGAGAAGTTGAACGCATAAAACCTAAACCTTTTTTACCTCTCGCCCGTTACACGGTTACGTGGGTGCACTTTTTGCTTAGTTGGGGACTTGCGTTTTTTTTTTTTACGTTCGTCATGCTCATAATGCTTCTGCCCTTTTTTAATTTTTCACACAAGTGGTGATACACGAATTTAATGACGGTCCAAACGTATATGATAATAAGAGGAAAATTTACGTAATGAATTTTTTTTTGACTGCATATGAATGGCGGTGGTAAGTTATAAATGTTGCTATGTGGGATTATGATAAACAATTTTGTCGTAATCTCACGTGCGGTACTAAACGATTCTTTATTGATTATAATAAGCAATAAAGAACTGTTTATTGCCGCAATTTTTTGCTTTTGTTTTTGGGATTATCGCATAAATAAGCATTACAGCTCAAACAAACATTTAGCATTAGGAACTTTAAGCATAAAATTTGAGCGTGGAAATATACTTTTATATGATTTTCTTTTCATTAGTATGAAAATTTGCAATCTTTGCTGGATTCATCGATTTTCACATGTAATTGACTCTATAGTCTTTACTTCATATACATAATCCCTTTGTACATATGTATATCACTGAATTTCTCCTAAATGACTGAACTGAATATAATTAAATTTTCGTGTTTGATTATGTTACTGAATTGAAACGTTCGAATTCAAAATTAAACCTAATAGATAACGCTCCGATCGGGTTGTGCAATTTTTTTTCATGAAAAGTTTTTTCGCATATCAGAACATATAACACTAAAATTTCATCATTCACCAACCCTCAATATTTATTAAAATTAATAAAAAACAATTGATCGTTAAAACTCTGTAAACAGTTCATAAATATTAACTGATCTTCTAAAATTAATTCATAACTATACTTATGTAAATAGATAGCGCTCATGTCAAAATTTGTGATATTTGACATACGCATTAATAGATGCGCAAGTAATTTGTATCCGTACGCGGAATTTACAAATAGTCCACACTAGTCGTTTAAATAGAACGGCAGAACATGAATTGCCGGACAATGCAAATTTAAGAGATGTGATGCAAACCCATGGGCAAATAAAAATGAAGAGCACAACAATACACATTTTCGAACTAATTCTATGTGACTAAAACATTTGTATTTCAAGTGGTAGAGCCATAATGTTGTTAACTAGGCTGCTCGAAATGGCTGCAAAATGAACCCGCTGGACCCGTGAGATATCACAATCTCACCGGAAACAGAAGTGAACTAACAGCCTCCGATATTGCGTTTCGTCCAGTGCGTGAGAGATCCAATAGCCGATTCCCTTTTCCATCACCCCTTTCCCTCTCCATTGACTCACTTCTCCACCATTAATCCACTCGCCCTCCAACACCCGACTCCCACTCAACGCACAGATATCCTATTCCTAGCCAAAAAGGGCAACGCACTGGTAGCTCCTCTAGAGGTTGCGAGTGTGCATGGGCGGCGGTGGCCACCTGCTCTGTGCTAGGTTTCATATCCTCGTTCACCTTTCAAAAATGCTTCAAAAAAGCATGTCAACGAGCCACCGAGGTACAAGAGCACATGAACGATAGCGCCTACGAGGACATAGCGCATTGACACGTGCATCACTTTTCCACCTTACGTTCGAATATGAGTCTAACAACGACTATTCGCCACATTCACTAATCTTCATCGACCCTCTGGACATAGAATAACAAAATTGCCAGGTATTAAAATACAAAGGTTGAATCGGCCAGTTTCTGCTGCGCGTCTCAGAAAGTTGTTCTGTCAACGTGGAATTCGTCGCCAGAACCATTGAAAACAACATTGGCGAAACGCACTTCAATCAAAATTGTTTTTGCTTAAAATTCATGAATTCAATTCTTGCTTTCAAATAACATCATTTCGAAGCAAGAAAAATCGTTCAGGATGAGAATGGTCGCAATTATGGGGGGGGGTAAGGTTAATTCGTACAATGAAAGGTATGTTTTTGGGATTTTTTGTGACGACACAGTTAAAATCTTTTTATTAAAACTAATGCTACATTATTATATAACATTCAAAGAATATTAGATAAAATTTTCACGAAGAAATATTATAAAATACGGCAATAGCAGCAATTATTCGGACGTATCTCTAAAAAAAGTAGAATTGCAGTGCCCTTCATAACTTGGTGCTGGATCATCTGAAATGAAAAAATGAAAATTCATTCGTTAGAGAATAATTTTCTCCAGGTAACACTGGGAGGGTTTTTCCAAATTTCAATTTTTCGCTTTTTTGGAACTCTTTGAAGGGAAAAATGCGATCTTTACGAAAAAAATCGGCAAATTTTTATTGTAAAATAAAAATTATTAATAAATTTGAAAAAAAAAACTCTCCAGCATTACCTCGTAAATGATGTACAGAATTAGTGTTCAAAATTTCAAACGGATCGGTGCTATAGTTTTCAAATTTTGAGGGGCACCGACTTTGAAAACGTTAGTTGTGAGGAAAACGCTTTAAAGTTTTGAACACTAAGAAATCTGATATAAAACGTTCATAAGCGAATTTTATCGACTTACCTCACACTGAATCGTCAATGCCAAGTCCATAAAAGATATTGCTATCATCAAATATGTCTAAAGCACTTTTTTGCTCCTCCGTAACTTCATTTTCAACGGTCACTTTTATTTTTTTAGCTGACGCGCTACTTGTTACAATGTCTTCGTTTTGACATTTTTGCGGAAGTACAATTTTTTTTAGTCCAATATAATCTTGAACCTGTTGATTTTTTATCAGATCTTAGAATTTTTTTAGGCATTTTGGTAATAATTAACAATAAAACTTGAAAACGGAGCTAAAATTATGTGAAAATAGGAACACGTGTACGTCTGCTCAATAGAAATTAAGACACAAAATTTTATACTCTATACTGACAAAATATGGAACAGGTATAAGCAAGTTTAAACTTGCTCGAAATTTCTATGAATAAAACTGAGAGAGAGAGACATAGAGAACGAAACATCTGCCAGGTAATAATTGCGCGCTAGGGTCGGGCAGGTAAAAGAATTAAATTCGACAAGTAAAGAAATACTCATAACTTCGTCAATTTTGCTTCAATCAACTTAAAATTTTGACACAATATTCTTGAGATATAATGCATTCAATTAAAAAATATAAAAAAAATTAAAACAAAAAATTTTAGTACCCTACCCCCCCTCATGAACGACAACGACAAGCATCGGATATCGTCCGGCCATGGCACGAGAATTGCACAGCGCATAAAAACTGCAAAAGTATCTTATTTTTTTATATTTAGCTTTGATAAATAACGCAATGACGAAACGAAAAGATTGAAATATCAAATTCAATTTTAAATGTCACTTAGTACGTAGTTTGTCGAAAAGCGTTTGCTGAACTCGCTAGTGGCACGCAATATCTCGGATATTCGGACAACGTCGGGTCCGTTAGTACTATAAGAAAAAGCTAATGATATTAAAAATAATAAAATATGGGATTGCAGACCTAATTAATAGCGAAGTAACTAATAAATTTTAACTGCTCACTCCATGGTCTAGCGCAAAATGTTTGTAATACAACTACCAATTATAACATTACATGAACAAGCCGACTTCGTGTTTTACGGCGTACCACATCTTTCCTTATCTGCAGGATATGGGATGAAATATTACATGATAGCTCGCCTCAGTCCTGGATTTGTCAATAGGCCATGTAGGCCACGGCCTAGGGGCGGCAGATTTCAGAAAATTATTATTTTAGAAAGGTACATGGGGCGGCGGAAATAAAGTGGCCTAAACTCATAAAAAATATAAATCCACAACTGGCTCGCCTGTAATGTGTTCGTTTTGTAATAAGACCTAAGACTTAAACCTTAAGTTAAGATCTTAAACTTGAACTTATAATCGCGTCTGTTCTGTCTACCGCTTCTATCCATCAGTAGATTAGACTCATTAAAAAATCATCTGCCGACCGATTTTGACGGAAGCCACATTGGTGATCACTTTTTATTACTTTAAAATTCTAGGTAATCTAAAAAATGCTTATTGATGATAGCTTTCATACATTTATAAGATATGAGCATGATGGCAATAAATCTGCAATGTTATTGATACGTCTGAAAAGTCATTTATTGTTCGGTACAGGATACGCTAATTCCGTCTACCGCAAATTTGTAATTACAATAAACGATGATAAAAGTCCAATAATAGCGTCAAAACCGGTGCAAACTTAGGAGATAGTGGCCTTCTCAATCCACGCGCCCTTGCACACGTCCTTTATATGAAAACTATTACAGTATCCACAATAAGGCAGTACAGGCTTCGCTTTTCTGAAATATTGGTTAATGACATCGACTTCAGAACAGAGTTTTCTAATATTACATTAATAAACTATAAGAGTGGAAATAAGTTCCAACAGGACCTGAATCACGATTAACTACTTTTCCGGTACGTGAGTTTAAATTGTTATTGTTATTATCAAACGCAAACGCTTACGTATCACCATATGCCGAAGGTCTAAAATTAAAAATTGAAAGAACCGTTATGAGTATTTGTACAAAAGGATGACAATCATCGGATATTGTTTAAGAGGGTTCGCCCACAAAAAGCGGCTAAAGTCGCTCCCCGAGATTTGCATTTAGAGCGGCCGCTGATAACGGGCGTTATCTGGGGGCGCTCCGGCCGGACCGGCGGTCCTCGCCCGCGACCTCGGGCGAACCCAGACGAGATATTTTCTATGCCGACGGTACAGTTGCTACGAGACCCTGTGAACTCGTTCGAAAACAATTTTTGCAAAGGTTAAGTGGACGAAGTGTGACATCGCTATGGTGGTTCAAGAAACAAGCTTAAACTAAGTCGTTTCAGGTAAATAACGTAATGATATCACTCTTTTAAAATCAAATGGATTGATTTGAAAATACCAAGATCTGACAATCCAGATTACTAAGTACATTTTAAGGTAATTGCAAATTAGTGAGCAAGAAAAATATGAATGATAAATATTTTGCAAAAGAATTAGGTACTGAATAATAATCACCTGACCTGATTTTGATGGGGTCAGGTGTATAAAATAATAAGGTATTAATAAAATAGGATTAATTTTAATGAATGTTAAATAAGTAAATAATTTCTTAATTGTCAAAATAATTAATGCTAACGTAGTAATAATTTGCTTATGTTTCTGTTGTTTCTTGTCTTGTTGTTTTTTTTTCTTTTAACTCTAATAAGGAATAAAGTTGTATGTGAACCTTCCTTTAGTGTGCGGTTTTAAATAAAATAAAACAAGATAGCAGCAATTTCAAAGACTAGCATTACACTGCTGTGCTTTATGTGGTCAACGATGCAAATCAGGAACTATTATAATAATTTCAAAAGAATATTACACCTGGAAGGCAGTTACAGGAGGATCCCTTTCCAAAATTTCACTGCCAAAGTACTGCCTATCTTATTCTGGAAAGAGCACAATCACGCGCTGTGAAATTGTAAACTGCAAAAAGCAAACAGAGCAAAATACTATGAAACCCTTTCTCATCGTGTATCTAAGTAACATTAGAGTACTTCATTTTGAACTTAACGCAGTTTACAAATATTTAACCATGGCGAAACCTGTAATTCTCTATCTCACACAGGTACATAAACACCGGCCTATAAATTAGAACATATCTGTACATCAAGTTTTAATATTTAAACATAATTTTATATACACAAGGACGACGATTTATCAGCTTTTATGTAAAAACGCGTACATTCAGATGATCAATATCCCCTAAATTAATATCGGTTTTGATGCTTTTATTGTGTCTCTCAATCTAATCGTTTGTTGTAGTTACAAATTCATGAATGCAGCATTATAGCACACAGTGGAAAACACGGCTTACAGACGAGACAGTGTTTACTCTAATATATCTTTAAAAATTATACAGAATTAGCGACCGGCGGCTGCTTTACACGGATAGCACTAACGAGCAGATGACTTCTGGTGGATGGATGGAGGCGGTCACGTGACGAAGTTGTGAAGGGTCTTCCTATCCCCAAGAAAAGAAATGCACTTGCAAGAATTCACACCACACATTGTCGGGAAAATAAGATACAAAATTGCCAAAAATAAAATAAAAAATTGATGATCCGATCGCTGTCAAACTTCTTTTAATTGCGAATGTTCAAAAATCGACGAAGAATAGAAACCGAAGTTATCACTTTTGCGCTTACATTTTTACTCACGATTGGTGATTATTGAACTTACTTACCGATTACTAACATTGGTTACCATTTGTAATAATGAAGCTGCTCACTAATCACTAATCGCCGTCACAAACACTGTTTGTCATTTTTGATGTCATAAACTTCTGGTTGAACGGTGTAGAAGTTGATATGCTGCAACGCCACCTGGTGTCACATTAAATAGGGATAGCGCAAAATCATTTTCCGGGAAAAAATACATATATATGCCATTTTTTCGTGGTGATCAGTCAAACAGTATAGAAGTTGATATGCTGGGATAAGTCATCGCGTGGGGAGTTGCAACACAGAAGATAGAACAACCAAATTCTCCACAAAAAAATACAAAAACATGTCAAGTATCGTGGAGATCTGGTAACCGGTCGAACGGTGTTGGAGTTTAGCGATAACACAAACACACACGCGCGCGCACGCACGCACGCACGCACGCACGCACGCACGCACGCACGCACACACACACACATGTGTGTGTGTGAGTGTGTGTGTGTTTGTATATATATACACATATTATACAAAAACGATAGTAGAAACTGTCAGTTGTCAATTAAAAAGTAAAAGTATTTTATACATTTCATTTAAACAGTCTTTTCTACGCATTACACAAGACAACAAATTACTATTTCCAAGCCAGGATTCTAAGGAATTGGATATAACTTATAGCAAAAGTGTAAAATAAATCATTTTCATACAAACTTTTCACGTTTAGAAACATTAAAATTCAGAAAAATAAAATGATGTTTGCACTATTGTTTTACTTTTTACTGTTATTATATTATTCATTGAATGAAACATGTGTAGGGTGTTACTAACGATTCGAACAAGGCATATAGAAATTGAATTGACTACGCAACTTTGTTCCAATAAACTCGCGCAATCACAAAGTGCGGTCGTCTCCTGTGTATCAAATAAAACTCGTGTGAAGTTTGTTTGAAATTATATAAACGCTTTCATGTGTAACCAGTATATGCAAAAATTTCACATATTGTACGTAAATACTTGTCACATTTTATTTAAAACATTAATTATAATTCGGTTCTACAATAATCTCATAACGTTATAAGATTATTGTAGAAATTTATTTTTACATATACAATAATGAAAAGAATAGATGGTAGATATATATGTATAAAATAGACAATAAGATATAAGTTCGAACCTTTCATAACTTTTGCACAGATTGACGGATCGAAACACGATTTGCAGCAATCAAAAAGAGTCTACTCAACTTAAATTTCTTGTATCTCCATGAATTGATTTAGCCTGGAAGATTTTAAGAAATCTTATAAATAAAGAAAAAAAAATTTTTTGATAGACTATTCGGTAGAAAAACGGTAGATTTGTTCAAAACATATCGTTGTAAATTCTTTTAAGGTGTTTGGTATCGGTCATCTTTCTTTTCTTAAAACCGTGTCGAATGCTGCAAAGCAATCAAAATCGAAAAACTCCTTCGATAGATATAATGGATTAAAAATTAAAAAAGTGGCAGTTTTTTTAATACATCTAGATGTTTGAACTCGAAGAGCTGAAAGCTTATTAAAATTATATTTCTGAGCACAAAGAGCTTGAAATACAGAAATTGAGTAATTGAGAAATTGATCTTTTGAGCTCAACCTAATAATTTATTGCCAGGTATGTTTTTGTCAGTTTTAAGCTTGGAAGTCGCAAAAACTTTCAGATATGGCCTATAAGGTCAACAATTTATCGAATTTTCAAGCTCCAAAAACTTAAAGATAAATCGGAGCTTTAAGACAATTATATTTTTAAACTTGAGGAGTTCAAAATCACGGTGATAAATGTCCTAGTGGGAAGTTTTAGGAATGGCTTGTAGAATCAACTGTTTTACAGTTTTTTTTTTATTAAATTAATGTAACAAAAAAGTAATTCGTTAATGACAAATTACATATTTAATAAACTATTAAAAACGATTTTTTTTTTTATACCTAAATTCTAATCAAACCAAAAACATGTTTATATCATAGGTAATGGAATTAATCTAGAAATTCGTTATTATCGTATTTTTGACATTAACATTGCGAGGGAAGCATTCCAAATGCTGATACGCTTTGAGAAAAATGGACAGGAAACTTAAGATCTGCTCTTTTTTCTCAAAGATACAATATACCGAATAGTTAATAAGACTAATACAATACTTGGAAATTGCATTAAACAAGGTGACAGTTGAGCAGTTCAACCACAAGGGTTTATTCATAATGTATGCTCAAAGACGGCACAATAAGCCCTTGCCATATAACTTTTTAAATAAAATTTTTAATTTCGTGATATGGCAATTTTTGAATTTCAGCTCCGACTCTTTCATAGAAAAACACACATTGCCCCTCAAACGATTTGCTACCTCTGCTGAGTCGGATTTTATGAGCAACAAGGTCATTCTTAAGTCTAGTGTTAATATTATGGATGTCGTTCATTTCTTGGACCGATTTCATATTTCTCTTGACAGCACCAGGTTCTCGTTTGTGTATTGTGACGTTACAATACTACAATTAAAATATCAATTTCTTTGATTTTATTCTGAGAGATACTTTTGGACTCAAATTACAAATGGCACGATTAGCTTGCTTCTGCAACACAAAAATGGTGTCAATATCAGATGCATGAACCTAAAATAATACTAGTGAAGATATCATATGACAAGAACATCCTAATAACCATTTTCTTCAAAAAGTACAATGTAGGGGAGGAACGCCTTCTTCTAGGTAAAAAAACACCATTTGTTGTCATTTATAGAAAAATCGAGAAAAAATCATGCTGGATTACAAAACATAAATTAACTATAGATACTTTTAAAGATCAAAGATTTCTCCGTAATCTCCACCTATTGCTAACTGAATATCGCGAAATTTCATGAAGCTATAGTGTATCTCTGTTAAATATAGAGGCGGCACTATCGCCGAAGTGAGCGCTCTCTAGTGTTTTATTGTCGAAGAAAGTGGGATCAACAAATAAATGTATTTCAATAGATATTAACAATAATAAATATGGATTTCAACCGATTGTCAACAATATTTTACATGAGCAAAATGAAAAAAAAAGGTAAAAAATTATTCAAATCGAAGCATGTGTGTGGTGTGGTTGAAAAAGCAAAATATAATCGCGAAACCGTCATAACCGGTAAAGTTATTCCACAAACAAGTCTTTCAAACGTCTATGATGTATAAATAGTGATACGTATAAAAATTAAACTAAATAACAAGTATTGCGGTTCAATTCAAAAAATTATAAATTTTTACATACACATAGAAATAATTATAAGAATATTGTTTTTCAGCTTGACAAGAATCAAAACGTCAGTAAGGCAATACGTACCTGCAAAGCTCGGAGGTAAATGTAAACACGTCTGCGTTTTGATTCATTGTACATTTTTTTTAAATTTTCTCGTCCAGAAAAAAATCGAGAGAATGAATATAATGGATATTCCTACTTTTCCTTATTTATAAAATGAATACTAAAAATCCTCGTATTTTTATTTGGTAACCAGACTTTTTTAACCAAGCTTTTAAAAGAAATGAAACCGTATTTTTTCATTATAAGATAAAAAGCATAAATTTATAAAAATAATTTATCTAAATAAAAGCAACTTACATATTGAACTTACATTTTGAAGTGAAATTATCATTTAATATTGTAATACATTTTTTTAAGTTTGAATTAATACTGCACTGATAAATAACTTTTTACTGTTTTTATCCATTGCTTACGTTTTGCTATTATTCATGCGGCTCCAAACATGGTCTTCGAAAATTTGTAAAATTTTGCTTTCTACGAATTTGTCGTGATTACATCCACGGATACAATAATTCATTCTTGACGTTTATGTTATTAAAGAAAATCATCAATATATTTTTAAAATAAATATTAAAAAATGAATCACGTGTTGAAGTTAAATAAATTATTTAGATGTTTGCCACTGGTTGGCGTAAAAATCCTAGCTACACGGTCCCTGTAGATATGCAATTAAAAAAAATACATGTTAATTAAATTGGAAAATTTTAAATTCATTTAGCGAGTGCTTAAAATTAAAATGAATAACTTATGTATGACGAGAATATATTTTTATATATTTAGAACAAAATTACATCAATGAAGCAAAGAAAACAAATAATTGTCTTGAATGAATGAATCATCCTAATATAGATAATTCTTAGTATTATTTTTATGGGAGTGTTTCGTTTTCTCTCATTCATGCACGTTAGAGTACTGTTTTCCTTACACAAGTATATTTTAAATAGATAGTCGATATTATGTTACTACGCAATTAAAGCATATGATCTTTGAGCTCCTGCAAAGTCAACTTCGAAAAAATGTTAAATTGTAATCGTAATATTATATAAATACATAAACTAAATAAATACTATATAAATACGAATTAACAACTTTTCAATGTTTCTTTTTCTGTGTTACATCTCCAAGGGATCGTAGACCTTAGCATTTTATATTCATTTTTATTCGTTATCTCCCATCCGTTCCTGAGAAAAAGGGTTTTGTTAAAAGGACAAACAAATATACATCAGACGGATAAACAATGGGAAGACAACTAAAAATTCCCTTTCTATGCTTATTTAATACGGAACCCTAAAAAGCGTTAGAAATGGCCAGAATTAAACAGTCTACGCTGTTATGATAATAAACGACCCCTATTGTCACGCTGTTGGAGAACTGACCATCACACTTATACATATTTCCATTAAACACTATCAATAAAAAATGAAACGTCAGATGAATATAAAACGCAACCAAAGTCCACCAGGACAAAAATGTTAATCCCGTAACACGCCAGCTGACTCGTAATACATACTTCTATTTTTGTGCAGTACACTTCCAACATTAAACACGAACAGCCGTTCGTTTCATATTCCGCGAGGCGGACAGAACGGGACGGTAAATAAAAAATGTCACGCTAGAGTTCCGAGATAACGTCACGAATTCACCCGACCACTTTAAATGCAAATCTAACCGCTCCACGGCCTCGCTTGTTTTCAATTCTACCCTCGGCCCGGCCGCGGAAAACATATCAATTATCGGAATAATCGGGATACTTACTCATAGCTTTTCTAGCTTATATATAGGGCACCGGTGATAGATTAGATGGCGGGACGCGCGATGCAATCGTTCGGTTAAATTCTTATCATTATTATCATTTTTCAGAACGATGATATCTCACGAGATCACCTTATAACGGTGATGATGAACAACCTATGCTGGTCCGCACTGGGCCGGCATGGTTTGATAAAACCCGACAACGAAAACGAATATTTTACATTTAATAGGTGTGCAGAGCTACTAAATAGTAAGCTTAAATGAATCCCACGTATATATTATGTTTTTATATGAAGTGGTTATAAGAGAAGACTAAACGAATTTATAGTGCCTACTAAAAACATCAGTCCTGTTCGTAATATTGACAGCGAGAACGTATTTTACTTGTAACGAGAACAGCTAAAAGAATGAAGCTCGATAGTAATAAAAAAAACAGCGCCATAATTAAACCGTCATAATGAAACAGACTTGTTTGCCAATTATAAGTGAGCGCACGCGCGCCAGCCGACACTACTAAAATCGTAAAACCGACAACGATAAACCGGCGCGTTTCGGCCGGAGCGAATAAACAGAGTAATAACAAATTAAAAGAGAGTTCAATTGAAGAGTTCGATAATTAAGCTTGAATGTTTAAATTAATTAACGGGATTCAGTGAACTGGAGCTCTCGAAAATTGTTCTATTCGTTTGCGGGCACGCGGCGCGGCGGGGCCCGGCCGGGGGGGCGAGACGGGGCCCGTCTTTACGAAATTAATGTGAACCAGAACAAATGTACCCTTACAACAAACCAATTAAGCCCTTCGACTGATTTATCGATGTGAATTGCTTGAGCGACGACGCCAGACGTCCAGAACCTATGGTCGGTTAGAAGCATAAGTTATATGTATATTTCTTTTGTTATAATAATTACATTTTTTCTTGTAAATATAAATATACTCCATATTAAATATATGAAATGTAAATATAAATTGTGTTTAATTTCAAATATAATAATTAAATATAGAGATAAATTGTATATAATTTCAAATATAATATAATAATTAAATATAGAGATACTTCAATGGAATTTAGGAGACGTCCAAATAAAACTACTATCCGCTCCGTGCACGATTGCAGCGCCACAAAATATAATATACGAAGTGAAGGGGGCTGTTTAAGACATTTTACTACAAATACAAATGGGACATTGTGATTAAAAAAAATATTATTGATATCAAAAAAAATCTGAGCTTGTAGAAAACAGGTGTTCTATTTGTTTGAATTTAGACATTAATCTATCACAAGATAGTTCAAAACTCGATGAACATTAAGTAATGTCAAAGCATAACAAAAATTATTCTTTTACTAAGGATCATCGACCATACATAAGGACCGTTCGAGCCACAGACAATCCATAAAGGCAAAAATTTCGTCCTTGTTGAATGTGTAAAGGATGCTGAGGAATAATGAAGAAATAACGTCATTTATGGAGATCGCGTCATTACATCAATTTCATACTACATCGTTAAATGTAAATAAAAAGCTTTTTGATTTATATGGCATCAAATAGTAATATGAGAAATGTTTAATTAATAGAATCGTTGTGTTGTTCTTGTGTTGGATAAATAAAGCGCTAATACAAACTTTTTCAAAAATTCTTTACACCGTTATGTAATTCTTGTCCATACGTACATATCTTTCCACACCTCAATCATTCAACCTAGACCAAAGCTTATTGTTAAGAAAACCACCACTCATGCCACCAAAGTGAATTTTGTACATGGGGTCTTTACTGCATTGCATAACTATGGATCGCACTCATTCTGCAAAAGTACTTTATTTACGTCAATCTTTACTAAAAAATCTTCTGGCATTGCAAAAATTAAGAGAGCAAACCGTATTAATAAAAATTAGGAATACAGCCAAATGCACACTGACAGCACATCATCGCATCCATTTCCAAAATCTCACCTTACTTGTACAGACCAAGGAAAATGAGCTTTGCTTGGCATCTCTTGAGAATTGCCGTGGGAATATGATAACTTCCTCCGGAAACAGTTGTTTATATTCATTTGCAACGATAAATATTTAGATACTTAATATATATTCAATACATTATATGCAAAGTTTACCTGCTACTTACTCTCACATTATACAGATGTTACGTAGTGCCATTCGTATATTTATGTCATTTAGTGACATTTATTGTTGAGAATATTACATTAAATCAACTGGTACCTCGGTACCACATCTAGCAGCGTAATAACAATTCAGTTAAATCAAAACTCTACAGGATAGTATTATAAAGTTCGATTCATAAAACAACAGTAGTTTAGAATAAAACATTTTTTTTAATGGTGATTTTCCAGGTAAAAACGCATACTTTTGTAAGACATGCGTATACAAGTGGATTTTGTGGTGTATTTTTTTGCAAATATTCATTATCTTCTTTTTAAATCTCTGTCAAGTAACTATTACAAAAATATATCATTAAAAATATACTTATAAATAATATAACCACAATTCTAATAAATGTCCAGGAAGACTGCAAGCACGGGTACGATCAGGACTACGCGTCAGTCGTTCTAAGGCTGTCAGTACGACATTTCTACATAGATGGTCTAAACTAGTTTTCTTAGAGACGGTTACTCCAATGTCTATTATTTATTTGGCAAAACTGTTTTATAAGGGAAGATTGCGAATATTTACTAAAAGAAGCATGATAATATCCATCGTACATAAAATATGTGTTTATCAATACAATACCTTTAATCATCCACGACCCGACCTCAAAACCGACCTCGTTCTGAGCTTCTAGGGTATAGTCGTAACATATGTTGGCGTTTAAGAAAACTGAGCTATTTAATAGACAAAATAGAGGCTACGCGACCCATATACAAAACGTGCGAGACATTCCAACAGCATTGTCTACTTTCAATCGGTAAGTTATGCAAATATCTAATGAAAAAAATGCTGTTGGTTTACTTTTAAGCGTAATTATAATGCAATAAATAATGTATATCTCAAGCTGGTGTGGTGTTTATATCACAGAATTACAATTGTAACTAAAAAAAAAGTGTTACAAATCTATTTCAATTTCGTAAATTTTGAACACCAGTCTGCAACAATGTCAATATATTTTACAACATATAATCTATTTAAAGTATTAGAACGATCCTATAAATCAAAATGTATTAATTTTTTTTATTGTTAATTGCAAAAAAGGATGCTTTGTTATAAAATACAATTTAGTATTTTTTTCTCTTTCTCTGCTTCGAACATTCTCATTCATTGATTTTTGTTCAAATTATTTACACGACAATATTAAACCTAACTAAATAACAATCTTCTGTTATTATCACTCTCTTTTAATCATATTTTAATGGATCGTGTGCCAATTTAGATACCTATTTAACCTTATACCTTTATTACTCTTCATTCCTGCGAAATTTGGGACAAGAAAGACTACTTATAAGATTACTGGGAAAGGTTTTTTTTTGTATTAATTCCTTTCTTTCCTTTAAACAGTCTTTAGATAAGCTTTTGTTTACCATAACTACTGGACTATAACCATACAAGGTCCGACAACTACATGCAATTTTTTTTTTGTATTCCAATATTTTGTATTGTACTCCGTTTTGTATAGCTAACTAAACTTTTATGTACCACTAAATCTTTTTTAACTTAGACGCAAAATTCCAGCTGTCTCTTATACACATGCCTATTACAATTCTGTTTCCTATCCATTCATATGAATGTAACGATACGCTTCTCTTTCATTTCTTTTCTAGTCACGAAATAAAGACAGTATTACCAATCCTATAAACGGATATAATGAAGTAAACTTTATTAAAAAAAGCCTTTAAAAATTTATTTAAATAAGTTGTTTTTGGAGTCAGTTGCAGCTAAAGATAGATCAAGCACGCAGGCAAGTAGTTTTGTCTTCTTAAAAAAAGCTATGTTTTTTGATTCAATACTTCACGATCCATATTTATGTTTACATATATTATTATATTTTCTTTTGTCCGACTCTTAAAGCAATTGTTTAATTAGATTTTTGAAGGCAGTTTTTTTTTTTATTTTTATAAAAGTATTTCAAATGTTTTTAGTGAGTAATTACAACTTTATAATTCATTTAGGTACTTTTCACGTGGACTATACCAATATACTATTATGTATTGACTGTGCGAGCCTTCTTACATTATCACATACACAAATTAATGAAAATATAAAGGTAGATTAATAAGTAATTTAAATTACATGTAAACTAGTTTTTACTAATAGCCATTGAAGAGTAGTTTCTGATGATAAATCACAACATCAACCCCAAACTGCTAACTGTTAAGGAGTACTGTAATTTCTATCACCAACTCAACAGCATGGGATGGTGACTCGCAGACGTAAATACCTGAGTAACTTAAAAAGGATCTCAATACATTACACGTGCCTGTAATATTTCAGGTTATTCCTCGATTTCCCTGCGACCCCAACATCAGATTCTGACTGACGTACCACCTCAAGAGTATAAATAACCCTATCAAAGAAAATAAAGAATTCTCCAACCCGCTTCGCAAACTACGAAATTACTTGTGAATGTACAGAAAAATACATACAGACGAACGTAGATTTGCCATTTTTTTGAAGTCGGTTAAAAACGTACTTTAAAGTGACGGACATTGATAAACAACCTATAAATTGTGCTTTCAACCAATTTTACATACATACACTTCAATATTTAAACATTCCGAAAAAATTACGGATCGCATAAAACAGAACTATGACTAAAAAATATTTTCTGCAATACGTCAGACGAGGAAGAATATAAAAAATAGGAAAAAATATAGAAATAGTAAAATGCAATGTAGAGTGAATTTGCTCACAGTAACACTCAGAAACTGCGCCATCTGGCGGGCATTAGTTAGGCGAGGCGAGAATATTTAATAAAAGGTCCTTTCTTTTCACAGTTTCCGCGTCATATGCGTATTTACGTTTTGAATTTTAATATATTCCTTAATTTTAGTCTACGAAAACAATAGTATGAGTGATGCTTTTTGTCCTCTAATTTGAGGAAAGCATAGAAATCAAAAAAATGTTTTGTAATAAAAAAATATAAAATGCCTTAAAAAAAAAACAAATATTACTTTATTAGTGACAAAAACAAGTATTTTATACAACAACCTAGTTTAAATTCTGAAATTCATAAATATGATCCTCTTTCCATTTTAAGTAAGCAACAAGCTTAGAAATACTTTGCTAGGTTTATTTAGTCTGCTAGTTTAATAACATGTGTGAACTAATATTGTAATTTTAAAAATTAAAAATCCGAATGCTCAAAAGTGGACTAAAAAGATGTAAACAAAATGATGTTATATAAATGATGTGATGGAGACACAGAGAAAGAGTTACAGCAAAGAAATATGAATTTGACGTGTCCAACTGCAAGTATTTGTCATATAAGGTCAGGGGAAAAGTTTTTTCGTATTATATACATAAATTCATTACAATTTACCATCACATTTTATATGTATTGTTAACCTAAGTACCTCATGAATTCTGAACGGTCCGGAACAGGCAAAAATATGAGGGTGTAAAGCCAGAGATATATGGTGGATGCATTAACACTTACCAACCAAACTCTCATCACTATTTGCTGAGTGATTAAGGATGTGTGTGGTCTGGCATTATCGTGGTAAAAAACAACACCCTTGCTGTTGATTAATTTCGGCCGCTTTTTCTCTAATTCTTGTTCGAGTCTCATGAGCTGCTGGCAGTAAAGATCTGAACTGATGGTTTTGCCCGGCGGTAATAGCTCATAATGAATAACGCCTTTCTAATTCCACCATACACATAGCATCAACTTATTGCGAGTTAATACGGATTTCGCTATAGTCTATGCTTGCTTGCCTTTAGACTATGATTTTTTCACACTTTCTTATCATAGGAAATCCATTTTGTTCATCACCAATGACAAATCATTTCAAATATGGTTCGCGTTCATTACGTTTCGATAAATAATCGCAAATAAATAGACAATTCATTAGATTTCTTTCACTGAGCTCATATGGGACCCAAGTATCGTGCTTTTTGTATATCCAGCTATTTTCAAATGGGTGAAAACTGTTTTCTGGTCAATCATCAGCTCTTCAGCTTTATCGTAAGATCTAAAATACCGATATTGCTGTACTTTTTCCTAAATGGCATCGACTTTATCCGTAAAAGATCGACCAGAGCCAGGTTCATCTTTGACATCAGAATTACAAGACTGGAAACGGTTCTAACTAGCTTTGTGCTACTGTTACCGACACTGCATTTGGTTAATAAACATCACAAATTTTTTTCAAGCATTATGTCGCATTTTTCTCTTATTTGTAATATAACTTCCAAATGTATCGAATTTCTACGTTAGATTCACTCATGTTACCAGATACCAAAATCTAATTAACTCTTTTCTATAAACTGATGCATAAATTGCCATGAATTTCATAAAAGTCGGTTGATATGTTCGAAAGATATTGTTGGAGAAAAACTTTTAAGAAGCGTTTTTTATAATATTTCTTAAACTATCAATTCCAATGTTTAACTAGGTGTTTTGCTTAGAAAGAAACCTCGATCACTGCAAACTGTATTATAATCGGTAGGCTCGTTCGAGAGATGTTGTTAACGAAAATTTCGCAAGAAGGTATTTTTTGAAAATAACTTCTGAAATTCTTGGTGAATTGATGTCTCTTGCAGTGCACTTTCTTTTCTTAAAAAATTGCATTGCATGCAGCAAAGCAATCAAAATAGAATGACGTATTCGATAGATATTTTAATTTAAAAATTAATATAAATACCTTTTTATTTAAATAAATCTAGATGTTTGAACTCGAAGAACTGAAAACGTGTTAAGATTATATTTTTGAGATAGAAAAACTTGAAAAAGCACAAAATCGATCTTTTGAGCTTATACTCATTGCTAAACTTATTACTGGGCATATATTTTTTTATTATAGACTTTTAATTAACCGTGTAGACCATACCTATAAGGTCAAGTTATTCGTATTCTTGAACTTGAAAAGCTTTGAGATAACTATATTTTTGAACTCGACTAGCTTAAAAACACATTAATAAGTTTTAGGGATGGTCTGCAAAGTTTTACAGATTTTTTTATGTCTACTTTCAAAATACATAGCGACCATAAGAACGGGCGGATAACCGCAAAAGTTTGTACATTTATAAGTATTATTTTATACAACTGAGCCTTGTGTCTACATACCCAAGTTGCCTGCATTGTATTAACGCATAAGTATATGCTATTATTGCATTATCAATAGAATATCTCAGGTCGTGGAGTTACATTGTTCCAAAATCCAGGTATTTATATTTCTACAAATAAAAACATATAAATTGTTATTATACAATTTCTGCCTAAAAAATTATTAATCCTATTTAAAAAGCTTTTGTCAATAGAGATAAATGTATCCATATAAATATTTTATACTATGCAATTGATTTAAAAAGCATATCATAACCTTTGTACAAACTTATACAGATATAGTACTATACTTATTCTCAAATTTAATCATGTGTTGTATTATGAAATTAGATTAATTGTGAAATAACTTTTTAATGTGGCTTCCCCAATATACACGGAATGCTTTCGCATTTTATCGATAAGTTATTCCTGACGTAAAAATTCTGATCCTGCTTTCCATGTCAATTTTAATTTCATCATTGATTTTGACCTCGCTGTCAGTTTCAATTACGGTCCCATTTTCGATTTTGATCCAGGTCAATTTTTCAATTCCGTCCCCGTTCCAACTCTCAACACTTTACCCCTGTTCCGGTACCAATCTTGGTTGTACTTTGAAAGTTGTCGCTTTAAAAATTGAGGAACTCGTTCGATGTTCACACTGACAAAGCTGTGCACGAATGCTAATAAATTATTATTAAAAAAATACACTTTATATTTTGTGAGTTCATTCTCTTTTAATTTTTAGACTAATATTCAAACTCGCGCTGAAATCGCTATTGCCGTTAAATAATGAAGTAATAAATGACGTATTCATTTTTTAACCTTCTATATTTTAGTATATAATTACTTTTAAGGGAACGTTTTCCCGTGGGAATAGGAATTTATTTTTGCTTTAATTAAATAGTACTCTAAGTGTAACAGTAAAGTACTCTTTATGAAACAAAGAAGAGATGTTTAATATTGATTTAACACTTCCTCAGATTACCCCTGACAATCAATTTCCCTAGGGAACAGGCTACTTGTCTATTTTAAAATGTAGTTTTCTTTTTTTTTAGACAGCTATTGTTCAAAAATTGGGTTCAATTGTTTTGGACAGGCAGGCGAAAAATTGACAGTAACAATATTAGTACTAGATTTACGAACAGAAAAAAAAAACACGGGAATCGAAAATGAAAACGTCTAAAAGACAAACACATTTAAATTTTTTTAGTTGTCTCAATACGTATACATAAAATAACTTTCACGAGCGTTTTGATTGACATTAAACTGCGATGTCACGCAATTCAATATCATTTTTTTATTTGTTTTATTTCGAGAGAAAACATTTCATAAAACAAAATACCATGACAGAAATTAAGTGATCGCTGTATTTTTGTACGTCACGTTAATAATTGAAGAATGTACAACAATGTTTGCTGTTGTCCAAAATCGGTTTTACACACAAGCCGCGAACATGTCGACTCTCTGTTAATTTTACAGGAACTCGTAGAGTGCAGTCACTCAAGCTGATTGCAATTTGCATCACGTCAGCTGCAATATTACTTTAACACAAAACTGTTACATTGAGGGATTCCAAACAGACATTATCGATTTTATTTCTTTATTGAGAAAGCCATGACAATAATAATATTTTATAACTTGCGACATTTATATAACTCTTTTAATATATGCATATTCAGTGCAGATTTTTCTTGATGTTACCGAAATTGTGGACTTATAAACATACATTGTATACATTATTGTATACATTGTATACATAAAATATACAACATATATCTATCTGACCTAACTAAAACATCAAAATACAGCAAATAAATACTATTTATTTTGTTTCAGTTCACAAGGAAAATAATAAACTATTATTTTACGTAGTGATTAGGTAGCCTTTTTTGCAAAACATAACTTGTTATACATAATCTATCAAAGTTTTTTTCCGTTTTATTTATTTTTTACTTTTATAACAATGCGAGAAAACAATACTTTATTTTTATTTAAATTGAAACTTGGGCAAAGCAATCCTTTGAGAAAAATATTTTTCTCGTAGTAAACTATTTAATTGCAATTTAAAAAGCAAAATTATTAAAGAGTAGATCTGTCGGTATGTAACATGCCAGATTTTGACTATGCCTAATAACAAACTTTAACAATATTTATATTCTAGATTAAAGGACTTGGATATTACGTATTTTCTGTACATTAGCGCATAATATTGCAAAATATAAAGGAGAACTTTCAAAATGAAAGGTAGAATAAATTCGTATGAAAACGGGTCACAAATCTGTACTTTTTCAAATGATTGATATACTTACTTAAAATTTATATTGTTGGTTTTAAAACGGTTCAGATTATTTTCAATAATTTCCAGTTATCGTTAATTTATTTTTCAGAATAGGTAAGTCTGATGCGCTTGTCTCTTTCAAAGTAAATTATTTCAGTATCACTCATTGTTAGTGTAGAATAAGCTTAATTACTTAGTTTAGCTTAGCTCAATTACTCTTTATATTCTACTTTAGCTAAGTAACACCTTACCTTATAATTTGTAGACAAGTTAAGCGATTTCAAGTCCTAGAATTAAGTAGTAAGCAAAATATATGAATTATTAATATTGCACTAAAAATAAATAGTCAAATGTGGTAAAATATTACGTAATGTGGTAAAATATTAAGAACGCGTTTTAATTATTAACTGCCAACATGAAATGATTTACCATTCACATGATGGTAAAATCTACTAAAGCACTCTAAAAAAATCCCTAAAAATCTTATGTCATACAAATAAAGTTACAGAATCGTAACTATGTAAAATTACGTCATTCATGATTTTACATTTAACTTTCATATAAACAAGGTAAAAAATGTAGTAAAAAATTATATACTACAGCAAAAGACCCGTATTAAATGGTATTAAAACCCTAAAATTAAATCGTTTAACGACCCCTTAAGTTATAGACAAGGGCATTACAGACTAGCTAAACATTTTTCGCAGTAATATTTCATGCAGTCAATCTTCGCAGTTGGCGCCAGGGCGGTTGGGGCGCGTCAAAGCGCTACATCACGCTTCTTGATTTAATTAAGTAAAGTGCATTTGCACTTAAAACTAATTTTGTGAGATGCTATTACTCTTATTGCGTATTAAGTTTTACAGCTTTTACTTTATAGTTTAATATAAAAAAAAACCTAAAATAACTAATTATATAATATTTTAATGTAAATTTAGCGTCTTTGGGGGGAAAAATAGTGTTTTGTCTAAAAAGCAATTTTTATAAAAAAATTGTTCGTATAGATATTTTTATAGCATTTTTGACGGAGAAATGAGCACGCGATACACCAGAAATAGATGGTCACCCTAGAGACACTCGTAACCCTGGAGAAGTCACCAGTGGTTTGTCGGCCTCATGGGTAGGAATGATGTATCTGATGGATGGAGAGTGGACTGTTGGAGGGTTAAATGTGTTGATAGTGGGAGGGTGGGTTAATAGAGGGGGAACGGGCCACAGGGACTTTTATTTACTGGACGAAATACAACAGCGGAAGCTGTTATTTCACGTCCGTATTCTGTGAGAGTGTGGTATCTCTCTAGCCGAGCCGGCCCATTTTCGTGCTGCAACAATTTAAATTTCTGACGAATATTTCATTCGCCATGTACTAAAAAAATAATGTTTCTTCTTTATATATATTTAAAGATGCGTCTGTTAAATAGGAAGAGATAAGTGAAAATGCACTGAATAGATTTAAATTAAATTTTTGAATGTTGTCTTCAGTGAGAGACTCTTTGGTGAAAAGGATTTTACGGTATAAGTGTATTGATTGCATAATTTATATTTTCTAAATGATCTAAAAAGTCTAAAAGTAAAAAACGAAAACAACGTTCTGGGCGCTATTTATTGAAAGGGATATTTAGAATACCAAAAAGCAAACACAAAATACCAACAAGTTTTAATTTATGTTTATACTATAATATACTATACAAGTTTTTTAATCTCGAAAACACGATATGTTTTCTCAAATAACTTTTATTAAAAGTCAACGTGAGACACGGATGATGAAAAAAAAATTGGTTATCTGTAAAGTCGGTTTACGAGCGATAATTTTAAGTGATAACGTCATAAGAAAACATTGATGAAAAATTGCATACTTTTATGAATTGAATTGAATGATTATCACTTGCCGCAATTGTTGTTGTAATAAACAATGGAAACCACATTAACTTTTCACTTCACTTTATAAACAGTTGTCAAAACAGTTCACATGTAGGTTGTGTGCGGCCGCTGACTTTCTTCTACTCGGATGCATCGGCTGATGGAGTGGAAGAGAGATCGCTCGTTCTGCGCTCTCGCTCGCACGCTCGGCTCAGGTGGAATGCGACAATGAGTCATGCTTTTTCGTGCGTGCAGCCGGCGTTCATCGATTTATAAGACGTTATCACGTCAATAATGTTTAAAGTAACTGTACAATAATAGTTGTTTTAGTACAATTGTTAGTTTTTATATTTAAATTTATTGTTTATTTTAAATAGTATGTATTCAAATAGTCTCAATTTTATACAAAATGTATAACATTATTCAATCGATATAGATTTGAAAATTTGGATAATACAAAAGTGCACGCCGTAAAGTATTTTTGAAGTGAAGACTTTTTTAAGCACCTTGAATGGGTTGTTATTTATAAGCATTCGTGACCGACATGGCAACGTTCCCGTGTGTGTATTCAATGCGTGTGCAAATATGCGCATACACATATACAAATACATTGTATATACCGAGTGTAACATCTATAGACTTTATTACTAGGCGCCTCAGCCTTCATTAAACATTGTATATTGCATAATTCTTGTCTATGTACAGTTTTTTGACTATCTTGAAAATAATTTTCATAATGTAAGATTGTAACATTAGCATATTACTCGGAGTGCCGATAAATATGAAAGGAAACTATACTATTGACAGGTCTTCTTCCGCCATATTCTTTTAAACTGACACTTAACAATAAGTCACTGTATTATGACTATTTTAAAAATCCAAAAACATTTTTTTTAAGTTTTCACTTCTGTCTATACTGTCTAGGTCTGGATGACACACAAAATACGATACCACAGCCTACCGACTGCTACATTGTTAACCTTTGCACAAAGTATTCGCTGGTTGCAAAGCGGAAAACTAAGTTAAACAAGTAATTTTTTTTAGTTAACTGTGGCATAACAACCTAGTCAAAAATTTTGTAAAAACGATATATTTAATTTACAGTACCTTTTTTCACGTTTTTTTTTAAAGTTGGAGTTCTTTAGCTCAATCTATTCATTTTATTTTTATCTTATTCCTATCAGATTATCAAATTTAAAGCTATTCGAAAGGAATATCGAATTCGAAAATTCAAATCGAAAAAATCGAAAAGTCAAAAAATATTTACATTTTTATCAAAAATTTACTTTCTTAACCTACAGAAAAAACTGATAGATTCCCATAGGTGATAGTTGAGAAATAAATAATAATTGGAGCTAAATATATTACATATATAAAATAGACTGTGTACTAATAAAGTACATAAATAAAATAGACGATACATTACATACAACTTTCAGGATTCTGCCCAACACCTTCGAAATAGAATCATACAATCAATATTAACGTCAACATTAGACATTCATCACAGTTAAATGGCAAAAGTGTAGTTCACATTTAATAACCTGATCCAATTTCAAGGAAGAAACCGGACAATAACTTAGAGACTTATAAACTTATTTAAGAAGTTATAATCTTTTCCACGAAATCTTAAAACTTACACCAAGGGCTAAATTAAGAGATTACTGACCACTCCATGGATTTCGAAGACCTACACCATAAACTTGTTTACGAAGTTAACGACTGTTCTATGAATTCTTGAGACATGTGGCAGGAGTTTATTTTTAAAATTTATCCACCGCTTTATGAATTTTTAAGACTTGCTGCAAGAGGTTATTTAAAAAGTTACCGAACACCATGAATTCTTAAGACCTGTAGCAAAGGCTTGTTTTAGAAATGACCAATAACTTCGATGTTAAGGATTCTTTTTCAATAAATCGTCATTCAATCATAATCATGAAAGTCAAAGCAAAACAACAAAACATTCAAGGTACGTTAACTTAGTCTAAGGTAAATGAATCGTATTAAAGTGTACGTAGAGTACGCTAAAATTCAGTAAGTAAAAGTACCTGTAGATAGTAGATAACAAGTGTACCTGTTCGCTAGGCACTTAAACAATAAAATTTAAATATATACTTAACGCGAATGTATACTTAACGCCATTTAATCACCGTTGACTGATGCTAAAAAACCAAATATGAAATTTTAGTGCAGTAATGATTTATAGGTAAAATGAAATTTAATGATGAAAATAATAATAACCCAAAAAATGATGCAAGGTGGAATATATTGGAAAAGGAAGAATTAACTTACTTGTGGAGCGTATGGTGCCAAACAATTAAGTGCTGGTTGTTTGGTGGAGATTATTCGCTAACAAATAATAATTAAATTTCGCTTGAGCTGCGCATACACAATTGCTATTACGTAATTAATGCCACGTACAAAATTTCAACTCAAATATATGTACTTCTTATTTTGACTATCTCACTTTCACCAGATGTCAATAATATAATCGTAGTGGGAGATTATAACCTGCTAACATTAGAATTGTTTAATAGTGGCACGTATTTTGAACCTATTGATTGTAATACGAACTACATACCCAATAAATATTTAATTAACTTCCTGTGTTTAACAAATTGTGTACTTTAATGAATTTAATAATAGAAATGATTTATTAGATTAGATTTATTTATTATTAATATTATAAACTGAAGGACAGGACTCGCTCCCATCATGCTTGCACCTCCAAACGTGCATCATCCACTTTATTATACATTGTCAGAGTTCAATTTAATTTTCATAAAACAGATTATTCAGTTATTAACACGGAATTAGGAGATATTGACTAAGGTGAATTGTTCCAATTAAAATCTGCTGAAAGTGCTGTGTCTTCTTTATATGAAATTATTTTCCCTAATACAAAAAAAAAATGCATTCCCACTAAAGTTGTAAAATGCCTTAATACCCACTTTTAAAAATAAAACTCAAAATTGGATTAAATGGAACAAAGACCATAATAAATTTGTATTTTATGTATTTATAGTAACAAATTTAAAATGACAATTTTTCCTTTATCGATGTAGTGGCTGTGCGCATTGGTAGGTTCAAAAAATGTATATTAGAAACCTTAAAAAAATTCAATGATGTAATTCTGTTACTTAATTTTAGTTGTTTCTTCATTTTCCTTTTGAGTGTATCACTTTACTGTTATTTCATTTCTCTTATCTATAGACAGCCACTTATCAAGATTTCTCCACATGTACCTATCTATGGTTAACGGTGTTTGAAACACAATAAAGTCGTATTTTCAAATATATGTTAGTGTATAAGTATTTGTGTTCACTGTTTGTTGGAACAAATAGATCAAATAAAATAAAATAAAGCTAGTATGGATACGTCAACACCGTAATTCGGTATGCATACTCATATGCATAACATTAATATTGGGTAAATAATATAATTGTCTAGTTAGAATGAGAGTAACCAAATCAAATAAAAAGGTCAATATGACTGTAGATATGTTATACGAAACCGGTTCTCTCTGCGAATGTAGGATTACAGTCGTTATTGTTCCCAGTGCACTCAAGTACAATTCCAAGCACGGTCGAAATAATTAACAGTAAAGCAATAAACTTCATTTTAGTGTATTAGTTCAGAAAGTGCGATGAAATGGGGTGGAAGTGATGAGATTTCAAGAATGTTAACCTAATTATTATAAATTACATCTATTTCACATGGGTGATTATTATATATCTTTAAGTCGATGACAATTATCGAGTTGACCACTTTTATGTAATTTGTGACCTGAAGAGGCAATTTCACCAGCATGTGCTTCGGATTAAGCAAAAAATTCTAAAATTCCAAAAGTGCACGCCTCACCGCGGTCATTAACTTCTAAAATAAAAAAAATCAATAAAGTTTTTGATAATGAAATTTCAAAAAAAGATTTATCAAATTCAAATTTCGCGCCATTTCGTGAGATATTTATAATGGCGCATGCGCTGATCTCAACTTTTCACATATGGCTTAAGGCTAATCTTCATTTGTATATAAATATAGATATACAAACACCACCTCAACGCTCCGCCTGTGAGGCGTGCAATACACAGTCGTTTTTTAGTTTTTTTGTAAATTATAATTAAACGACAATACCTAGAACGCTAATATTAACTAGGAATCAGTACAGGGTATAATTTTATATAATAAAAAAAAGTATTCCGGTAAGATACATTTTCGACCAATTTCTCTGCCACATACATGGATCCATAAAAACAAACTGACGGACGTCCAACAATGATTGATTTTAATGTACCAAAATTATTTATTAGTAAATGCTCATTTATATTTACTGATAAGACTGGGTTATATTTAACATGTCGAGAGTAGGAAAGCACCACCTCAACGCTCCGCTTGTGAGGCGTGCAATATTCTTCCAGAGCAGTTTGCCTTTCTTAGAAATATACTTAAGACCAAAAAGTGTACATATTAAAAAAAAAACAAAAAATCATTATGTTGGGAATAAAAGAAAAGGAATCTAAACGTGGGTCATAAGTGTTACAATCAGTGAATATTTCTAAAAGCTACTCTACGTAATACATGCTGACGTTTCCAAATGAGATATATGAAATAATTTAAAATACTAGGCTTTTGCCCGCGACTCCGCCTACGTGGACATCGAATGAATTCTTTCATTTTTTTACATCGATTAATCATGCCGTCAATAATGATCCCGATGACGTTCTTTCATTTGTTTTCAGTTCTAGTTCCGCTTTCGATTTTAATAACTGCCTCAAGAACGAGTGGTAATTAAAAAAAAACAGTGGAAACAATTAAAAAAACTGTAAATTCCTTAAACGTTATGACGTACTTCAAGTGTTATATTATAACCTATGAAATAAAGATATTTTGAATTTGAATTTGATTCCGATGTTAGTCCCAATCTAAATTCCGTTTCTCTTCAAAATATACTTAATTCACCCGCGGCTTCACCCGCGTGGGTATGCAACGAATTATTTCGTCTCTTTCTATGAATCGATAACGTTATCAACCACGATCCCGATCTCGCTCCCGTTCCCAAGTCTATGCCATAAGTACTCATATTCCTTCATTCATTCATTCTTTCATAAGAACTCATATTCATAAGCCGGAAACACACGCAACGCCGCTAATCTTTTGTTATGATATGATCTTACTTACGCTCGTGATCGCGATGCCGGTCCCGCTCGCAATACCAATCCCGAATCGTTGTTGAACTTGAACATTGTTGTTGGCAATAACAAATGCGCATAAGTAAATAATACATTGTACGATCACGCAAACGAAGCCGCGAGCAAAAGTTGATGTCTTCGTAAAATGTAGGCTTTATATTATCCTGATGTTTACAATAAATCACAGTTAAGCTTCAGTTAGCACTGTTTAGCCGTTAAAGCGTGATTTAATAACAAACGCTAAAAACATACAAACTTACATATTTATTATATTATAGGATCACTAAAATTGTACGAGCCGTGCTCAACAATAGCTTCTGTAAAGACGATTTCGACCTTAAATAAGTCTTCCAGACGTATCTCAAACAACGTGACTAGCTTCACAGAGAGCGGTCTCCGAACACTGCTTTGCGGGCACAAAAGAAGCGAGCAAACTTCATATCAGAACTGGCCGCCTTTAGCAGAAATCCGATCGTCTTTGAAGATCCGAGATAACTCAAACTTCGTAACGAGCATGTCCGTGAAGCGATTTGATGCGTTAAGCTCGAGGCAGCCGCCGCTGCTGTCGAGTTACAGTAATTGATTAACTTTGATAACTGCCCAGGTATTTTTTTTTTTCACTTCTTATTGTGTTATGTATTTTGAAACGGAAAGGACAAGTTAAATTAAGTTAGGCAATAAAAAGTAATTTAACAATTCTTGTAAGCACTGTAATTTTTGAAGAATTACTTCTTTTGAGAAAAAAAAAAGATTGCAAAATTTTCTTATATTCCATAATAGAGACAGTAAGGAAAAGTTTAACATCATGAAGTTAGTCATTATTTATGAATACATACACGAAAAACAGTAAAATTAAAGTAAACATTGATAACGTTTACATATTTTTTTATTGATTTATTACAAATTCCGATTGTTCTTTTTAAACTATTACATATATTTTTACATAGGTTAGAAGTTATACTTTAAATAATCTCACTGATAAATTACATCATTAGAGCAAAAAATCAAAAAGTTATTCCAATCTTTATACATATTTGAAAATGTTAAATCAAACAATTTCCGGGGAGTGTCCAGATTTATTCGTGTCAAAATTAAGGTGTGATTTCGATTTAAAGACATTTTTATCCGAATAATTATAAAAGTACATTTTTAATTCTTTTTTTTTTATTGAGGCAATAAAACATTCTCGTTGTGAAACTCAACTATGCTAATCAAATTAAGCATCCTTATTTTATAATAAATTTTGAGTTGTGTTTCGTTGAATTAGCAATGATAAATCTAGCCCTGTATTAAAAAATATGAACGTCATCACCAATGATTGTATATACCTGAGTTTCGATATCTAACAACATGCAGTTTCACGATCTAAATGATAGTAAATCCATGAGCTAAATAAAACTAGTCTTTAAAAAGCTCGGAGCACTCAATAGAGCGCGACAGTACTTCAAACCGGATCATTGTCTCTTATTTTAAAAAGCGCAGATCCGACCTCATCTATAGACACCTCTGGGCTGGGACACACCAATATCAACTTTTGGCTCTATATTCTAACATATTACTAAACTTTTTTTTATATATCAATATCTACTTAAACAAAATATTTATATTATATATATTTTTTTTTTGTGATTGTACAATGTAAAATCAATAATAAATGCCAGATAAAATTCACTATGTTTCACGTCGTGAAATAATTGTATTGAGGATATCAAGTATCAGTTAATGCTTCACAACATCAAACGTCTACTCCACGACGATTTATCTACTTGCAAAGGTATCGACGATATCGGCGCGGAGTGTCATGGCGGCACCTGGGCCGTATCGGGCCGGGGCAGGCGGCGCGCGCGCCTGTCTCGGACCCGACTCAGAGCCACCGCGCGAGTGATCCCGACATAAATCCTCCAAGTAAAGACAAATTACTGGACCTTTTTTCCTTTGAGTCCCGAAGGATAACGGGTTCCAACAAATCCCCGGACGATCGTGCCGTTTAATGGAATGATTTTATTACAACTCTCAAAGCCGTTCCTTATACTACATTTGCTATGATTGTGGATTAATGAGGTACTTTTACGAGGGAGCATGTGAAGTGCAGCCTTTAGTGTTTCGCTTGTGTTTCATTTCCTTTACGTTTTGTAGGTGCTTTAATTAACCCTTATGCCCTTGCGGCGGAATTGATGCGGCTTTAAATCTTTAACTTCTAAGACAGGATTAACCGAAAGGAAACATATTATTCTTGGTGGGCTACATATATATAATCCCAACCGACATATTAAACCAAATGTTATATGTCTGTTTTCTTGTTTTTCTGTCACCCGAAAATTACTTGACCAGACTTAAAATATATTGCATATTGAGATGTTGTGCGTTGGCCAAAATCGGAGCTTTATATTATAACGGTACATTATCCGCCTGTTTAATTGTTTTCCATTAATGAAAAAAGTTTTTTACAGTAACTGGATTTGCGTATTTAAAAAAACATAGACCACATGCTGGTAAAAGCGAACGAATGTATTCTATTTGTTACTTCAAGCCCAAAGTACTAAGAAATTCATCCTCAAATCCTCATACTATCTTTGTTGCCGTTATAGCCTTAATAATCTGGACCTTTTGAAAGTATCAAATTTAAAATAAAATGTAGTTATTATTCTGTTAGTAACAATTTTACATACAATGATGATATAACGAATACATTGCCACTCTATTATGTGACAACTATGCAAGCACCTTTTCATCCGTCATTTATTTTTTTTTATGAAATAATGAATGGGGAGCGACTCATTAAAACATTAAAAATTGTTTGCCTCGCCGTCAAACAGAACATTAACCGAGCACGAGCGCCATCTACTAACTTTTATCAGGAACCGGCGTTATTCCGGCGGCCGGCGCGGGTGCGAGAGTGCGGGTGCGCGGGGGTGCGGGTGTGCGATCACGCGATTTATAGATCCATTGTCCCGGAGCCGGCACCGACACTTCTCATTAGCGATCGCCACTCCTGAAATTAACTCGGCTTATGAATATTCTAACTCGTTATCGGCCATGGTTTCGCATGAAAGATACAAAAAATCGTTTTAATTTATCAAACCAAATTATTTATAAATGCATGTTGTAAGTAATGTTGCTTTATTGGAATTTTTTGATTTATGAACTAAAAAAGCATTTGAAAATGAAAATTGACCCTCTAAACATTGCTTTTTATGATAAATATAAGGTAATTAAAAAAATAAAAGTATTTCGTGAAAACATAAGTTTAGCAATACTCGTATGACATACATTTTTCAGCTCTAAACAATAGGTAGCAATTACAAGATTTTTATGATAAAAAAAATAATAAATTTAAATTTTAAATTTTATTTACAATCAATTAAATTTCTGTGTCCACTGTAAAAGATAGATAAGTCCAGGAGGCTAAAAAACAATTGTTCGGGCGTGCTACGTCGTCTTTTTAACGATTGTTCGGGCTAAAACCCGTTAAGAAAAAGACATAGAATGTAAATTTTATTTTGAAAGTGTATTTTTGTTAAATTTCAGTTTAAAAAGAATTGGTGGAAAAGATTCTTAATTTCCTAGGCAACTGTGTAAAGCACGCAAAGTGCATGATTGAGTTGAATTGTTCGACTCAATGAAGTACGGTACGGTGAGGTAAGGTACGGCTTAAGTTAAATACTTAAAAAGTACAGTTATTGAAGATATTAAATTTATTTTTCGATCTAAAGAAGTGATAACAAAAAAAAATGTAGTATGAAAACATTTAATTTAAAAGAATAAAATGTATAGCAATCGATAAATTTCTTGAAACGAAATTGATTGAAAGGAATTCTGAAAATTGACGTCATTATGATCGAATTCAATGCTTACAAAATAGCTTGAATCGCGCAGTTTCAATTTTGACTGGACCAGTGATATTTGTTGGGTGATATTTTGCAGTTCATAGCTACTACTCAAAAATAAGATTAAAAAGCAAAAATGTATTCATAGTTACGAGTGACAGTAACGTTTTACATTGGTATGAATGATCAGAAAGAGATTTATTTCGATATTTATTATACACTATTTATTTATTATATATATACATTTACTCCGAAGGACTAAGCATTGAATTGGGGCTCGAAGGCAATGTTTAATTCGTGTATGTGGACCACTAATTCTAATACGAAAAGTGTTATGAAAGTTATTTTCAATTGAAGGTTATGGTGTTTAAAAGAAGCAAAAGGATGCTTAGATGTGGTATATATACATACAGTGACAGAGTTAATTGTACAAATGAAACGGTTTGCCTCATATAGCATTTCTAAGCGGTAAACGAGCATATAAATCACCAGAGAGCACTTATCTCTGTTCTCGGAACCACCTATGGATACTCGTAACCCCAAAGAAATCACCACAGCGTAAAACATGCGATGGAGGGAGAGTGGTCTACCAGAACTCTCATTCACCGGACGAAACCCAATAGCGGGAGCTGTTACTTTAAGTATGTATTCTGTGAGATGTGGTGTCTTACCGATAAAATCATCTCTCCCGCTTCTACTCATTCTTCTACTTCATTCTTCATTCTTCTACTCACCGCTTGGGTAGGTTGTTTATGGTAAAGTGAGTACGAAGAAACGGAGAATCAATTCGGAAAGAAGTGGATGGGGTTTTGTTTTCTGTTATTAATTGTAAATAGTTCTCACCATAATCATATTTGGCTATCCATAATGGAGTCCTGGTTCCTATTTTTTATATACGACAGTTAATATTGCAGGAGCAATGTGAAAGTAGAATCGATGCAGTGGAGATGCGATCCCTGAATAGTATGTGTGAAATACTTATCTCTGAAAGATATATACAGGATTAGTGACGTCAGAGAATACCATCGGTATACCCATCATAACGCAGTTTTAAATACCTTTTGTAAATCTATCTTTCATTAAATTTATCCACAAATTATATGCATATTTTATTTCATCGAAATAATAAACACGATAACAAAACTGTTTTATTCCCTGATAGCACTGCAATCGCGTTTATTATCCAGTTATTTGCCGATACAATCGTCGACAGTTCAGGATAGCCTCGAGCACACACAATATGCTAAATGGTATAACTGCGTTGGCCTCTGAGGTACACTCGACTTATGGCGCTGCCTGTAAACATGAGTTATTATTTTGCCTCGTTCCTATTTTACTTTGATTTACGAATTCTAAAAAAAAAACCCTAACTCTCCAAAATGATACAAGTGCTGCCAATTTGTGAAAATTCCTAAGTGTATTATTAAACAGATCTAAACAATTGTTACACTTATTTTGATTTCGAAAATTATAACCTTTTCAGTAAATCTTAGGTCGTACTATTATTATTGCCACTTTATAGATTTATAAAATTAGTATTTACATAAATTATTCAGTTTTAGGATTTTCATACATTTTTTTATTTTGAACCTTTTGTTGGGAAATTTGAAACGAGTTTTTGATTTTGATAAATTCACTTTTATATTCTAATTTCGTGCAAAGTTCACAACTTATCATATCTATACCCAACACCTCTTTAATCATTATCTACGGTAACTTAACCTAAATATTTTGAAATTTTTGAAAAATAAATATTCGGTGAATATTTATTTTTCAAAACATTTTAATACGGATTTTTTGTAATTGCCGTAGCTAATCTCTAATATGAAGACAAATATTTCATTTCATTTTTAATTTATTTATGTAAATGTTATAGGAACCCGAATAAGGTCAATAATGTATTATAAAATCTATTTCACAATATTTATATATCTAGCTTGAATATCATGAGCTGTTGACAGTAGAATTGATGATTTTCCCGGCGGTTAAAGCTCATAATGAATGAGCTTCCAACCCTTCCAATCCCACCATACATATAACATCAACTTTTGCGAGTTAATCCGAATTTCGCTATAGTCTGTGAAGCTTGCTTGCCTTTTGACCATGATCTTTTTCGCACATTCTTGTCGTAGGTAATCCATTTATCGTCACCAGTGATCACAGTGATCAATCTTTTAAAAAACGGTTCGGTTTCATTATGTTTCCCGAGATAATTGCAAATGAGCGCAAGATTTTTTCGACTTCTTTCATTGAGCTCGTGTGGAACCCAAATATCGAGCTTATGTGTATCCAGCTTTTTTCGAATGGATCAAAGCTGTTTTGCAGTCGATCTCCAGCTCTTTTTCCTTATCCTAAGAACTAATATGCCGATCTTACTCTACGTTTTCCAAAATGGCATCGACTTTATTCATAACAGGTCGACAAGATCGATGTTCATCTTTGATATCAAAATTACCAAACTGAAAATGTTTGAACGAGTTTTGCGCTACTCTTACCGACACTGTATTAGGTCCATAAACGTCAAAGATTTTTTTGCGGCTCTTGTCGCATTTTTCCCTTTTTTGTCATAAAACTTCAAAATGTATCGAATTTCTGCATTAGATTCACTCATTTTGGTGGACAGAAAAACAGTAAATACTTTTCATTTTTCTTTTTTAAATGTCATTTACTTAATAGTATCATAACTAGCCAGATACAAACAGCACAACCAAAAAGATTTTACAGCAATTTTCTACTTATAAAACACGAAAAATTTTTATCGCCATCTTAATATCTACAAAATCTACTACGCATTTTAGTAGTATTGTTGGAAGTATTTCCCTTAGCCAAATTAATTACTACATTTCCAACCCGACCTTAAGTAATTTAATTTTTTTTTAATTTTGTCTCATTCGAGACAGTCGTTTGATATGATTTTCATACCATACTAGATCCTATGTAAATCATTTATTACTCCCTGTTGCTAATTTCCACATTGCCGCGTTAATTGCAGCATATCACGAAATAACTTTCAGATCATGTGTTCGATAGGCTCCAATGTCCATCGACGTCCGTGAAGTTCTACTTCTTGACTAGTTAATTAACAAAGCTAATGTGGCGTAAGTGTACATATTTGAACAATGGGCGCGGGCGGACGCGCGGGCCGCGGCGCGCGCGCCTCGCCGCCTTCCTGACGAATTAAAATTAATTAATCAGTACCCGGGCCGAGATTACACAAACTTTGTAATTGATAACTTATCAAATGTAAATTAAGCACATCACTCAAACAGAATTCGGAATTGATGGCTGTTTGTAATTCAAATTGGAGTGCTTTTTGTTGCGAGCCCGCGGCGCCTATCCGTTCGTCCGCCTAGTTCAGAATAAATTTTTCGGTTCCAAAACAAGATTTAAATAACAAAAATTAGAGTAGCATCGAAGTCTCTCTCGGAATCACTTATAAGCCAAAGAAGTTCGTGATTGCTACAATGTTGACTTTAAAATTTCGTTTTTATTTATATTGGTTTATTTTACATTTGTTTTTTTCATCTGTGCGCACGGTTTTCTACAAGTCAATCGAGGACCAATTTTTTTTATTATAT